>QTSX02002928.1:0-322948 GCA_014839935.2 Entomophthora muscae | reverse complement strand
ACCCAGGTGGCAAACCAGTTAGCTGCGGCCTTGTAAAGGCGCTTGCTGGCTTCCTGGACCCATTTCTCATGGGAGATGCGGATGGCGTGGAGTTTGGCGGCTGTGTGGTCTAGACAGTTGATGACGTTTTCTTTGTTTTTACCAAAGAACTTGTCAATACCAATGTATTTGGTGTTGGTCACTTCAACTGTGATAAGTGGTTGTACATTTGTTTGTGGTTGAAGAGAGAAACTGTATTGAATTATCTTGGCACATGCTTTGGGCATGACCAGACCTTCAAATATGGTGCATCCACTAGGTATATCTTTGTTGATGTTGTAAGCGGAAGTACGTTTTCCAGGTCTCCTGGGATGCAGCCTGGTTGAGTACATGAGAAAAGGTGGGTGGGGTTTGGTCAGTCATTTTCTCTTTCATGGGCGTGGTCAAAAAACCGTAGCTGCCACCAGTGATAAGGAGCACTTTTTTGGGGAAGCTTCAAATATAGAATTAGAAGAGAAGAGAAGTATCTTTTATTGGATAATATTTTAGACTTATATAGATTGGGCTGTGGCAGAGATTTAGTTGGATCAAACATAGGGGTTGGTCATGTGCAGGATGGGTTTGAGCCACTGGATACTTGGATTGTCATGTAATATTTCTTGGTTGCCATTCTCAGTAGGTCAAACGGTATATTGGAAGGTCACCAAATTGGGTGATGGCTGGATGTTAAGTAAGTTGGCGGTAGCCAGAATGCCTGTACATCCAGACCCTTAACAACCCATTATTTTCTTGCAGGAATGATCTGTTTTTGCTCTAATATAAATATTCTGTTTGCATCAATTTGTGAATCTACTACACACTATAAACATGTCTATCCATTCCCACCTGGTTCAGCTCCCATCACTTTGGTCAAACCATCTAGAGCTCTTGACTTGAAGTTCAATCACCCCCACCACCTGGATCTCCCTTCTGGCCACCCAAGAGTGACCGTACTACCAAGCATGAAGGAGATTCCTACTACTCCCCCCTCCACCCAACACGCCTCCTGCTCAGGATTTCAGTAAGTTGGAGTTTGTCTACGTCACAGTATTGGGGCTGGCCAACCAGGTTGTGCCCCATACTTGGAGTTGGTGTCCCCTAGCTACTGCAGTCAACTACCTGGACAGAATTGCTCCTATTGTGTACATAGCCTTTCAGGCCTGGCCTGCCTCCCCTGTGGGAGTCAAGCTGGACTCTGGTATGGGCCGTGACAGTATGTCAACCATAAAAAAATTAGTAATCCCGAGCCCCAATTCTTCTTTGATTATAGGGGCATCTTTTATGCTTTTATTTTTGATCTCAGCTTACTACCTAAGACAGTACATGACCAAGAAACAAGAAACAAAAAAGCCAAGAAGGAGTTGTTGCCAAGCTATCCCAGGTCTAGACTGTGACAATCTCCATCTCAAACCAAAATACTGCTGCCCTTACAAACTTTCCTGACCTGCCAAAAATAGACTTGACTGGTTTCAGAAAAGGAATGATCATGATAAACGCCTTGTTCTGCACCCACCCTGAGAGCTTCAGAGACAACGCCCAGAAGGTTATGATGGTGGCTGCCCAACTGAAGGATGATGCCAGAGAAACCTTCTTGACCTTCCTTGAGAAAGACCCAGACCTCATACTTTCCTATGATCAATTCCTGAAGATAATAAACTCTGCACTCACCCCTGCAGGGCCAAGATCAAAGCCTACATGGGGCTCATCTGCCTGACCCAAGGAAGGGACAATCTGGAGACCTAAATACAACAATTCTTACACCTTGCAGAGGCCATCAAGATTCCTGACAACATATCAGAATTGCATTTCAAAAACGGTCTGAACCCACACCACAACCACCTAATGAGACACCACTGATGTGACCTCCCCAAAGACTAGTTCCTGGCTATATCCAGAGGCATGGGCTTCAGCCAACCACAGGGATATTACACTGGTCAGCTCTGGAACAACCAAACTCCTGCTACTAGTAGGCTCATTTAAACATGACCCCAGAAGAGTACCAACATCACGTCAGAAGTGGACTATGCTTCTATTGCCACCAGAGTAGTCACTTATCCAAGTAATACACTAGCTGCTCCAATGAAACCCATGGAGTCACCATTTCAGCAATAAACAGCACATCTAAGTCCTATCCTATCATTGACACTAATTTATGTCACCATGACCATGAGGTGACCACTGTAGCCCTCCTAGACAATGGGACAACCCTCAAATACATGAAACATAGCCTAGCTGAGAAATTGGGTGTACCAACCCAGGGAAACTACCAACTGGTAACCTTGGGTAACAAGAAAACAGACCTGTCCCACAAATGCAAATATTTTGTCTCCCTGAATTTAAATGGAAAACTCCTGACCACCAGATTCTATGTCATGAAGAAGCTTCTCAAACCTGTAGTGATAGGTTTTGAATGGTGGGTTGACCACCAATTGAACTTGGACTATAAGAACCATCAAGTGACTGTCACTCATGAGAGCCAAACCTTAGAGGTCCCCTGCCTGAACCCCTGGCAGACCCCTGAGTTAAACAACATCACCATGGAATTCTGCAAGGCCAAGATCCCAAAATGTTTGAAATCTTGGAAGTCAGTTTTCTCAGAAGAAGCCACTGCCTTGCCAAAACACAGTCAGTTTGACCACACCATTGACCTGGTCCCAGAAACTCAACCTAAGCATGGACCTGTCTACAGCTGTAACATGAAGGAACAAGCCACCTTAAGAGAGTACTTGGAAAAAATTTTGAAGAAGGAATACATATGTGTCTCCAAATCCCCTTGTTCATCCCCTTTACTGTTTGTTAAAAAGAAGGGCGGCAACCTATGTCCTTGCTTCAACTACCAGGACCTAAACAGAATCACCATAAAGAACAGATACCCTGTACCCAATGCTGAAGATCTCTCAGACCAGCTTTCAGAAGCCAACTTCTTATCAAAGGTTGATTTGAGGAATGCCTTTAACCAGATCTGGATCAGGCCTGGTGACAAATGGAAGACCTCCTTCAAGACTAGAAAAGGTCTCTAAAAATACCTGGTTATGCTGTTTGGGTTATGCAACACGCCCAGCACCTTTCAAACTATGGTGGATGTGGTCTTGAGAGGACTCAAGGATCAGTGTTGTGTAGCCTACTTAGATGACATCCTCATCTACAGCTGCACCCCTGAAGAACATGTTGAACACCTTCAAGTTGTCCTACAACGCTTCAAGGAACATGTACTCTTTGTTAAACTCCAGAAATGTGATTTTTTCCAAGAAGAAGTAGAGTTCTTGGGGTACAATGTACTGAAAGGAGGATTTGCTATGATAGCCAGAAAATAGAGGCTGTGGCATCATGGCCTGAACCTAAGAACCACAAGGAGGTCAGAAGTTTCCTGGGACTTGCAAACTTCTGCCGGGAATTTGTCCAAAAATTTTCTTCAATCTGCTTGCCCTTGACCTTCCTCACCTCTGAAAAACACCCCTTTGTATGGGATGACGCCGCCAGATCTGCCTTTGAGTTGCTAAAGAATGCCTTTGTTTCTGCCCCTGTGTGACGGATCCAGGAAATTCATGCTTGCTTCTTCATTATCCTGGTCTGACTCTTTTACAGTTTGACGGGGAATACTTTATGTAAGCTTTAAAGAGCTTGGATTCCGGGCAAGCAATCTTGGAGTTAAACTTGTCGACATCTGGTGATCACTTCCACGTTTTTTGCTTCCCATAGTCTTAGCTGCAGACCATCTCTTTCATTCCATGGTAGTCTTATTTCAGTTAAAAGCCAAAAACACAAAGCATAAAAGGATTGAGGGGAAAGCAACCATTGTCACACATAAGTATCATTTTTTTATTAATTATTATCATGTTTCCATTATATACCAATTGGGGTACATTCAGCTGAAAACCCCTACAGTTCCGGAATCACACCTGGATTACTATCACATGGTTTATCACATATTAGCAACATCTAATCCAGATCTTTACCAAAAAGATCTTCACACTCTTAACCTATAAGAATGGGCCCTAATAAATTCCAGAATCACCTGATTCCTTCTGTGGAAATGTATTGCTTTGGATTGAATCATTCTGGACTTCCGGCGCCAAAACCCTGTGGAATATACATATTCCTGATCCAAGCTATCCTTGTTCCAACTGGGAACCAGCTGATCAATCCTGAATGTATAGACACCATTGTCTATATTTAGTTATTTTTGCATTTAATGGTTTTTTGCCTTAAAACCCATTAAAACACTTCAAAACTTGAACCAGGCGCCACTGCGGCGCCCATGAACTTTCCTAGGCAGTGCCTGAAACATTCACTAGGCGGCGCTTTCAGCCTAATTAATTTGCCAAAACAGCGCTTTTAAACCACAATTTGGGGTGTACTTTTGGCTAACATTAACCAAACTTTTTGACACAGTCAAGGCAATCAAACAATATAATTAAATCCTCATTAATTTTATTCCTAGCGTATATTAATTAACCTTCCAAGTTAATCAATCAGTTTGAAGGCAACAAGTCTTTAATTGACACAGTCAAGTCCATTTTGGCCCTATAATTAAATCCTCATTAATTATATTCAAGGGTATCAATTAATTAATCTTCTCAGTTAATGAATTGCATTTGAGACACCTAGTCTAATAATCTGAATTGTTCAGATTATTCATTTCAGCCCTCAATTAGTACAGCCTAATTGATTCCTGGGTATCATTGCTACACTGGAAAGTCTCTCCAAGGCCAATCCTTTTGTTTTGAATTCCAACCTATGAAATTCATCACAATTCAACCTCTTTGTGAAACCACAGCCCAATGTGACTGTAGTACGGTCACACCCTGTCTTGGCAATTCCAGTTTACAATAAATCCTTCATTGTGGAGAAAGATGCCTCCAACTTTGCATTGAGAGGGATGTTGCTTAGAGGGGCATGATAGTAAGCTGCACCCTGTAGCTTACTATTCAAGGAAGTTTGCTCCTCCTGAGTTGAACTACCCCATCTACAATAAAGAGATGCTTGCTATTATTCAGTCCTTTAAACATTGGAGAAGATACTTATGTGACGCCAACCAAGCAGTGAGAATCATGACCAATCACAAGAACCTGACATTATTCTTAAAACTGCAACAACTAAACCAGTGCCAAGTTAGATGGGTCCTATTCCTAGCAGATTATGACTTATCAATCAGCTACAAACCTGGCAAGATCAACATTGTACTTGACGCCCTAAGCCAAAGAAATTAAGGAATTCAACACTAAATTCTTGCTATCTCCAAACATGATTGAGCCAATGCTTCTATTCCTGGGACTAGCTAGTAGAAGAGAAGAAATCCAATTAGCTCAGGCCATAGACCAGCACTGCATCTCCATTATGGAAAATTTAAAGATATCACCAGTAGATACTACCAAACAGGTTACTCCTTACATAGAAACACCCTGAAGTTACATGGACTCACCTAAGTACCAGAAGGCCCACTGCGCTTAGATATACTAAAGGAATATCACAACTCCCCCATGTCAGGACACCCTGGGTGTAAAAAGACTCTCAAAGAAATCAAGAGAATCTACATGTGGCCCAGGATAAACCCAGAGATTGAAGGATACCTCAGTGGATGCAAGACATGTGGACGTACCAAGCCTAAGCAAGGAAAGCCAGAAGGATTATTACAACCCCTTCAGATTGCAGAAGGCCCTTGGAAGTTGAAATTCATGGACTACATTTTGGAGTTGGCTAATTCAAAGGGATTCAATGCTATCTTTTTAATTGTCAACTGTTTCACCAAAATGTCTCACTTCATTCACAGCTTCAACCAAAGTAACTGCAAAGGAAACAGCCACCTTATTCAGGAACTAAGTATTCATGAACCACGGACTCCCATAATAAGTGGTCTCAGACAGAGGCCCCCAATTCACCTCCAAGTTTTGGGCCCAAATCCTAAAAGAATTGAGAATAAAAATATTGTTGTCTACTGCATATCATCCTCAGAGCAACATGCAGACTAAGAGAGTAAACCAGGTCCTCAAAAAGTATTTAAAGTGCTACATTAACTTGGAACAGAACAACTGGGTAACACACCTACCAATGGCTCATTTTGCATACAACAACCAAGACCACAGCTCTACTGGTACGTCCCCCTTCAAAGCCAACTACAGATTCACCCCCACATGGGACGCCCCTTCCACAGAGGAAGCCAACAACCCAGATGGACGTGATTGGGTCAGCAACATCCACACATGCCAAGAAGAATGTGCACAGAACCTGAGAAGAGCAGTACAAGTGTACAAGGACTTTGCTAACAAGAAACAAAGTCATGGGCCCCAATTAAAGTAGGAGACCTTGTGTACCTCAGCGCAAAGAACATCAAGACCACTTCCCCTTGTGCTAGCTTGAGTCCCCAACAAACAGGCCCTTAAAAGGGTTTACAACACATTGGCACTGTAGCCTACCAACTAGAACTGCCCCCTGGATGGAAGATTCACAGTATATTCCACCGCTCCCTGTTATCAAAGAAGAAAGGACCTTCTCTCCTGCACCAGATAGTGAGAATGGCTCCCCCTTTTATCAAAGTAGGAAGCTTCACAAACATGAGGTCAAAGCCATCCTGGGACACAAACTCTGATACCAAAAACCCCATTTCCTGATCAAATGGGAAAAGGTACCCCAATGAAGAGAATATGTGGGAACCAGAAACCAACCTTGAGAACGCCACTACTCTGTTGAAGGAATACAAGTCTTGGAATAAAAAGTTTTGCTCTTCAAGCTAAACTATGGTATGGGAGGATGTCAGGGCCCAGAATGCCCTGGACAACCAGCTGGCCTTCTTAGAGGCCAAACAACCCACAGCCTGGAAATCTTTACCAATTGTCTCCCAGAGCAAAAAAACTCCCTTTCAATTAAAAAATGGCCCAGGATGCAAGAGGCACACAAGCCTCAAATCCCTGGCTTCAATTCTATTAACAAATTTGGCCCTCTTAATTATTAGGAAATGATACATTGGGAGTGCAATCATTTGAGTGCGCAATCAGGCGATTAATTGCTTGTGGGTTCTATAAATAGCTGCAGCACCTCAACATGCTGCATCTCAAGCAAGGTTCCTGTTATGCTGACAAATAATAATCCACCCCTAAGCTCTAGTACGCGATTTCCAGGAAAAATTGCCAGTTTGACTGAAAATGTTGCTACAAGATCCCTGGTGGCACAAAAGGCTGCATTGTCACCAGTAATTATAAGTAGTGAGGAGGAAAAGCCCTCTTCACTGTTGAAATCTTAAAAATAAACGGCTTTATGCTAAGGATTCATTATTTTCTTGAAAGAGCTATCTATTTTTGCACCAATATAACTATTCTGTTTGTATTTATTTGTGATTCCACTACACTTTACAACCTCCCACATCTGCTCCCTCATGGCCATCAAGAGTGATCATTTTGCCCTCCATGCAGGAGATTACTCCTAATTTCCCCTACCAACTGCGCCTCCTGCCCAGGACTTCAGTAAGTTGGGGGTTGTCTATATCATAGTATTGGGGCTGGCCAACCAGGTTGTTTCCCATACTGGGAGTTGGTGTCCCCTAGCTACTGCAGTCAACTATCTGGTCAGAATTGTGCCTATTGTGTACATGGCCTTCCAGGCCCAGCCTGCCTTCCCTGTGGGAGTCCATCTGGACTCTGGTATGGGCTGTGACAATCAGACTCAAGGGCAGAATATGACTGCTTATTAGAGGAAAGGGATTATCACAAGATTGGTGCTAACTTAAATAAATAAGAGAGAGCATCTTAACATTAATTAGAGCATGAAAGTAGGCATCATAGTTTTCATCAGCCCAGAAATAATGATGTAGATGATTAAACAGAGCTGGCTGGTGGGTTTTAATACCCAAGTATTGAGAGTAAAACTTTAGTAACATAAGAGGACAGGTTAGGCAGCTGGAAGCTGTTCAAGGCGTAGAAAATTGGGTAGAGGTTCATTGCCTGATGGAAGACTTTGGCAAGAATGTGGCATTTTCAAATGCTGCTGGCAAGGTACAGTAGCGTAACCAAGGGAATCACATAAGTCAGCCAAGTTGGGAGTTGGACAAGATGATGCCAGAGGTGTCCATGGGTTTAAACTCATTGAGTTGAGTTAAGTTGGCTCATTGTACAATACTTGCTTTTTTATTCCTAAGGTTCAGGAACAAACTAAGCATAGGTTGGCTGGTTGCCCCCTATCCCAAGGTAAGCTGTCAAGGCAGCTGTGAAGATGATATAGTTTATTTTCTGACTTGAAGGGGAGTAATGGGTCTAGTAAGGTTACTTGCTTAGCCTAGGTAGAGGATTGATTAATGTGATAATATTGAGGAGGATATTCACTCAATGATAGCAAAAACTATCATTGAGGGGTTTGTCTTTATTCATACCAGTGGGCCTAAAAGGCATGATTATTGTAAGGCCTAGCATTGGGGAACCAAGAGTCTGAGTTGCATCTTTTATTCCCTTTTTTGGATTGGCTTGGGTGGCTGGCAATCAAGAAGGTTTGGCTGGATCCCAGTTTGCATTGGAATAATTCAAGTTGGGCCTTCTTCATGCTTCCAAATCATTTACTGAATTTGGTGCATGATTTTCATTGTTGGAGAGCCTGTCAGTCCATTCCCCATTTGGTAGGCTCCCAACTTAGGCAGCAGTTTTTCTCAAGTTTGGCTTTGGGGACATTATCTTTTCTGGTTTCCAAATTTAGCAATTTCCCCAAGGAGTGGAGGGGGACTGGCCTTCTGGTATGAGAGGGCAGCTGGTGGCAGGTATCTGGTTTGCAGGTGATGGCTGGCAAGCATGGTGGGCGCCTGCACAGTAACGGTAGACATTTGCTTGGTGGCGGCGGGCGGCGGCTTGATAGTAGTGGGCTTTTGTGTGGTGGCAACATGCGTCTGCTTGGTGGTGTCAGATGTCTGCTTGATGGAGGTGGGCAAGAGATTGGGGATGGCGGGCTTCTGCATGATGACAATGTACATCTGCTTGGTGGCGGCAGATGTCTGCATGGTGATAGCAGAGGTCTGCTCGAGTGGTGGCAGGCGTCTGCTCAGACGATAAATTTTTATTGTGTATTTTAAGTTCTTTTGAGACTTTTATTCTGTGTATTATTCCCATATTGTTGGTCTGAGATGTTTGTTGAACCTCTTGTGGCCCAGATAATGGAATATTTACCTGTTTTTGCCATATTAAACTCAAGTAGGTTATATGGCTACTAATGTCAGGAATATTTCTGACATGAGTACATCAGTAGATAGGTTGATGATAGGCAGACAGTTGGGATTTGATATTGAAAGTGGGTTTATGGAAAAAAGATATGCAGATAAATAGTTATATTTATTTTTTAATAAGTTTGGCTGTATAGTGTACTAGACTATTTCTTGATTGATCCAAACTGTTTTCTTGTTTGGGCCAAAGGACCAGATAGTAAGATAGTTTATAGGATGAAATCCTTTTAATCTTAGTTTAGTGGTTATTTTGTGAAATGTACCAGTCTGTAATTAACACCTGGGGAATGATAATGGTTAGAATGTGAATCTACAAGACTGTTGGCTAAATTGCTAGTGGGAGCTTCAATGCTAGAAAATGCATTATTTAGATGATAGAATACAATAACAAGTATGATGAAAGCTGTGTGAACCAAATGTTCACAATTCTTTAATTCAAAATGGCAATAAAAACCTGGCTCTAATTCAAAGATGTGGTGCACCTGCTTTTCAGAGGTCACCAAAGTTGTCTTGGGTTAAAGCCAGGAACTGAATGAGTTGGGGTGAAATTCTTCAGGCATATAGGTTCAAACGTTCAAGTGTTACAGTAACTTTCATATCTATGGCGCTAAGCAAAAAAACCAACATGTGAGAAAAAATAACTCATCTGTAAACAAAATAAAATCAGATATAAAAAATTAAAAACCAACAAATTTATATTGATTTATAATAGATTTGGGTTTGTTTCTATTTTGTTCTGAGATGTGTTGATTTTTTATATATGAGTTGATTTTATTTACAGATGAGTTAGTTTCGCTTAGCACCATAGCTTTGAAAACTACTGTATTAAATATTTTATTATTAAATCATATGAAATACCTGTAGTTCATACATGTTGGATTTGATAATCCTACATTATGTCAAATAGGCTGTACTTTTACAGTACATTTATTAACAATTTAATCTGGCCGCATATGAATTATATTGCTATATTTTTTAATTTGGTATCACAAGATATATCTTAATAGTATGGTAAAATTTTTAATCTAAAGATAAATTTTATTCATTTTTTACGGACTGTTATAAAAGGATAATTATGAACGGATTCAATATCAGCCTTTTGACGGTCCAGGCAGCCATTCTCTTGTTCTTAAGCCCTTCTCTCAAGCCAGATGGCAACCCAATATGATTGGCTAAGCTTTAAGAGCATATATGACGAAGCGATGTATGAGGCAAGCAGTAATGTCATGAATTTATTTGCCCCAAAGTAAAGAGGGTGAAAACAAAAAGAAAAGCAAAGAATGACATCAACTTAAATCCAGGGGTTATAGCTGTATAAAATATCCTTTTAATCTTCCCTTCAAGCTAAAAAAGTTCTCCAGCACAGCAAGATTTTGCGATGAACTTTTGAATGTGAATCGAAGTTAAAAGCAAACAAGCGAAGATCGTCACAAGAATCTGAGCGTGAATCTTTTGAATGAAAATATGTATAGCCAATAAAGTTAAGATATGGGCTCATGACTGAGGTCAGTCGTCACGCCAAGCAAGCTACAAGTAAAATCTAAGAGCACTGCATTACTAGACCTTTTTTACGTAATGAAAGCCATAGTAGTAAAAGAGCTTAGTGAAGATATCAACAGCATCAAATATATAAATGACTACCCTGAGCCCAAATTGAGTAAAGATGGCGATGTTCTGGTTCAAGTTGCGGCAGCGGGTTGCAATTTTTATGACATTCTCATGATCAAAGGAACCTATCAAATCAAACAAAAGGCTCCTTTTATTCTTGGCACTGAGGTATATTTCATTTTACATTAACCTTCCAAAATTATTTTTCCTGGTGTAAACCTTTAGAAATCAATAACTTTAGTTTTCTGGAATCGTTTTGGACACAAAGGGAAAATCCAACTTTAAAAAGGGTGATAAAGTATTTGGATGCGGTTTGGGAGCTTATGCTGAAAAAGTTGTTGTCTCCTCAGAAATGGTCATTCCGATGCCAACTAATATAAGCTTTGAAGAGGCCGCTGGTATATTTATAACATATCCCACTTCTTTAGCTGCTCTCAAGCTTAGAGCAAATTTACAGCCAGGTTAATATATTGGCCTTTACCTCAACTAAAAGAAATTTTAGGCCAAACCATTCTTGTGCATGGCGCTAGTGGAGGGGTTGGGATTGCTGCTGTTCAAATGGCCAAGGTATTTCTCATGCTTCAATTTATTGACTAGAAATATTTGCTTAAATCAAATTAGCTTTTAGGTGCCAAGGTTATTGCAACTGGTACTGACGATACCAAACTTCAAATTGTAAAACAGTTGGGGGCTGAGATCATCAACTTAAAAACAGCAGGGGAAAGTTGGAAAACTCAAGTCCTCGACTTAACGAATAAGAAAGGAGTTGATGTTGTTTATGACCCTGTTGGTTTAGTCAACGAATCCATTAAGTGCTTGAAGTTTGGCGGAAAAGTCGTTGTAGTTGGGTTCGCCGGTGGCAATCACGAACAAGTGGCCTCTAATCGCATTCTTCTTAAGAACATTTCTGTTGTGGGCTTGCATTGGGGTGCCTATACTAAATTTGAACAAGGATCTATCCTACCCATATGGAAACAGCTGCTTACTTGGCTATCATCTAAGCAGCTAAAGCCTGTCATCTTCCCCACTATCTACAAGATAGAAGACACCAGCAAAGCCATTAAGCTTTTGAAAGACAGAAAGGCTTATGGCAAAGTCGTAGTCAAGCTGGATCAACCCTTTAATAGCCAGAAAGGCAATACCATGCCTGGATCCAAGCTTTGAACCTTTTCATTTTTCCAATGCACCAGAGATCTGATTCAGCTAAATAAAAGTTGGATTGAAATGCTTGAAAGTTAAACCTGGTGTTGCAAAAGTGATCCTTATACTTGAATAATACATTCCTATAAAGCAATGATACAATACAACCAACATATATAAGTTTATCACTAACAAGGAAGGTTGATACATATTGTTGCAACTGAACCAATGAAGATTCAGTATTTGATTGGGGAAGACAACAGTCCAATAGAAAGGACGAGAATGAATAGAATAAGATGTTGTTTATTATAGAATACTGTGATTAATATACTATATGGGAAATCCACCAGGCCACAAGGGGGTGGCATGGTGGCATGTTCCATGTAAGGTTCAAAGCCAAGGAATAACTTGTGCAGGGATCATCAGGTCAAATTGGTAGCACTCCTAATTAGGGGAAAGTGCCTGCAGTTTGATATTGCCATTAGATTGGTTCATGTTGTTAGACACATCAAGGGGCAACTCATCGAGCGCCCCCTGTGTATCATAAGATACATTGGAAGGCAAGTCTGGAAACTCGGTTGCAACACTCCCCTTGCCCCCTGCTTGTTGTCAGACACCAGGATCAGAGTTTGTGGGAGATCTGGGAAGGTCCGCACGAACAACTTTTGTGTGAGGATGACACGGCAGGGGCACAAGCAATTGTGGTGAAGCTTCTTGGTGTTTTCTTAGGCATCTTCAAGTTGATATGTGTGATTGTCATAGACTGCAGCTATCTTGAAGGGCCCAAGGTGGTTGGGTTCTAACTTGGCTGAATTGGGTTTGAGGTCTAGACGGGGTCACCTACAGCATATCTGGCTTAAAGATGCTTTGTCTCCCCTTCAATTTGTTTGTGTTCAATATCTCAGGCTTTGACGCGCCACTGGCTCAGGGAAGAAGTAGTCAACGAGGAGGGTTTCCCAGGAATTGTGAATTGTAATTTTCCTTGTTCTACCCCCACCAAGCTATCAGGTCTCAAAGGCCAGGGTGCTAGGGCTGAACCCAGTGCCCCTGTTGATTCTTGCTTGCAGGATAAGTAGAGCAGTGAGCAGGTGTTCCGTCCACACGGTATTATGATGTTCCTGTGAGAGTTTGGCAATCAGTTGGACCAGTGAACCATTCAATTGCTCCACACGTCCATTGGCTTACAGATGGTAGGGGGTTGTGACTACTTGCTGAAGGGCATTCTTGGCACAGTACATCTTCATGACATGCCCAACAAGCTTGGGGCCACCATCTTTAATGAGGTGTTTGGGTCACCCAAAGCAGGCCACAATTTTCTTGCCAATGAAGCGGGTGATGGTGATGGTGGTGTGATTAGTGGTTGCTCATGCTACTGGCCAACAGGTGAATTAGTCAATGGCTGTGATGATGTACTTCTTCCAAAGTCAGTCTTTGGGGAGAGGTCTGACAATGTTGAGGGCTCACTGCTTGAAGGATTCTATGGCCTTGATGGGTAGGACAGACTGGGGGTGTGTGCAGGTTTAGATGTGTTCTTTTCACATAACACACATGTTTCAAGGAGGTCCAAGATGTCTTGACGCATACATGGCCACCAAACCTTGTGTTTCATGATCTTGAAGAGGTTACGTCCTCTGATATGACCCAAGATGTGGTGGTAGTGTAGTATGGTGTCACCTTGTTGTGTGGTGGGAATATAGGGCGTCTTTACACCTGTCTCTGCCCAGCAGCAGACATTGCCAGCATTGGTGATGAATTGACTTTCATTGTCCTTTAACTTGGAGATGGTTACCAAATTAAGACCTTCATAACAAGTTGCTTCAGAATGGAGGTAAAGCATTGGCCAATCTGGATCTAAGCCATTGCCCCCAGTAATAGACGCTATGTAGAGCCTTGAGAGGGCGTCTGCCATTACAAGCTCCTTCCCAGGCTTGTACTCAATGGGCAGCTGGTAGGAGGATAGACACTCAATCCAGCCTGCTTGGCGGCGTGTCAAGTGAGACTACATGTTGAAGTACTGGAGTGACTTGTGGTCCGTCAGGACGCGGGGTGGAAAGGTGTCCCCTTCCAGGTAACAGCGCCATTTTTTGACACAGTGCACAATTACCGATAATTCTTTGTCATGGATTGGGTAACATTGTTCTGATTCAGTGAGCTTTCTGGATTCATATGTCACAGGGAGAAAGACACCCTTGGCAGTCTCTAGCTGTAACACACCCCCTATGGCTCTGTCAGAGGCATCAGTCTTGAGTTTGTATTGGCAGTTCCAATTGGGGAATTGCAATACAGGCACAGTTGTAAGTCTTTGCTTTAATGTCTCAAAGGTTTGATCCCTGGCAGGATTCCAATGAAAGCACTGTTTAGTGTTTAGGAGCTTAGTGAGGGATGCAATTAGTTCCCAGCAATTGGGGATAAACTTGCACACATAGGCAAACATGCCTAAGAATGTATGCACCTGGCCCACATCAGTGAGAGGTGGCATGTTTGTAACTGCCTTGATTTTGGAGGGGTCAGGCTTTATACCTTGGGCAGAGATGGTGTGCCCAAAGAACAACAGCTCTGACTTGAGGAATTTGCATTTGGAGGGCTTAGCCTTCAACTGGTTTTTCTGAAGGGTGTCAAGGACAGCACAGAGGTGTTGGAGGTGCGTGGTTTGATCTTGACTGAAGACAATAATGTTGTCAAGGTACACAACAACACACTTTCCAATCAATTCCTCAAATGCTTTGTTCATTAACATGGCAAAGGTAAAAGGAGTGTTGGTCATTCCAAAGTTCATGACCTGACACTCAAACAACCCGTAGCGTGTGAGGAAGGCAGTTTTTGCCTCATCCCCTGGTGCAATGTGGACCTGGTTGTACCCCGTGGTGAGATTAATCTTGCTAAAGACCTTCACACCCACAAGCGTGTCAAACAGGTTGTCAATCAACAGCAGGGGGTGTTAGTTCTTAACAGTCACCTCATTTAAGGTGCAGTAGTCTGTGACCAAGAAAAGGGACCCATCCTTCTTGGCTACAAAGAAGACAGCAGCCCTGTATGGTGAGAGCAAGGGGTGGATGAAGCCCTTATTGAGTGTGTCTACAAGGTGCTGGCAGAGAGTCTCATCTTCTTTTGGTGTTAAGCAATAGAGGGGGCGTGCTTTGGGGAGCAACCCTTGAAGTTGTACAGAATGCTGGATCTCTTGTGGAGGGGGTAGTTGATCCAGTGTTTCACTGAAAACATCTTTATACTCCTTGAGGTACGCATCAAGTGCTGGTGGGGACAGAGTGGTCAAGGGGAGGGCCGTGGGTGGTCCTGCGCAGATAAATTCAACTGAGAATTGATTGAAGTCTAGTTCCCCCCTTGAAATCATATGAGCCTATTTCTGTTATTCTGAAAAACACAGTATTGTGAAGCAACTTATTCATTTTGATAGGATATATCTGAAAATCCACCCCATTTCTATTGAGGGTAATTAAAGACATATCCCAGTCAATGTAGGGACAGTTGTGACAAAGCCAGTCAAGGCCAGCAATGATATTGTGGCCAAGCCCTTGCCATGATTGGCTCAGAGAGCTTAACCTGGATGTTCCCATCCTCACAGAGAAGGGTCCTGTCTCATGGGTAATTGCTACTCTACAGGAGTCAGCCACTTGTACTGCCTTGAACCTGCTTGGTAATTGGTCTAGTTGTTGAGTGTCGGCAAACCCCTGGTCAACCATAGTGTGATTGGCTCTAGTATCTACCAGTAGTTTGTGGGTGTTCCCACGGAAACAGAAGGGGTAGGCAAGAGAGTTACTTTATTTGAAGAGCGGCTTGCTTGGAGTATGGGGTCATTGCTGTGGACCTGGAATACATCAAGGGCTTCAACTTCATGCACATTGTAATCACAGGGGTTCTTTGTAAGGTGGGATTGAGAGTGAGGGTCAAGTGGGGTTGTAGAACCTCTTGTAACTACAACCCCCAGGCTTTTCCCTGGTCCTCAATTTGTGCTAACTGGAGTTTCCTTTGCAGGAACGCTTAACCCCATTTTCCTGTTGGCAGTGTCACAGTAGATTCCATAATGCCGGGTATTGTCTGTCCAAGTAAGAAGGCTTGGAAGGCTGGAAAACCTGTATCAAAATTGACCAAGTTAAAGGATTTAAACCAAACCGTCAATCAAAAATGGGTCACGGCTGCTCCAGTCAGCCAGCTGAAACCAGCTCCCCCTTTCAAACTGATGTTGATAAATTGACGTAATATGAGGGTCACCCAATATGAGCTTGTTAATCAGTATGGTCATCAGAAACTAGTCACGCAAGGGTTCTTTGCAACCTGGACCAGATACTTACTTGACAATGTGGAAGGAATAGGAGGTCAAGACTCAGGTGGTATTGGTTAGTCAATTTTTCTGATATATATTGAATAATTTTTCCTGTTTCAACTCTAAGAGTTGAGTCCTCCTAAATTTACTCAATAAAAATCATTTATCCCAATTTCTAATTTTCAATTTTAAAAATGCATCCTGTGATCAGGTTGTTGCAGTATATTCTGTACAATCTGATTCTGAACCAAATCATTTCTGGAAGATGGGGCCCTGCAACTGGAAATTTGTTGTTGGTGCCTCCCAATGTCAATTTCATGCCAGCTGATTTTGCAGTTCCTCCCCATTCCTGAAAATGAAAATTGTGTCAATTCTCAATGCCCAGAATTTTATGCTGAAGACGCATTGATGCTTTCCCAGGTCATTTATCTTGGACTACTTTGGTTAGGACTAATTGTTATACTTAATCCTAGAATTACAATTGGAAATTTCACAAAAAAATATCTGAAACTGCGTTGGTGGTTAATCATCAATTCTATGTGGATTTGGGTGGTAATTCCCCATCACTTAGAAACAGCTTCATATTATCCAGCAATTTCCGTCACAGGTAGGGCAGGCGGCATCCTACATGATTGTGGGCACTGTCAGGTGCAGAAAAAGGTTGGGGTAGTGCGTCATTAAATCTGCAGAAGCCCATTGAAGCCTGGTTATTGGCCTCCACAATGGCCTTGTAACAGTTGTCAATGGAGGTGTAGCAACCAACGGGAACCCACTTGCAGATATGGGAATTAAGCCCATTAATTATCAAGGTAAGGAGCATGGTGTTCCCATCAGTCACGGCTTCTGGGGCAGCGGCAAGAGCTTGCTACCAGGTAGCAGATATTCAGGAACAGACCCAGTCTGTTTAATGGCCAGGAGGGGAGTTCCCACTAGAATGGTTTAAATGTTTCACTGTAGCAGGACTTCACGGCATCCCTGAACAACACCAAGGTAATTTCTGTTTCTTGGCTGGCCCAGTTGGTGAACCAGATTGCAGCAGGCCCTGTAAGACGGTCTGAAGCAGTGGCAACCCACATGGGCTCAGGGGCAACTGTGGTAAGTTTGACTCCCTGGTACTCAACACTTTGTCAAGTACCAGGGAGTCAAGTGCTGCATATGTGAATCTATTAGTATTTTTGGCTTAACCAATTTTAAGCTAATTTTTACTAGTAATTTAGGGGTTCAAAACAAAAAACCAAGGTTAAATTTACTTGAAATTGACTCTGTTTAACAATTTGTTTAGCTAAAATACCTATTTAAGGGGTAATTTATAAGTAAATTTACTAATAGAAATGAAAAAACTTGTGTTTGACACTCTAAAACAAAAAGTGACCAGTTCAACACTTTTTAAGCCAAAATTTAATTTTATTAATAAAATACATATGTGCTTATATAAAATTTATTATTTACTATTATATTTTTATTATTAGTGTCCTTAGTTGTTGATTAGGCTCCCAAGAACCACTATACTGGATTTAGTGGTATAGACATTAATCAAATACCCCACTTGTTTTACATTATGTCAATCCTGGGTTTTTGGATTAAGTGATGCCACATAAATTAAGCCCAATTTATTAAAAGATTTCATATGTAATTTATAAAAAACTGAAACTTGACACTTTCTTTGCTTGACTCTATCCACTTGACACACAATCGGTTTTGGATTTACCTAATCAAAGGCTCAGAATTAAGACTAAATTAATATGTGACGCACTATGAGCGCCACTCAACACTTGCCCACTTGACACTTTAACTTGGGGATTAGTACAGAGAGCTTCTTAACGTTTTAATCAACACTATGGTAAATAATTCACTCCCAGCTCCTCACAGCACATTATTATCACTAATAAGCACCTTTCCACTCATTTACTTTTTTAACTTATGTTGTATTTTTTTTAATTTTTGAGCATACAAAACTGCCTTGCTTTTGGGTTAACTTTTGAGCCCGTTTTAAATTTAAGCAAGTTTTATATGTAAAAAACATAGTAAATTTGATGTTTCTGCTCAACTCTGGCATACTTGACAGTGAGAATTCAGCTTTTTCTGGCTGATTGACAGTGCCAAACTTGACACTTTACTATGTTTTGAATTTTCAACTCTCAATAAAAAAATTCCACATAATGATTTTTTTATTTTTTTTTCTATTATAATCTACTACTTTTTCTGCTGCTCTCCATATAATTTTCATTTTTTTTTTGATTTTCAATTAAACTTTTACATTGATTTAACACTAAGATGTTATGCTGAACCTAACATCTATGATGCTTCATTATAAATTCACTTATTTTCTATGTTTTAATCTTTATATCTATACTTTGAGTTTCTATTTTGCTTCTATTTACATTTTTATGTTTTTTTCTTGATAAATAAAACTTTATTTGCATACTTTTAATTTAACTTTTACTTTGCTTTACCTTTGTGTTTATATTGTTCATACTATTTTATTTACAAAACTAAACTTTTCTTTAGACAAGATTAAACAAGAACAGCCAACAGCCTAAGCGCCAAGCCTCTAAGGGCTCCAAAGAAACTGCCTCCACTCCCAAGCGTGCCAAGAAGCCTGCAAAGACAAAGTCTTCAACCCCATCTCTTCCCACTCCATCTCCTCCTACTCCTCCCCCTCCACCCTCATCTTCCACATCCCCTTCACCTTCCCCCCAAAATTCCTCCCCCAATAAATCTGATGGTGATCTTACCAACCACTCCTTTTACCACTCAGAGGCCAACTCTGAGCCCACCAAGGAGCGGCATACCAAGAAGTCAAAGGCTGCCAAGGAGCCCATCTCTTCTTCTGGTAAGAAAAAGGAGGCATCCAAGCAGGCCTCAAAGAATCCTTCCCCTCCCCCCTCCCAATGGCTCTTCCCCTCCTTCCTCATCTGACCCCCAAGATGAGCCAGAGGATTACTCCAAGAAGTTTAAAGCTTCTGGTCATGTGGCTTGGGATCCACTGGCCATCCACAATATCTGTAATGTGGACAGAGAGTTTAAAGTTCCTAAGCACTTCCCCCTGTTACTTCCCCTTCATGTCCGTAAAGGGCAGCCCTGGTTACGTTGCTGACAACTACATCTTCAATTGCAACAACCAAACGCAGCAGACCAAGAGCAAGCACTTTGTCTGTAAATATAAGAATTGTGGGGCCCGGTTGAACACTGAGGGCTGAGAGCAAGTAACCGCGGAGAAGGGGGAGCACACTTGCAAGCCTCCCAATCATCTAATCACTTGGATGCTTAAATAGTACCTTGTTCAGGTCATTCCCACCTCCGCTAACCTCTGCGCTTCTGATCTGGCCATAAAGGCTTTGCAACATCTCAAACCCAACAATCTTAAGTTGGTACCAACACAGGAGCAGTTGATCAAATTAACCAGCAATAAGTGTATTGCTTCCAATCCCCCTCCCCCAAGGCTTCAGACATCCTCTCAGAGCTCACGCTCACTCATGAGCTTAATTAGCTTCCAAGTGGGGAGCGCTTCCTGCTTCATGACAACGGGCCTGACGCCAAGGACTGCATAATCTGCTACTCAACTCAGCAGAACCTGATGGAGTTGAAAAGGGTGTCAACCTGGCTAGTTGATGGTACCTTTGCCACTTGCCCCCGGATGTTAAAGCAGCTCTGGATGGTCCATGCCCAGATTGACATCTGGGTGATTCCACTTGCGTTCTTTCTTCTTCCTGGGGCCACCGAGGCCATCTATACCCGTGCGTTCTCCATCCTCCACCAAGAAATTGCCCTCCTTCCTCCTGTCAACAATGACAAATCCAAGAAGACTCCCCCCACACCCGCGCCAACCCACCTGCCTCTGACAAGGACCAGGCCACCCTGGACTCAGAGGAAAAGGCAAGGCTAAGAGCTCTTGGGCCTTGCGTGTGCATTATGGACTTTGAGCCTGCTCAGTTCAATGCATTTGAGCAGCTGTTCAGCAGGGAGGTGCAGGGGTGCCACTTCCACTTCTGCCAAGAAGTTGCTTGTAACGTGCAGGCCCATGCTGAGCTTAGTAGGTTGAGCTGGAGGGATACTTTGGACACCTGCAGATTTGTGCTGGCACAATTTAGTGCCTTGGCGTTTTTAAAGCCAGAGAACACTGCGCAGGGGTTTGAGGTGCTCTCAAAGGATCCCTACATAGTGAAGCATCCAGAGTTTAAGTCTTTCCTCGAGTACTTTGAGCTCTAGTGGATTGGGAAGGTCATCACGCAGAGGCAAGGCCCGTGCCAAGGCCATCTAGAATGTGTACCAGGTGGCAGTGAATGGTGAGCTCAAGACCACCTCAGTGCTAGAGGCGTATCACAAAAATCTCAAGGCCAACTTTGGACTCCACCCAAAATTCAATAAGTTCTTTTCCTTCCTGCAGCACAAGCAGGAGAAATCCATCTCCAAGCTGCGTGATCTCTCCAACTGCGTCCCCCCACCAAGCCAACCACCTGCTGTACCCTCTTCATCAAGGCCACCCAGGGTGCAGCCAAGCACAAGTATAAGGCCTCTGAGCTTAAGCAGCAGCTTGAGCTTATTGCCACTGCCCTCCTGGAAGGGGCCAAAATGAAATGGGGAAAGAATGATGAGGAATAAACTTGTTTGCTTGCTCAGTTATATGATTTTTACTTTTAACTTTTAACTTTTTAACTTTAATTTTTACTTATTAGATTTGATCATTTAGTTTTAAGTTTTAATTTTTAAGTTTTTTTTAAATTTAATTAGATAGCAGTGATTTTTCTATGTATGTATGGTAAGTTTGAGATGAATAGCTATAGTTGAAAGTGATTGAAATATCTTAATTTTTGTTAATTTCCAAATAAAACATATGATATTCACAGTTGTGCTTATATGAACTATATTGAATAGATATTAACATTTCTTCATATTTTGTATAGCTTTTATTGTCGTGTTTTTGTTAAATTTTGTCTCATTGGAATTTTAATTTTTATGGTAATAAAAAATATTTTATAATGAAGAGTGTAAATTACATAGTAAAATGAGAAATAATTTCTCATTTCTCCTTATTTTTTTTATTAATTATGGTACTGTTTTTATTGCATTTTCGAGCTCTCTGAGATTACTTTAGTATACCATAGCTATAAGGCTTAATTTTTATATTAAAAGTTTTCAGTAAATCAAGATCTGTTAATTAAAAAAAGTGTCAATTTCCAGTTATCAATAAGGGCAAAAGCTGAATTCTCACTTTACTATAGTGTCAACTACCAGGGAGTCAAGTTTAAGGGAGTCAATCACCAGGGAGTTGAACTTACCACAGTTGCCGGCTCAGGTACTTGACAGATACGGAGGTGGGTTTTGGTAGAGTGGAGCCAACTGACAATGTCAGCTCCTTTGACACCTCCCGCAAAGGATTCAAGCTGGAGGTTAAGCATGCACTGAGAGAGGTCCAACTGGGGCAGGGTGACACTTGCATTGCGCTGCTAAAGGTGGAGTTGATTATACACACTTGTAAGTACCAGTTGATCTTGATAGATGATGTACCCGTTGGGGATGTTTCTCTTGGAGATTGACATTAAGGTTTCTTGATGGGGAGTAGCCATACAGCCTGTACTCTGTCCTTTCTTGGGAGGAATTTTTCTTTTAGGTAGGTTTAAACCTACTTCTGCTACCACTGTTGCAACTGAACCAATGAGGATTCAGTATTTGATTGGGGAAGACAACAGTCCAATAGAAAGGACAAGAATGAATAGAATAAGATGTTGTTTATTATAGAATACTGTGATTAATATACTATATGGGGAAATCCACCAGGCCACAAGGGGGTGGCATGGTGGCATGTTCCATGTAAGGTTCAAAGCCAAGGAATAACTTGTGCGGGGATCATCAGGTCAAATTGGGTAGCACTCCTAATTAGGGGAAAGTGCCTGCAGTTTGATATTGCCATTAGATTGGTTCATGTTGTTAGACACTTCAAGGGGCAACTCATTAAGCTCCCCCTGTGTATTGTAAGATACATTGGCAGGTGATTCTGGAAACTTGGTTGCAACAATATCACCCTAAATTTTGAAAAAAGTTACTTTACAGCACCTAGAAATGACTAATCCTGTCTATTTTAAACTAGGTTTAAGGATACCAAATATACAACCTTAAAATTAATCTTCTGACAGAGAATCCATGTATCTTTAGGAGGATAACACCATAAAATTATGGGTTCCACCTTATTTCTGACAGGTTCTTCTAAGAACCAAAGTATAGCATTGTGATATCATTTTATCATATCATAATATAAAATACATTTGAAAATACTGAAATGATGACATAATATCATTTTTTGGTTCCTAGAAAAAGCATTTTCAGAAATAAGGTGGTTGCCAAAATAAGATAGACTCTTTAGAATAATGGCTACCATAAAGTAAAATATTGACATACAACTATCCAAATATTAAGTGGCTTTGATTGGTTATGTTTATAGCAATCCAAAGCAACTGATTCTTTATAGACAAGGGTATTCTTTGGCCGATTTCATGGACATGGTTTCATTTTAAGGTGCTGATAGTCCTAGGAGGCGCCATCTGGAAAAATGGACCACCCATAAGCAACAGCTTACAATGATCAAAGATTTAAATATTACAATTTATCACAAGTGGGACGTCATTTAGAGAATTAAGTATGAGGTGGGTACAGATTTTTTATGCTTAATCTTTTGAACAATTACTACTTGGGTTTCTAACCCTGTCCTCATAGGGGAAAATTATAATTTTTAAATTGGCATCATTAATGGTGTCTAAATTAAATAACAGATACAGGGAGGCCACCTCATCAAGATTTTCCCAAAGATGTTATTTACTAAGATTTCCTGACAAACTACACCAGTAGTTTGACATTGTGCACTTATTAAATATATTTTTTCTTGATTTATTTATTTTAATACTTGACAATTGTCAGGAAATCCTGATCTATCAGGGTTGACTGATCCATATTCCCATCACTAAAGCTAATTGGCTAACAATAGATGGGCTGCAGCCAGGTTGAGACTTCTATTCTGGAATACAGAGAAACTATATCAAGATTGTTATAGTTCAAATCCAGAAGCTTCTATGATTAGATGCTAGGAATTCTGGAATCCCCAAAAACAGACGCAAACCCGCCCTACGGAATAAAGGGGGAAAAATACAAACATCCTGTTTCACTGAGAAGTGAGACGGAAGAACGCCCAAGCAAATCTTGCACACTAGCCCAAAAATAAGACAGGGCCAGGCTATGGATGTCAACTTAGTTGATTGCAACTAAATCAAGGAATATCTAGGCTGAAGAGGAGAAATCAGCAGCCTAGAATATTACCTCATTCCAAAACCTTATTCAGGTTTGGAATCCAACTCTGGGGGTGAAACTAGTAGCTTGGGGATGATAGGCTAGATAGTAAGAGTTGTCCGCAGCAAAACGCCAGTATGGCTGCTAGCTGCATACTATAAAAAGTCCTTCCAAGATCACTTGGAAGGCAGAGAGAAAAATAAAGTCATCAACATTAATACTAAGCCAAATAGTAGTAGTGTCAAGTACAATAAGAGTGTATTATTGTTACTTCGGAATCCTGTCAAACCACCAAAGACGATGCCATGTCCCACAGACCACAGGACTCCCATATCACTTGGATCAAGCAGCAACAGAACAAAGCCTGTTGCAACACCCATCCACACTAATTGGAGGCACATCTGTCTTCTTACAGATTTTCCTATCCCAAAATGCATAATACAATTAATAAAAACTATATCTCTTCTTCCTCAAGATCCAAAAATCTTGACAACAATACAATTTATAATAATCATATTACTAGACTGAGCATCCTTGTCACTCAAAAACTTAGCAATTCTGTCATATCCTATTAAAACAATACTTAAAGAATGTGAAATTAAGTATGAACCAATCTATGATGCTGATTATTTGACATTTAATTGAGTAAAAGCCTTTGTTCTCTATCTTTGTATTGCAATATGTTGCATATTGCCATATTTTATTTTCAAAATATAACATCGTTGAGTGAATACATACCATTCTTCCTCACCTGTAATATCATCCTGATTTGAATGTACATTTCTCATATGATTGATTAAAACAATATTTTAATTTATTTAATCATTAAATTAGCAATCTACTCTAATTTTGACATGTTTCACAGCATGCACAGCTTTGTTATTTGATTTTTTTTCTTGATTTATGGATATCTCTGTGATAAACTTTATCATGCTTATAACTTCTGTATGAATTATGTTTGTGGTTATGTTTTTCCCTCTGTATTATCCATACTTAACAAAGATTAAGATCACAAATTCACTGTATACATTTTCTTATGATTCAAATTCTGATTACCTCAGCCAGTCTCCTAAATTCCTCTCTGATTACTACAAGAGAAATATTGTCCTCACTGATAAATAAAAAAATCACACATTATTACAGAATTCTATTAGCTTTTTGTTAAAATTTGCCAGACCAGAATATTGCAAGTGACGCCTGTTTATCCTTGACCAAGTACCCAGCTTTTTTGATGATAAATCAATCATAATTATTTTGGTTTTGTGTCATTCCCAACAGTCTTTTTCTTTCTTGAATATAACTATATTTTTTCAGTGTCCAAGGGCCTTAACTCCTGTCTTTGCAGCTCAAGCAGTTCCAAACCAGTGCTGAGAAATCAGCACTCCCAAAAAGTGAAAAGATTGCAGACCTCTATCTTAGTTTTGACCACACTGGTCAAAGTTTGTCCCCATGGTCTCATCCCTCCACATCAGTTACTGAGATGATCCAGCATTTTTTACAAGCAGTTGATGATACATTAGTAACATATCAACAGCTCACATAGCCTCTTTTTTTGTTGGCACTCCCATGTTAAATTGCCTACAGGCCCAACATGAGTCAGTCACATTATAAGGATCTGCATCCTTCAAAGATCTTCAATCCCTTATAATTTCTAGTACAATTCTTTCTGTGGCCCCAGTAAATAACTTGCCTCCCTAGAGCACACTCACCTTAGCAGCAATATTCTTCTATGATATTGATGACTTCAGTTCTACACTGAAAAATTGGCTTCTGCTTATTCCCAAGCAATCACTTTAGGTAAAACCCCTCAATCCTGTAAACTTATATGCTTCAATCAGAATTGTCTGTTGCTATCTGCAAAAGCCCAAGCTATTGTAGATCACCACAATAACATCTTGAATAGGGTTTTTCCTACTCTCTGGACTGAACCAACTGTCATTGAATCTACTGTGGAACAACCTTTTTTAGCCTTGAATGAGGGCTTGCTGTCCATTAAAACAACTTCTCAACTTCAGGGAAGAGTCAATTTTAATCACTCCCCTCTATCAAATAAAGCAAAGAAATAATAATTTTTGTTCTATTTTCCCTTTTTGTCATGGCCTGGGCTTCTTCCATGGAAACCTTTGGTCAAGAGGAAGAGTCAAGCCTGGAAGGCCCAGTAGATGATGGGGCCATCCACATCACATAATTGGCAGCCGTGGCCCAAGGTTGCCACAATCCCATATAGGAAATTACTTGCCCAGCAAGTCTCAGCATGGTCAGGTAGGCAAACCCAAGCTTGATGTAGTCATATGATGGTACAAAAGAAACAAGGGGGAGTTTTCCTGTGACAGCGCTCATGGTCAGGCTTGACTGGGAAAGTTGGCAGAGCAAAGGGACACCAGGAAAAGAGAGGTGGGGTGCAGGAGCAGGAACTATCTCCTGATCCAGAACTCTAGGAGATGGAATTAAGGCTGATATTGATTGGAGGTATCAAGAAGTTGATCTGTTTCCCAGAACTAGCGTTGGTGCTAGAGGTCCTCTCTATTTGATAGCACCAGCAGTATAAAATTTTTTATAATGTAATAAACCCCTACAAAGTATAAATGCTCAGTGTGCATTAACCAACAAAATTTTATTAAGTAAAAAAATCAAAAAGGGAAGGGTTGTCAGTGTTCCCAGCTATATCCTGCTAGAAAACTGCAACTGTATTTACTGGTAACTCCTTATTGGCTGTCTAAGAGTTATTATTGAGTTGGACTCCATTTGCAGGCCATGATTTTTCAGTTAAGAAGATCAATTCACTATTTTTGCCCTGGGAAAGCTGGTAGGGAATTTTGGGGTCATTTGGCAACCCAAGTCCCCATCCCTTAGTTTTAGAGGGTGTGGGCCAATTAATTTTTTTTTTGCTTGGTGTTGGAACAGTTTCCAATTGCCCCCAGGTTTGAAGTTTTTACCAGGGTTTGATTCCCCACTTGGCATTAAGATTTTCTTTTGGTCAATCAATATGATTGACAACACAATTGATTGTTTACGCAATTGCTCAATTGCAGGAATTAAACCAATGTAACATAGGGGTTTGTCTGGCCCATTCTGGGCCCTGAAACTTTACCTCCACATTCTATCTAACAAAAACTGTTGCTTTAGTAAATACTGATGCTACCAAAAACTTTATTTTTAAAGATCTGGTTGACAAGCTAGGCCTGAAATATAACCCTGGCACCCTATATAAGGGAGGAGTATCCAATATTTTCTTTTCATTCAGAATATGTTGCCCTATTTTATTTTTTATCACCAATCACATCTCTGTTGCTGAATTTACTGTAGCAAAACACCTGAAATAACCTGTTATCTTAGGCATCAAATGGTGGTACAAAGAAAAAATTACACCAATTATTAAGGATAACCTACTGAGAATATCTCATTCTGTTAGAATTTCTCTTAAAGTTCCAATGATTCTGTTTGGAAATGAAGCTCTACATATTTTCATGACATCCTCCAAACCTGCTGTTGTATACTTGGGCGCAGCCAAGAGACACAACAGGAAATTCTAATGTTAGGATTGGGTTTGTACTAAGTTAAATGTTAGTCTTCAGTGATTAATAATTAGTTTACCTTAAGGCCCTGTGAATGATAATTATCAGAGATCTCGTTTAGACTAGAATAGGGGGATGGCACCAAAGTACAAAGATAAACACAAAGAAAGAGTATAAACAGAGCTTAATTTTATTAGATGAATCATTTAGATTCTTATAGGGCAATAGTCTACCACAAAATTTTATAAGAACAGTTAGGTCACTGGCCACTCTCATAAGTAGGACAAGAGTTACTCAGCTTACCAGTCAGAAGGTAAATGAGTCCTTTGCCCAATTTGGATTGAACCCCATTTTGAGGAGAGAAAGGAAACTGAAGGATTTTTCACTCAAAATGAGATCCCATCAAAAGCAAAAGTGATCATGCCTGAATAGCAGGATTCACAACATTGCTCCCCTCTAGATTGGGCTTTAGGGGGTATACTTGCAGAGAAACTTGGAGTGGACTCAGGCAAAGGGGTGTTCAGTAGACAACAGTTTGACAGTGTACTTGGTACCCCATTTAACAGTTACTTCAAGAGGGCCAATCCATTGGGAGTCTAACTTGTGAGCTCTTCCTCCTACTCTATGCTAATAGTAGAGGATCAGGTCTCCAACTTGGAACTCTGAGAGAGGAGTGCAGCCAATGTTGCTAGGTTTTAACTCTAGTGTCAAAATAGCAGGCTCAACCCCCCAGCAAGGTTCCAAACAAGCGGGTTTGTGACCCGCAATCCAATTACCCAGCCACTTGAAGCCAGACTGGGAAGTCAACTCCAATTACCAAATATAACAACATGAACACATGATGATCCCTTACAGTGGATACCTCATTTTGGCGCTTGACTCATTACCAGGATCAAGCCACCCCCTTCTTCCATCCAGCCATGTGATCAACAATCCTGTTCCTACTATTCATTGATTTACTATGACTATATAATCACTATCTCACAATAAAAATTATTATCTAGATTCTTAATATTTTCCCCTTGTAACTCTGCTAAAACAGCACAGTTACAACACTAGGGCCTTTGTTTTATAGGCAGACACATATGCAGAAGCTTTGATGTCAATTATGCAATTGATTAGGCCTTTGATATGCTCTTCAGGGTTAGGGGCAGCATCAGAGGTAGAGAGCTGTATCCTCAAGAGAGAGGGAGAAGTAGACTTATGAGGTTCCTGGTCACCAGCCCCCAAAGTATGTCCTGGGTCATAGCCAGGGTCCGGATTGGAGGAGTTTTCATTTACTAGTAGAGGGTGTTGGCTAGCTAGAAGTTTATACTGAGCCTGCATTAATGCAAACTCTTCTGATATTTTTCCTATTACTAGGCGGGCATCCCCACCATGCACTTGTACTTCAGCTGGTGCTAACTCTTCTGTGGGCCTTTACCAGTCTTCCAGCAACCTAGTAAACTCATTCCCAATGAACTCCTGTCTCCTATCTGTCATTTCAAGGTGTAGTCAACCTCTCTAACTCTTCCTGGGAGTTTTACTAGTGGCAAACTTTCTACAACTCTGACAATAGGTATCCTCTTCCCCTTGGCCAGGGTAGAAGATGTGGGGCCATTCACTCATGGGGGTTATCTGTACCATTTAGAACTCAGGCAGGGGTTGAAATAGGCTTTTATTCATGGCCAGAAGGAATATCCCCTTATAAACCTTCTGATATATTGCCTGGGGATCTGGGAAACAATAGGGATTTTCCAATACCTTGGAGTATTATAACAATATCTTGGACTCCTTTTACTTGGTCTTGGGCTCCTTCTCCTTGGTCTTTAACTCCTGCATTTGATTCTTGGGCTCCTTCACTCTGCACCAGCTCCAGCTCTTTATCTCAAGCTCTTTGTCTTGGGCTCCTGCACCTTTGTCTTATGCTTAAGTCCTCTGTGTAGTCCTTGTGGCCTTTATAATCCACTTGTGTCAGTCCCTGAAAAGCCTCAGATAGCTTCCCCTTTTATAGCTCTTGTTTTAATCCAAAATCTCTCTCAGAGCTCTTGTTTTTCAAAGCTTAAAATATCCCGTTTTTCTTTCTCTACAATATATTAAACTTTATATCTTACTTTAGCCAATGAAAACTGTCAGAAATTCTTCTTCTGAAATTCCTGACATCAATTTCTTGGAAGAGTCAATCACAGAGGTGCACTCTAATTCTGGGTTATTGGGAAATAATTGGAAACCTAATTAGTTAATAGTATATGTTCTATTTTACCTTGTTTGTATAACCTGGTTGAAATTGATTATTTAGTCAATCCAGGGACAGGGATCAAACCCGAGACTTCCCTGGACTTAATTGGTTGTCTAGAAGATAATGTTGTTTTAATGCTACCTTCAACCAATTGTCATCTTCAATGAGAGATCACAGCCAATCAATGGGCGCCAAAGTAACTTTGAATTGTTGCCAAACCATCCTGGGTGATTTCTGAACAGCAGTTGACGCTATTTCTGGTTCTCCTAGTGCCAAAAACTCTGGTTCCACAGTGTGCTCTTCTCCAGTTCTCCAGCTGTCAGTTGGAGAAACCTGGGGCTTCCCCAGAGCTTGATCTTCTGGATTTTGGCAATTACTTCAGCTAAGATAACCATTTTTTAGAGAAGATAATTATTACCATGAATGACATTTCTGCCAAAATAAGTGGGAAACTCCAACTAGGAGAATCAAACTCAGGACCTGTTTCTGAGGATTGTGGGGATCCTGCGGGCCCTCAGGCCGCCCACCTGTGTTTTTCACGGCTAGTTGGTGGAAGAGCTGAAACAAGCATTGGTTCAAACCCAATTAATCAGGGAAATTTGCAGGTCTGCCTGGCCACAAATTTGCAGGAACAAGCTGGATTACTGGAAGCGCTAAAAAAACATGGTGTCACTCTTGTCATAGTTGACAGGCTGTCAAAAAGGGATTTGCTGCTCAGCACAATGGTCCAAAATCCAAAAGGAATTATGATAATTGGCTAGAAACCCGGGCCACTGTGCCACATGATCCCCCGTTATGTAGTGACCCCAAAGCCACTCCTGAAGATGTGCGGCTTATGGAGCAACAATTGTCCCAGCTTAGTATTTCTGGAGGTCTCTTGGTCCCTGATGACAAGAACTCCGGAGGTAATGATGAAGGCATGAAGAGGTTGTGTATGGACTGTCAGATTAAGATCATTTTGACAGAAGATATGACAGGCTTGAAGGATCAGAATGGGGCCAGAACTCTTGGTCCAGAGGAAACTGAGCAAACTCAGCCATCAGGTGATGGGCTAGATTCCAAACTTAGCATTTTAAATGGTATTTAAACCCCATAAAGTCTTGACAAAATGGTATTGCCATACTGAAATAAATAAGAATATGAGACCTTGGTTCTACCATTTTATTCCTTATTTTGTCTTAGTTGTTTTCCATTTTACTACTTTTCTAACCAAAAATCTTGGGCAGACAGCCTGCATTCCTGAGGAAGCCCCCAAAACCTGGCCTACATTTTATTATCCTCTGGGAGCACCCTTTGGTCCACTGCATTTCTCTGACTACTCCCTTGAGCCAGAGTATCAGGAGTTGATTGTGAAGGAAACCCCCTGCCCAGACCATCTGGTCCAACTGATTACCCCACAAACAGCTTTCCACAAAGGTGCTTGATACAAACAACCAGCCCCCAAAATCCGTGTGAAGTATAACTATTTGCCTGCCTAACAGATAGATATGGAAGCACCCCCAACACCCAAACCTGACTGCCTACACCCCACCCCAAGACTGTCTCCGCACACAGCCAACCAATATGCAGGCATTGCCTACAACACCTTGGCTGAGTTAGTTGACACTATGGTACCTGTCGCTGAACCCTGGGCCTTAGTGGGACAATCAGCATCTTTGTAAGGTCTCATGGTCTGGGGAAGATGATTATAAACTAAAGCCTTTAACCCAGTGATTTTTATATTGGTCAAATACAAAAAAGTGGGCAAAGTTTGCAATAGCAACTGAACTAAGGCTCCTAAGAGCTTATACAAGGTAAAATAAGGACTAAGACAATTTATTAACCCTAAGAAGATAAAATAGAGACCAGTATTAATAACAGACAATTTGGTTAAAAAGTCAATTTCTAAGTCTGGGAAATGGTCTGCATTAGCAGGGGAATTAAAGCTATCAACAATTAAATTGTGTGTGCTACTATAAAAGCTGCCTAACTAGTGAAGGATAAAGTCAAAAGGAATCATGGACTAAGATTTAAAATAAGACTAAAAATTGAAGAAAAACACAAGCCACAAAACCTAACAAGTACCTTTTTGGGGTGCAAGTCAAACAATATCAACTTATTGTTGAGACTGGACAAACCAAGCATTTTATTGTGCTCTGTTTGTAAAATGTGGGATTGAGGTGGGAAAAGTTCAACCATTTCTGGTTTGGAGTCTTTTCTAAAAAAATGGAGTTTGAGAGAAAATGTGTAGATTTAACTTAGATAAGTTAAACTAACATAAAGGGGACCAGGAGGAGAGAAGGAAGCTATGGCAATGCTTGGGGATGTAAAAGCAAGCAAAAAGCAAAGGAAAAACTAAGTCTGAAGCTTGAGAGGACGTAATCAAGCGTATAGTGAAAGTTAAGCATTTCAAAGCCAACTTCTACCTTCAGTGTGTAAGTCCAGGGTTTGAAACTGGTAGCAGAAGGTAAGGAATGCTCAAAAATAACACTAACCAGCATTTAGATCATAACTAGGCTTTAACAAAGCCTAATTTAAGCCCCAAAGATGAAAAAAGAAGGGAAAAAGAAGGGAATTGTGAATAAAGTAATAGGGACAATCCTGAGAAGACTTACAAGCCAATGAATTCCAATACGTATAGGAACAGAATAGCAGCTATAAAAAAGGTGAATCCTGATAGTATCTCCCCTAGCTGCTAGTCTGGAGCTCTTGGTAGTCCTGTAGCAACTGTTGGCAGTGGTTTAGATTTCCTTTGGGTTCCCAAGTGAAGTCCTTGAGTTCATAGCCTTTCCATAGGATAAGGTATTCAATGTCAGAGTGGAGGGTGCAATGAGCTAGGATCTCCTGTACTTTGTATTCCTCAGAACCTTGGAGATAGAGAGCAGGGGGTGGAACCTTTGTTTGGTGGTTGGGAGCAGGTTGTTTTAACTTCAGGAGGAGTGAACAATAGAAAACGTTGTGGATGCAGAAGTGCATAGGAAGAGATAGTCTGAAGGCGGTAGTTCCAATCTTCTCCACAACTTGGAAAGGTCCAATGAAACAGGGACAAAGTTTGCAAGAGGCAACAATAACCGGAAGATTCTTGGTTGAGAGGAGTACCAAGTTGCTAGGCTGGATCTTGTTGCCAGGAACTCTTTTCTTTTTGTAGTGCTTCTTGTAGTCTAAGATGGCAGATTAGAGGTGGGCAACAAGTTGGGTCTGTTTTTCCTTGATTTTGGTAGCAAGCTTGGCTGCAGACTGTGAGCGGAAGTAACCCTGCAAGTCAGGGAGGAAAGAAGGCATGTAACCAAGGTTTGCTTGGAACAGAGTTATGCCAATTGATCCATGGTATGCTGAGTTATAGGAGTATTGGGCAATGAGGATAAGGTCAGACCAATTGTCTTGCTTCTTGTTGATGAAACAATGGAGATATTGTTCCAAGGTCTGATTTGTTTGTTCAGTTTGTCCATCAGTCTGCAAGTGATATGCAGTGCTATATAGAGAGTTTACCCCAAGAGAGGCCATGAGATCTTGCCAGAATGCAGAGGTGAACTGGGGACCATGGTCAGAGACTATGTCATAAGGGACTCCATGATGGGGGAATATATACTTGACAAATAGCTTGGCGGTTTGTTTGGCGGTGACAGTTGTGTGGCAGGGGCAGAAAAAGGCTTCCTTGGAGAAGCTGTCAACCACTACTAAGATTGCGTTGTAGCCTGCGGACAAGGGTAGCTGGGTGATGTAATCCATAGAGAGGCTTTGCCAGGGGCCTTCAGGAATTGGAAGAAGACAGAGGAGGCCAGATGGCTTGGAAGTGCAATTCTTGTTTCTGAGACATATTAGGCAGCTGGCAACATATTCCTTGGTGGTCTTTGCCATCTGTGGCCACCAGTAGTGTGACTTTATAAGGGCCAAGGTTCTCTTATAACCTAAATGTCTGGCGGGCAGGGAGTTGTGTAATCCAATTGTGATTTGTAACTGCAAGTCCCTATCAGGTACCATAACCAGTTTGCGGAAGAGAAGCAGGTTGTTCTCAAGTGAATACTCCAAGGGGGACATTGCTTTGGATAGCAGGTCATGGATGATCTTGTTGGAGGTGGGGTCTTCTGATTGGGCCTTCTGGATGAAATAGGTGTCTGGGAAGTTGAATAGAGTTGACAAGATCTGGTTGATGAAGACAGATGCAGGGAGGACTGCTTTGGTGTTGAGACGTTTGTATTCAGGGTCAGAGTCAGAAGTGGTAGGGTGGCAAGAGAGTAGGTCAGGGAGGACATTGAGGGATCCCTTCTTGTAAGTGATGGTAAACAAGAAGTTGGTAATTTCAATCAACTATTGGGCATGTTGTTGGGATATGCAATGGGCTTGAATGAAGAACAGTAAGTTCTTGTGGTCCGTGAAGATGCTAACAGGGTACGAGGTTCTTTCAAGGTAACGGCGCCAATGCTTGAGAGACTTGATAATTGCAAGCAGTTCCTTATTGTGAACAGGGTAGTTCTTCTCAGCAGAAAGATGCTTCTGGCTGTAGTAAGCTACAGGGTGGAGCATACCATTCCCCCATGCCAAAGAAAGACAGCACCAATAGCATAGTTGCTGGCGTCAGTCTCCAGGAAGAAGGATTTGTTGCTATCGGGCATGAGCAAAACCAGGGGAGTGGTAAACAGGTGGTAGATCCTCCCAAAGGAGTCCTGTGCTTCAGCAGACCATTTGAACTCAACTTTGGTAGAGGTCAGATTTATGAGTGGAAGGACAATGCTGCTGAATCCAGGGACAAACTTGCGGCAGTAATTAGCAAGGCCAAGAAAACCACAAAGTTCTTTGCAGTTCTTTGGTACAGCCAAGAGAGGATGGCATCGAGTTTGCTTGGAGCAATAGCAAATCCTTCCTTGGTTATGATATATCCAAGGAATTATATGCTTGTCTAGAAGAAGCAACACTTAGAGAGTTTACAGTAAAGATGGTACTCTTGGAGCCTAGCCATGACTTTTCTTAGGTGATCAATGTGGTTGGAAGTATTCTTGGAGTAGATTAAGATATTATCAAGATACACCACCACAAACTCGTTCAAGAAGGGAAGGAGGTCCTTGTTCATGAGGGCTTGGAACGTTGAAGGTGCATTGCAGAGGCCAAAGGGCATAACCTTGTACTTGTAGAGGCCAAAGGGGGTGCGGAAAGCAGTCTTTTATTTGTGTCCCTTGGCAACACAGATCTGATTGAAAGCTGCACGGAGATCAAGCTTGGAAAGATTTGACTGCCCAAGAGGCAGTCTGTGAGGGCTTCAGGGGATGGAATGGGACAGCAATCTTTGATTGTGACAGAATTTAGGGCAAAATAGTCAATGCATGGTTGTTTGGAACCATCAGACTTGGCAACAAAGAAGATAGGAGAGGAGAAGGGCAACATAGAGAAGATGATGAAGCTTTTACTGAGCTCATTGTTAATGTATTCCAAGAGCAACTTATTGTTGGCATCAGATAACAGAGTGGTTCTTCCCCAGGATGGGTTTGCTCCTTCATTCAAGTTGATCTGGATGTTGTATGGTCTGTGGGGAGATAGGTTGCGGCATTTCATATTGCTGAATACCTCTTCATAGTTGCTTATGCAGAGAGGGATTCCATTGTTGGCCAGGGCTGTCTCTGATGAAGGTAGGATAGTGTAGGAGTTTAGCATATTGAAGTTCCAAAAGCTATTAGGGAGCTATTGTTTTCTTAAGAGGTCTAGGGAGCAGGGAATGTCATGTGCGTAGAAATTAACCTTGCACTCTTGACATCTGACAATGGGGACAACTTCCTCACACCAATTCATGCCAAGGTAAACAGGAAAGTTTATTGACTTGGAACTGACAAACTGGGAGTGGAAAGCGGACTTCCCCAGGCGGAACATAATGAGAGGCTTTATCTCAAAGGCTATCATAGGCAAATTGTTGGGGCCACAGGCGTTGATCTTTGAACCAGGAATGAGCTTCAGAGCTTTGGCTAGTCTGGAGTCAATGTAGTTTAAAACGGCACCCGTATTCAACAAGGCAAAGGTCTCAATGTTGAAGACGTGGCTATGAATCACAATCCAGATGAAGGGCAGAGAAGACTTTCCAGGGGTTTGGATGTTATTGATCTGGGTATGGTTGGGAGTGCCTGTGTTGTGAATACCACTATTCACCATGTTTTGATTTTGCTTTTGGTGGGCCATTTCAAGGACAAATCTCTTGCTTTTGCTTTCACCTCTCAAAACAAGTTAATGACTGAATCAGGAAGTTCAATTGTTCAGTTTCTTGATCCTGCGCAAATCACTTGCCCCACTAATGCTGGTGACAAGTGATCCTACCGTCCTGATAGTGTTTTGTGGTATTCCTAACCACTATATATTCCATTTAATATTCACCAATAAAAATTAAGTTCTATTCACATTTTTGTCTTTGTGTCTTCTGTACTTCTGCGCCTCTCTCTAGCCACAACTACTAGAGATTATTCTTCCAGGGCCGCAAGGTAAACACATTTGCCTTCCCTGTCATCTAACCAAGACTTAGTACAAATCCAATACTAAGGTTAGGATTTCCTGTTGTGTGTCTGTGCTACGCCTCAGAACACAACACTGTGGAATCTGATGTTATTTTATCCAGAGTAGGCTCTAGTTCTGGGTTTGGGCCGGGGATTTGTCTGGGATCTTGGCAGTTTACCACCAAATGGTCACCCTGTCCACAGTAAGATCACAGCTTGTTCAGTTGTCTGCAAAGAGCTTTGGCGGCAGTTAGACAATATCCACCACCCTCCTTTGGTTTGTAGGCAGAGGCTGGTGAGGTGTTGGATGGGCTTACAGTAGAACAGGAGCGCAAGGTGGTTATCAGTTGTGTGGTAGAATGGTTGATGGTTGGGACTGGTTGAGGCTGAAGTGTCTTTGATATAGTTCTGAACTTCTTTTCCCACTTGGAGACTGTCTTCATGAGTGGTTCCAACTCTTTGGGAAGGTTGTGGTGGATTAGGAAGGCCTTGAGATTAGGGTTTAAGCCAAGCATATAAAAGTCACAGGCTTTGGAGTGAGTAGCATTTAATCAGGCTTATATTTCACGGAATCACTTATTGTAGTTGATCAAAGGGCCTGTGCCTTGGGTGCAGTTTGAGAAGCGCATATTTAGGGCAGCAGCAGTCTCTTCCTTGGTTTCTTCCTCAGTGGCGTGTACAAGCAGTTTGGATATAAATTGGTCATAGCTCTCAAGGATGGAAGGATCACAAACAGAGGGCTCACAGAACTAACTGTGCATGGGGCCCTTGAGTTGTTTTTCAAGGTAGATAATCTTTTGAGAGTCTGAGTTAAACTCCAAAGGATATTCTAGGAAGTGGGCTTGATTGAAAGCTAATAAATTGAAGGTGCTATCTGAAGAGTTAGATAATTGCTTAAACTTAGAAATGTTATTTAGTATAACAGTCTGACTATAGGAAGTGTAAATGTTCTCTGTATTATCCTTATCAAGGGGTAACTTGTTCTTAAAGAAGAGAAGCAAAATAAGATATAAAAAGGACAAAGCTAAGGTGAAAAATAAGGTAACTGCTAACACAAACAAAAGAATGGTTGAGAAAGAAAAGTTTAATTCTGGCATATTGCCATGTGAAGTTGAAATAATGTAAGGTCTCATGGTCTGGGGAAGATGATTATAAACTAAAGCCTTTAACCCAGTGATGTTTATATTAGTCAAATACAAAAAGGTGGGCAAAGTTTGCAATAGCAACTAAACTAAGGCTCCTAAGAGCTTATACAAGGTAAAATAAGGACTAAGGCAATTTATTAGCCCTAAGAAGATAAAATAGAGACCAGTATTAATAACAGACAATTTGGTTAAAAAGTCAATTTCTAAGTCTGGGAAATGGTCTGCATTAGCAGTGGGATTAAAGCTATCAACAATTAAATTGTGTGTGCTACTATAAAAGCTGCCTAACTAGTGAAGGATAAAGTCAAAAGGAATCATGGACTAAGATTTAAAATAAGACTAAAAATTGAAGAAAAACACAAGCCACAAAACCTAACAAGTACCTTTTTGGGGTGCAAGTCAAACAATATCAACTTATTGTTGAGACTGGACAAACCAAGCATTTTATTGTGCTCTGTTTGTAAAATGTGGGATTGAGGTGGGAAAAGTTCAACCATTTCTGGTTTGGAGTCTTTTCTAAAAAAATGGAGTTTGAGAGAAAATGTGTAGATTTAACTTAGATAAGTTAAACTAACATAAAGGGGACCAGGAGGAGAGAAGGAAGCTATGGCAATGCTTGGGGATGTAAAAGCAAGCAAAAAGCAAAGGAAAAACTAAGTCTGAAGCTTGAGAGGACGTAATCAAGCGTATAGTGAAAGTTAAGCATTTCAAAGCCAACTTCTACCTTCAGTGTGTAAGTCCAGGGTTTGAAACTGGTAGCAGAAGGTAAGGAATGCTCAAAAATAACACTAACCAGCATTTAGATCATAACTAGGCTTTAACAAAGCCTAATTTAAGCCCCAAAGATGAAAAAAGAAGGGAAAAAGAAGGGAATTGTGAATAAAGTAATAGGGACAATCCTGAGAAGACTTACAAGCCAATGAATTCCAATACGTATAGAAACAGAATAGCAGCTATAAAAAAGGTGAATCCTGACAATTTTATCCCATCAAGTTAGCACCCCTCCTATGGTGGGCTCTACTCTCCTCCCAACCGCGCAAGTTGGCAGCTGAGGCTAACAGTCCCTCCCCTGAGATGTGGTATACTGACAATTATGCTAATTTTGTTTACAAAAGCTGCATTATGAGTTCCAGTAACCATAAATTTATCAAATTTCCCCAGGTTCATTCCCCAAATCTTTTGATCCCCTTTATATTCCATTCAAATTGTTTTTCACTACCATGCTATATAAGGCTAGTAAGTTACATTTTAATACTTTTTCAATCAATAAAATCTAAATTCACCCAAAGTGAAGCATTTGCCTATTTTTTATTTGACTTAAACCTTTCCTAATCATAACCATGATATTACCCAAGACTTCTCTTATGGAGTCTCTTGGGTATAAATGGGTCTTTTGGATGCTTTTGTTGCTGGCTTTGTTAGCCAGAATTTTGATGGGTTTGCATGCAGATTCAGGCACTTCTCCCAAAACTCAGTATTAGACAGCTCTTGGCGTAGAGTAATCCCTGGAGTATGGTATAATGCCACACCTTTGTCTCACAACCTGCTTCAGAAGGAAGAGCCTCATAACTACCGGTCTACCCACTCAATTGTCAAACCCCAGGTCTTCCATCCATTGGCCTCTGCCTTCCTCTTGTGTTATCTAGGTGCATACTTCTTCCTTGGCTGCTTCAATCTGCTTTTAGACCGCTATCACCTAGTTGGGGAACTCTTCTATCTAGGCATGGTGTCCCTGCCCGTGGGTTCCTTGGTTACTGGTCTTAATCCCTCTGCTATCATTCAAAACCTTGAGATATTACTTCCAAGTGGGTGGGTTCCTGACAAAAACCCTGAATTTTCTGCTTCTGCTCCTCATTTTTTAGGCTTTAATTCTTAAGTTAAAGCCCTTAAAACACTGATCAAATAAACTTTGACTTGCAGCCAATCAAACGCTTCAATTCAATGGTTTTGCCAAACAGTTCACCCAAATGACTTGCTATTGACCATACTTTGAATCCTTCACTGTCTTGCTCCAGATAAACAACTGCTCTGTGTTTCAAACGGTCTTGGCATAATTCCCGTCATGTTTCTCTGGCAAAACTCAAGCGCTTTTGCCTATGTTTTACTTAAGGGATTTTCAAACCCTCAATTCTTCAACTTTTCTACATATTATCTGCATTTTCTTCAGAATTTTACTACTTTAAACCTTCCTGTTGCTTGCCTTTTGCCTTTCCCAACCATTTCAGCAAAATTACAACACTTGTTTTCACAGTTTCTCTGTCCTGTTTCTGGCCTCTGTTTAGATCCTTTCCACTCAATCAGCTCTTAATATTTTAAAGTTTAATTTCTGTAAATTATTTCTTCTTTTTTTATCTATATGATAATTAATTCTATCTTTGTATCATATCTTTAGGCAGTATAAATTAATTCTTTGACTGGTTTTTTCTGATTATTTTTCTCTTCTAAAAGCCCAAAAAAGCATCTTAGCTCCTGAATTCATTCCAGCTAGTCCTTCTGAGCCATTTTACAGTTCCTCAGCTAGTTTTTTGTCAGGGATTCAGTCTTGGGCAGCTGGCCTGTCGTTTTCAGGGGTGACTTGGGCCAGGTTTTTTTGCAGGTAAAGCCCACCACAAGAGAGGAGCTAACTTAAAAAGGTAGGAGAAGGACTTCCCCACCCAAGACAGCAACCTCCAGAATTAACTCATACAGAATGGAACATCCTCCATGTCAACAGTTCTCAAAAACATTTTTCTTATTTTCAATATTAAAGATTATTTTTTCTTGATTAAATAATTGACACTGATAATAGAAACAATGTTTGATTTTTATTTTGAGCTTTTAATTGAAAATATAAAAGATAAAGCAAAAACAATTTTTTGAAATTGTCAACACAGAGTATGTTCTATTCTGTATGAGTTAATTCTGAAGGCTGCCCCCAAGACCACAGGTTGGCAGCCAGGATTATAGTGTCAATCACACCTGTGAGGATGATGTACAAAATCCTAAACAGCTTGCCAGTGTGGTCAGTTGAGAGGTCTGATGAGGAGGTGGGCATAGGCTTAGGGGTCACATGCGGTTCCATGCAGAGGCCGTAGGCAGGGAGATAGTTGAACTTCCCTCTAAACAATTTGGGTGTTGAGAATATCTACGGGCCTTGACAGTTGTATCTAACTGCAGATTTTATGCAGGCCAAAGGATCTAGTTCAAGTATCTTTTCTGGGGTGTAGTCCTTATATTCAGACTTCAGAGGGTAGTTGGTAAAGTGTACGGGTCCAAAGGGTACTCCAGGAGGACAGAAAACAGCAGGCAGTGGGGCAGGCAGGCCAGGAGATCTTGAACTGAATTGGTAGACAGCAAATACAAAATAAGGCAGTAGCCGTGTAAGCCAAAATAACATAACCTTTATTCAAAAAGGCAATAAATTTGGAGCAAAGGGTTCTTTGGTCTATATAGCACCCCAAATCCAAACTTAATATTTTCCAGGGGGTTCATCAGGGATTTGGGAAAGGTGGGCCTGGGGGATCTGGGTGCTTGGGTTCCAAGGTGGCAAAATAGCACCTGGGCTGGGAGTTCTTTCATTTGTCAAAGATCTCAAATTGACTACTTGATTATCTTGCTCTAGGTTTGTGGTCATGGGGTTGGGCCACAGGCCTGTGCCATTTCCAGGGATGGCTCTTGATTGGCCACCAGTGTAGACTTCAAGCTCATGAAGCTAATGGTTGAAATTTCATTGCCTCCATTAGGCGCCTTGATTACTCCTTCATTTGGCGCACTGATTCCTTTGGTTTGGATTGCTTTACCATTTGGACCATCATTCTTGGCTTCAGCTTGCAGGGGCTCAACTTCAGGAAAACACACGCAGGCGGCCTGTGGGGATTCAGGGTCAGGATTTGAATCCCACTCTTGGGCCAGGGTTTCCAGGGGGAAAGAATTGTCAATCCTGATATTCTGCACCATGATCTTATTTTCCTTCAGCTAGTACTTCACCATCATCTTCTGGTCCTTCAGCTAGTCTTTTATCATGATCTTTTTATCCTTCCCTAATTCTCAAAAGTCCTTTCCAGTTTAGCAATCAGTCCTTTCCAATCAGAAAACAGTCATTTCCAGTCAGCAATCAGTCCTTTACAGGCTATCTGCCAGTCCTCATCATGAACCACCTAGGTTCCAATCCTCACCATGAATCATCCTGGCTTCAATCCTTGCAATGATCTTCCAGTCCCTCAACTAGTCTTCACTGTGATCATACAGTCCCTTTTACTAGTCTTCACTGTTGATCCTACTATAAAACCTGTGATTCCATTGTCAGTCCCCGTTGCCAATACCTCAGACTCAGGAAATAAGTCTACAAGGCTACTGGTGTTTGACTGGGACTTTGCCAGTGTCCTCCACCTAGGCCATTCGACCAAAGACAATCCTCATGCCTATGAAGTTGTCTTTACTTACTCAGGTGGTTAAGTATGAGCTTTCAGTTGCAAAGTAATCAACTTTACTTCCCAGAGGTCTGATCACATCAGGTTCTACAGCTGCTTTCCCAAGCAACTACTCTGATGATACCTCTGAGCATATCCATGCCCTCCAACAATCACTTTGGGATCTCCCCAAAGCCCCCAAGGAAACACAGAAGAGGACACCCTATCATTCTGTTAGGTAAGGTGCTTGCTCACAGACCTCCTGTAAGTGCACAAGGGCACGTAGAGCTATCTTAGATCCTCCCTTCCCTGGCAGCCCACGTCACCTGCCTGGGTCACATCATCAACCAGCCCTGGTAGCCCGTGTTACCCACCAGGATGTTCCACTCCCCACCCCTAGAAGCCATCAATCCCTTCTGGGTGGAGACACTTAATAAGCCCACATCAGCCAAAGTTCCCTGCTGGGCTATCCCATTCCTCACCCTTAGCAGCCATTATTCCCTGCTGGGTGAGAACAACTAACCAGCCCCTAGCAGCCAAAGTTTCCTTATGGGCTGGTTCATCACTTGCCTCTAGTAGTCCTTTGTTACCTACTAGGCAGACCTTATCTTCCCTATTAGCCAATGCTCCCTACTAGGCCTATACCTGTCTTAGAACCACAGCACATTATCAAATTCTCAGCATTGCATCTTTATTTGAAGCCAAACCAACCTTTGCCTGCAAAACCTCTTCTATGTGAATTGTCACAAGCCTATCTTCTGTATAATATGGAAAAGAGAGAGAAAATGGTAACCCTGTGTTTGCTGAGGCAATAAGCAAGAAGAGCAACTGGTAAGTATAAATACCAGTTGAAAGCATCAGAGTAAATAAACTTCTTCATTATAGACACCAATGTAGAGTTAGCTTGTTCCACAGCTCTATTAGTAGAAGGATTATAGGAAGCAGAGAAGAATTGATGAGTTGCTAACACTTTTACTACAGAGGTTACCAAGAAGGCATTGAAATTGGACCCATTTTCAGAGAGTAAAACTTGAGGGCATCCATGGCAGTAGAAGAAATCTTGTAAAAGAAAAGCAGTGGTTGTCTTGGCCGTGATATCTTTGATAAGTCTAGCTTCTACCCATTTGCTGAAGTGATCCATAGCAATTAGAATGAACCAACACCTGGTTCTGGATTTTGGAAGAGGACCCACTGCGCCAAGGCTGACAGTATGGAAAGCGTGTTGGGAAGGCAACAGTTTGAATTCATGAGTGGCGGCGCAAGGTATCTGTAGTTAACAATCATGGCAACTAGCAAGAACATCAGAAATAAACAGGCGGAAGTTTTCCAAGTAATATTGTTTTGGAAGCCAATAATAAGTATTGGCTATTGCTCCATGACCAGTCTCCTAATGAGCTTGCAGAATAAGGGATAGCCATAGGCTTGGACAGAAATAGGGAAGATACTGATGTTGAACCTTCTTGAACAGATGTTGATCGCAGATGAGAGTATCCTGAAACAACTTTTGCAGGTCCAAACGGGTATCTTCAGTCTCAGCGTCCCATACTGAGGGATGATCAATCAGTTCATATAGTTGATCAGCTTCAGCAGGATAAAGGTCCAGGATAGGCATTTTTGAGAGTCTATTGGTATTCTGATGTTGTATACCTGGAAAATGTAATACAGTGAAGTCATAACCTTGTAGACAGAGAGTCCATCTAGACAGGCGTTCTTTGGATTCTTTCAATTGCTGTAACCATTTGAGAGAGGCATAATCTGTGATACAAGTGAAGTGCATACCATAGATATAGTGGAAAAACTGCTTGAAAGCGTGTAGCACAGATAGGAATTCTTTCTTGGTCACACTGTAATTTTTCTTATGCTTGTCCAGGACTCTGTAGTGATAAGCTACTGGGTAGTCTACCCCTTGTCATCAAGTTGCGCCAGGATTGCACCAATAGCAAGGTCACTAACATCAGTGTACAGGATGAATTCCTTGTTATAATCAGGGTATACAAGAATATGAGCCACCTTGAGCTTCTGTTTGAGAATCTTGAAAGCTTGTTGTTGACTGGCTGTCCATTTGAAAGAAATATTTCTTAGCAAATGGACTAGAGGTTCACTGATGTCAGCAAAGTCAGGGATGAATTGTCTGTAGTAACCCATCATTCCTAAGAAGACTTGGACCTCTCTCAAAGAAGTGAGAGGGATAATTTTGCCAATATCTTCCACTTTCTTGGCCATGGGACATATCCAAGTCTAGGTTACTTATGCCCTAAGAATTCCAGACAACTCCTGAAGAAGGCACACTTGGACGGCTTCATCTTGAGCACAGCTTCTTGGATCTTGATGCGTACCTCTTTAAGATGAGCCATATGATTGGTGAATGTGGCACTAAATCCAGTGATGTCATCCAAATAGACAAATACACACAAAAGCTTTAGATCACGTAGTATAAAGTCCATAGCCCTCTGGAATGTGGTAGGGGCATTACAAAGCCCTTGAGGCATGCAGATAGTTTCAAAAAATTCTTCAGAGGTGATGAGAGCAGCTTTTTGCCTGTCTTCAGGGGAGAATTCAACTTGCCAGTAGCCAGATGCTAGATCCATAGCTGAAAAGAACTTAGAGCCCCCAAGATAGCGGAGGGCATCATCTATGCTCAGCAAGGGGTAAGAATCTTTCTTGTTTAAAGGTTTCAACTGTTGATAATCCATCACAACGCGGTGACCTCCATCCTTCTTCTTCAAGATGAGAAATGGGAGGCCCAAGGACTCTGTGAAGAGTCAAGCAGCCTGGCATCTATTAGCTGTTTGAGTTTCTTATATACTTGAGTGTTTTCCACTCAACTACAGCAATAAGGTTTAGCTCAGAAGGGAGGTGTGTCATCAGTGTCAATCTGATAAATGACTCCTTTAGCTAAGTCATAATCAGTGCTATCCTTAGAAAAGATGTCTGTAAACTGATCCAACAAGTTAAGCACTTCTTTCTTCTGAACTGGGGACAGCTGCAGGAAGTATTGGGCGGTAAACAGGGATAGGACATGTGGCTCATCTTCAGGTAAGTTAAAGTCTTGTAAAGTGCCAAATGGATGTAAAGAAAGAACATCAGGAGCATTCAGTAGCTTGCCATATCCAAAAAACTGGCCTCTTGAAACAGATATGGGGAGGCTATTAAATTGGCCACCAACAGCTGGATGGGATCTTTGTGGGAGACATCTAGGATCCCAGGGCAGAGATAGGGTTCATTGAGGCCTACCAAAGGAGGCAAGCACAGTTCTATAAATGTATGTTCAGGTAAAATGTAAGATATCTGAGAGTCCATGATATCTTGAAAGCCAGGGAGAATGATTAAAGCAGAATTGGGCAGAAGTGGAATCCCTTCAGATGCAGGGAAGGCCATGGGAGGACACTTAATGTTGGACAAATGAGTATGGCACTTCAAGGTAAAGACACCAGTTGGATACTCTAAAGCTCAATTCTTGAGGTTTTTTCCCGGGACTTTGACAGGCTCCTCAAAAATCAGGGGGACTTAATACCCTAGAATAGAGAGGTGGCCATCTTTTAAGTTGATGATACCATTGTATTCTCTAAGGAACTGAGTACCAACTAGGAGATCTTAACTCTTATTTTCCAGGACTACAGCAGGCGCAACTAAGAGTAGCTTTCCAAACCGCATGAGAAGAGCAAAATAGGCCCCTATAGCGCACGTCATAGATAGGACAGCAGTACCATAAGACTGATGGTAGTTAAGGTTGGGGGCAAGTTTAAGCTTTTTTACAAGATTGGAGGAAATAACATTAACTGGAGACCTAGTGTCCAAAAAGCCTCAATCTCCACCTTTTGGATGGATATCTCTACACAAATAGTAGTACAACCAAAGGGCAGGAGGACAGCTAGGATATATTGGGCTTCAGCTAATTCCTTATCCTACTTTTTAATCATGCATTTTAAGCCTGGAAGCTCTTTATAGACAGTCTGGAGAGGAAGCAATACTGAAACATTCTTTAATACAGTGTCAGCAACTTCAGCAGCTTCTTTGGATGACTCTACAAGCATGGGAGACCTCTTAGCTTGAGTGAGGTATGGATGAGAGACAACCTATTTGGCTTCAGAAAAAGGCTTGGCAGTTGTTGTAGTTTTCTCAGAGCGTAACTTATAAGGGACCACAATAGTTTTAAGAAAAGCAAGAACTGAATAAACATAGGCAATTGGATCTTCAGTATCCAAATCATCAATGTCTGAATCATCAGAGATATTGTGGAACAGAAGTAGAATAGGGGAGCCTTGGTGTCAGCAGGCTCAGAGTCTGCTATGGAGGGGGGAATTAAAGGAGACTGGGAAGAATTGTCAACCAAGAGCGTCTCCACCTCTAGGTTGACTGTTCTTTTCCTGACTGGTCCTTGGGGTTGGCACCTTTAACCTGAGGATTGGTACAGACACAGGAGTGTGGCTGTGGGGTTCCTGTTCACCAGTTCTCAAAGTGTATCCTGAGTCATATCTAGGGACCAGCTGGAAGGGTTTGTCATTCTCTAGTAAGGGAAAATGTATCTCAGAAATATGTATAGGGGTAAAAATGAGATTTTATTCACTCTCAGAAGGAAGATCTCCTTAGAAATCTACTGGAATATGGCCCAAGGGGTCAGGGAAACAATATAGATTTGCCAATACTTGGAGTCCTCCAACAATCTTGGACTCCTTGTACTTGGTCTTGGGCTCCTGCATCTTTGTCTTTGTCTTTGGCTCCTGCACTTTGATTGTGGGCTCCTACACCTTTATCTTGGGCTCCTGCAGTCTGTTCCAGCTCAGGCACTTTATATTTAGCCTTGGCTGCTGTATCTTGGGCTTATGTACCTTTAGCTTGGTCTTTAGCTCCTTCTGTAGTCCTAGTGGCCTTTATAATCCACTTGATCCTGTCCCTGTTAAGCCTCAGATAGCTCCCCCTTTTATGGCTCCTTCTTTCAGTCCAAAATCTCTCTCAGAACTCTTCTTTTCCAAAGCTTAAACTATCCTGTTCTCTCTCTACAATATATTAAACTTTAAAACTTGCTTCAGCCAATGAAAACCCTGAATTTTCTGCTTCTGCTTCTCATTTTTTAGGCTTTTACTCTTAAGTTAACGCCCTCCTAACACTGATCAAATAAACTTTGGCTTGTGACCAATCATATGCCTCAATTCAACTGTTTTGCCAAACAGTTTACCCAAATGACTTGCTCTTGACTATGGTTTAAACCTGGAGCTGTCTTGCTCCAGGTAAACCACTGCTCTGCGTTTTGAACAGTTTTGCTGTGATTCCTGTCACGTTTCTCCGGCAAATATCAAGCACTTTTTCCTATGTTTTACATAGGGGAATTTAAAACTCTTGATTCTTCAACACTTCTTTGTGTTTCCCCGTATTTTCTTTAACATTTTGCGCTTTAAACTTGCCTGTTACTTGCCTCTCAACTCTCCTAGTTGTTCTTGGCAAAATTTTCTTATTTGCCCTTACAGTTTCTCTTTCCTGTTTCTGGCCTCTTTCTGAATTCTTTATGCTCCATTCAAACTTAATAAATTTACAGTTTAATCACTGTAAATAATTTTTTCTCTTTTTCTTTCTTTTTTTTATGATATTTAATTATTTCTTATCATATCTTTGGCAGCTTAAAATCCTTATTTAACTGCTTATTATATTAATATTTCCTCTCTTAAGATACCAACATCAGCATTCCAGCCTCTATATCCAGCCTGTCTAGTCCTTTTAAGACATCTTCTAGCCCCATAGCTAGTCCTTAACTATCATCTTCTGGTCCTTCAACCAGCTCTTCAACCACATCTTCTAGCAATCAGTCCATCTTAGTCCACAAACATCTCCGTTCATTCCTCAAACAGCTTATCCTCACTAGGAATCACCTTGGTTCCACCTGCACAATGAACCATTTTGGTTCCAAACTCCAACATGGACCAACAGCCCCTCAACTTGTCTTTACTGTGATCATACAGTCCTTCTTACTAGTCTTCTCTGCTGATCCCCTACCATGAACCACCTTGGCTTTTTATCTCAGTCCCTGTTACCAGAACCTGTAGACCCAGGCATGAATTTAAATTGAACTGGCATTTGACTGGGCCTTTGAAAGTGGCAATCCACTTAGGCCATCCAACCATAGACCAATAAAGTCTATGCTGTTGTTTTTACTCACCCAGATGATTAAGTCTGAGCTTTCAGTTGCAAAGTAATCAGCTTTACTTCCCAGAGGCCTGATCACACCAAGTTCTGCAGCTGCTTCCCTAAGCAACCGCCTTGATGACACCCCTTAGCAAATCCATGCCCTCCAATGCTCACTCTGGGTTCTCCCCAAAGCTCCCATAGGAACATAGAATAGTACATCCTGCCAGTCTGTTAGGTAGGATGCTTGCTCACAGACCTCCTGTAAGTGTATCAGGGTACATAGAGCCTTCAGAGCTCTTCCCATCCCTGGCAGCCCGCGCTACCCGCCAGGGGTCCAAAACTCACAGCCCTGGTAGGAAAGTCCCCTACCATGCTGGAATACACTTTTATCCTGGCAGCCTGCGTTACCTGCCAGGGTCTCAACAACATCCAGCCTGAGTAGCATGTGCTAACCATCAGGCTGGATCACCCCCCACACCAAGCAGCTAAAGTTCAATGCTGAGATATCTCATTACTCGCCCCAAGCGGCCACAGTTCCCTGCTGGGTGAGGACCTCTAGGCCACAGCAGCCAATATCCTCTTCTGGGTAAGGACAAAATTTGTCTCTAGTAGTCTTTTCATCTACTAGATAGGCCTTACATTCCCTAGTAGTCATTATTCCCTATCAGGCCTTTACCTGCAACAAACAACCAAACTTTTAATTGTCCAACATTAGCCCTGCCTGCAAAACCACCAAACATGTTGACTGTCACAGTGGCCTACCTGTCCACAAGTATGGCAAACCTTGCGTCTAGGAGGATTCTGGGAGTTCATAGTGAGGATGTAAGGGCCATGAGAAGAAGAGCCAGAGTTGAAGGCTGCTCTATTCTCTTATATAGAAGCTTCAGAGAGAGTAAGGTGCATGTCTTGTAACAGTGTTTTTATTTTTTATATACAAGAGCATAGCCTTGTGAGCTTTAAAGTGGAGGCACAGGAGTTGATTAACTTTGAGGGCTTGAGCACAAGCCATGTAGGCTTCATGCACTTTTAGCTGTCTGCTAGTTATCAATTGCTGTCCTTTCACGTAGAACCTGTCTGAAAACTCAGCCAAGGTGTGAGAGAGGGGGTCTAAACTAACTAAGTTTGGCTCCCATCCTGGTGAGACAAACCACCAGGATGCTGCACAGTGAAATACTGGGACAGCTGCTCTAAGAGGGGACCAAAGGGAAGACGCCAGTGACAGGTGGGGGAAGTAGGCATTCAATCCCATCAACACAAGTCCAGTAAGCAACCACAGTGCCCAGGAGGGAAAGGAGTCAGGAGCTCTGGTACCTGTAGGGGGTAGTGTGGTGATCCACATGGGTGCTGTTTTGCAGGCAAGGGTTGATTTGGCTTCAAATGAAGACAATATGTTTAAGAGTGACAATGTGTGGTTAGCTGGTGACGCTGTAAACTAGTAGGTAACATGGTCTACTAGGGTAAATGAGGCCTTCCTGGTAGGTAACATAGGACTACCAGGGGCAGATGTTGCCTCCACCCAACAGAGGAAATTAGCTGCTTGGGGCTATAGTGCTTCACCTTGCAGGAAACTGTGGCTGCAGAGAGGGTGAAGACTGAAATAGCAAGCAGGGAACTTTGTCTGTCTGGGGAGGAGTAGGTTTTGGACCCCTGGCGGGTAACGTGGGCTGCCAGGGAGGGGAAGAGCTTTGAGAGCTTGATGTACCCTAATACACTTACAGGAGGTCTATGAGCAAGCACCCTACCTAACAAACTATTAGGGTGTCCTTGTTTATGCCCCTATGGGAGCTTTGGGGAAACCCAAGGTAAGCATTGGAGGGTATAGACTTACTCAGAGGTGTCATAAAGGCGGCTTGCTTGGGGAAGCAAGCTGCAGAACTTGGTGTGATCAGACCTCTGGGAAGTAGAGCTGATTACTCTGCAACTGAAAGCCCAGACTTAATCACCTGGGTGAGTAAAGACAACACATATACATTGATCTATGGTTGAATGGCCTAAGTGGATTGCCACTTGCAAGGACCCAGTCAAATGCCAGTTCAATGTAGACTCATGCCTGGGTCTACAAGTTCTGGTAATGGGGACTGAGATAAAGAACCAAGGTGGTTCACAGAATTAACGGAGAAAACTAGCAGGAGTGACTGTTTGGTCACAGTGAAGGCTAATTGATGGACTGTTAATTCATATTGAATTATGAGAACTAATATGGTTCAGTATGTAGAAGGAACAAAGGAGGTTCCTAGTGAAGATTGGTGGAGGAATTGGTTGAGGATAAGTTGAAGGACAATAAGATTATGATGCAGGACTAGATGATCATAAGCAGGATGGCCAAAGGACCAGAATTTGGTGTTGAAGAACTGAAGAGCTGAGAGGATGAACTAGCCAGAAAAGATACAGAGGCTGGAAGAGCTGATTTTAGTGACTTTTGAGGGGAAATACAGATAAAAAGAAGCAGTTAAAGAATAACTAAATACTGCCTGATTAAGCTTAAAGAAGAATTGAAAATCATAAAATAAAAAAAGAGAAGGGAAAATAATATATAGTTTATTAGAACTATATATTATTTTAGGAAGAAGAATTAAAGAGGAAAAGAGCTGGAAAGAAGCTGGAAATGGAACAGAGAAACTATGAGGGCAAAAGAGCAAATTTTTCCAAGAACAACTAGGAAAGGCAAAAGGACAAGCAGCAAGCAGGTTCAAAGTTGCAAAACGTTGAAAGAAACACAGAGAAACACAGGGAAACGTTGAAAAATTGAAGGGTCAAAATTTGCCTAAGTAAAAAATATGTGTAAGCGCTCAAGATTTGCCAGGGAAACATGACAGGAATTATGGCAAAACTGTTTGAAACGCGGAGCGGTTGTTTACCTGGAGCAAGACAGTTTCAAGTTTGAACCAGGGTCAAGGACAGGTCATCCAGGGAAATCTTTTTGGCAAAACTGTTGAATTGAGGCCTATGATTGGCTGTGAGCCAAAGTCTATTTGATCAGTGTTTTGAGGGCTTTAACTTAAGAGTTAAAGCCTAAAAAATGAGGAGCAGAAGCAGAAAATTCAGGGCTTTCATTGGCTGAAGAAGTTTAAAAGCTTAATATATTATAGAAGAAGAAAAACAGGATAGTTTAAGCTTTGAAGAACCAGAGTTCTAAGAGAGGTTTTTGGTCTGAAACAAGGGGCTATAAAAGGGAGAGCTATCTGAGACTCTTCAGGGACTGGATCAAGTGGATTACAAAGACAACAAAAGCTACAGAAGAAGTCAAAGACCAATAATAGAAAGCCAGAGCTGGAACAGACCACAGGAGCCCAAGATTAGAACACAGGAGCCCACAACTAAGGTGCAGGAGCCCAAGACCAAAGAGCAGGAGCCAAAGACCAAGTACAAGGAGTCCAAGAAATTGTTAAAGGACTCCAAGTATTGGCACAAACCCCTTATTATTAACTATCCCAAGGCCATATATCAGAAGGTTTATAAGGGGATCTTCTTTCTGACTGTGAATAAAGCGCCTATTACTTCCCTTATCCAAATTTTCTGTGTAAAGAAAAGATATAAGTCCTATGAGTCAATTACCCCACATTTTCTATCCCAGTCCAGGGGATAAGAAATCCTATTGCCTAGAGTGCAGAAAGTTTGCCTCTAGTAAGTCTGCCCAGGAGGAGTGGGAGAAGGTGACTAGGCATCTGGAAATGATAAATAGAGGAAGAGAGTTTATTGGGGGAGAGTTTGCAAGACTATTACAGGATTGGTATCGGCCTACAGAAGGGCTGGCACCTGCTGAAGTACAAGTTTATGGTGGAGACGCTTTCCTGGTAGTTGGGAAGGTACTAGAGGAGTTTTCTCTTATGCAGGCCATATATTAGCTCCTAACTAATCATTCCCCACAGTTGGAGAATGACGACTCCTCCAAGCTGGTCCCTGGCTACAACCCAGGACACACTTTGGGCACTGGTGACCAGGAACCCTACAGGTATGCTCACTACTCTCCTTTCAAAATGAAGGGGAAGGTGATGTCTCCTCCACATCAGGAGCAAGCAAAATGGGACCATCAGGAGACAAACCCAGGCTGTCACAGGTCAAACTCCTGGCAAGTGCCTCTCTCAAGATGAGGAAAGAGGTGGGCAGGTGCAAAAGACTGGAGGGATTTTCACCCACATGGCGTGCAGAGGATGAGAGACAAGACCAAAGGTCAGGAGAGATTGACCACAAAAGCAGCAGAAATGAGGTCAGAGAAAAAAACCACAAATACAATGACTGGAAGCAACATTTTCATAAGCTCCAGGGGGTTTGGAGTCCAAAGATGTGTTTTTATGGGTTTTTTAAGGTAAAATTGGCTTTAAATAGGGTAGCTACAGGCAACTACTGTTAAAATAACCAACCAGGAGATCTTTGGAGCCTTGGGAATAGTCTTGGGTGCCGTCAATAATAATTATGTCAAAAGTGGGTTTAAAACAATAAAAAAATAATGAGGATAGCAAATACAAGTAAGTTTTATATGAACTATCAATTGAAAATTTGATTTTGAACTGTGTTTTGAAAAGCAAGAGCAGTTAAAACAAACACTATACACTGGAGCTTCTATCTCTAGTATCAAGAAGGCCAGCAGGTTTGAGCAGAGCCGCTTAAAGGTAAGGTTTAAAAGGAAACAACTAAAACTTTCAAATCTAGGGATAAACTCAAACAAGGAGTTTGAATCTTTTCAAAGAAATAAAAGGTGATACAACAGACTCAAAATTTTAATAAGATAGATAATCAACAAGCAGGGGACTGGAAGTCCCCTTGCTAGGTTAAAAGGGGGAGAGTAGTTGCAATTTGAATCACATGACAGACTGGCCAGGCTTTGATTGGCTGGTGGAGAATATTTGTTGGTCCAATCCAGGGGGACTGGAAAGTTTTAAACTAATTTCTGCGGCTTCATCTGATTGTCCAAAGGTGATCCCAGGCATTTGTGAATTATTTAACTTCATGGGCGCCAATGTGACCTCACTTGATTGGTTGTCTCTGGTGGTTTTCAGAAGTGGCCAATACCAAGCTAATAAGTAATCCAAATTAACCAGTGTTTCTTCCCAGGGGAGAGCAACAAAGGCCAAATGGTCTACAGAGTAGGCCACTATAAATCTTTTGTCCACAGTATGTGCCAAATCTTCCAAAGAGTTGAGCGGCTTGGCTGGGATTTTAAGGCTTTTTTGGTGCAGTGGGGGAAAATAGTGCAGTCCAGAACCAAAGGGGGCAGTGAATTTACACAAGGTCTCTTTTGTTTTGGATGCAATATGCATGAAGGCGTCTTTTTTCACCTCTAGACTGAGGTTATCACCAAACTCATTGATTAGAAGCTTCTTGATCTCTTCCCAAGTGTCAATGTAAGGTAGTTTGGGTACCATCACCTCCTGACAGGTAGGGTACAAACAGGTGAAAATATGCTCCTTCTTAAAATTGTCAGAAGCTCTTTTCATAGCTGTCTTGTAGGTAGTCAAGAAGGCCACAATGGTGGACGTTTTAGGATCAAAGACTTGTTTAAAAGTAGGTTTGAAGTGAGTCTTGGGAGTAGGGCCACCATTGTTACTATCTAGCACATTGATACATTGAGAGAGTTCAGCTTCAGATTCAGATGGGGGTTGTTGTGCCCACAGTTGGTGGAAAATCTCCTCAAGAGTGGTCAATGTGTCAGAAGTGTAGGCACTCATGTTGTTGGCTTAATCAGCATGTTGCTCAGTGACATCCAGTTGACAACCATGTGTGGTCATCACAGTAGAAATTTCAGCCAAACAGGAGGTTAAAGAAGGTCCCAATGAAAGACAAGGGGATAACATATTGGTTACAGAGTCAATTAACTCACTAATTTCTTGGACATCCTTGTCTAGGCTGATATGATCTTGCTTTAGGTGGTCAAATTCATTGGCTAGGGCAATCAACTACCTAGCACTGTGAGAATTGGGGAGAAGTTTAGGAGGAAAGAAAACCAACCTCTCAATCACAGTAAAATTTTGGTTTCAGCAACAACCAAAAGATTGCTGCAAACAATTTCTGGGAGGCCAAAGGGGATAAGGAATCAACTGAACACCAAAAGCAACAGGCAAAACCAGAAGGCCAAACTAAACTAAAAAATTTCAAACTTTATTAGAGTAGAGAATGATGAAGCAAGGTCTTTTACAACTCTTTCATTCCTTTAAAGGAAGGGTATGTAATTTGGATTGGAATTTGAATGTTCAAAAATGATTGACCTATGATATGTGGGAATATGGATGCATCTCTTGAGGGAGGAAGATCTTGACAAATTTTGAATAGACATAGTCAAAAGAAAACTGAACCAACTAAAATCAGGAATATGCTTTGGATGCAAATACCACTGCTCCTGGCCGCTCTTGCACATGATATTTAATCAGAGGTGTCTCTTGGGTGGGTTAGGTTGGGGAATCTTCAGAATGATTCCAAAATATTAAATTGATGGCTTTTCTTGGGCTTTTTCAGTAACCTTTTTGGAAAAATATTCAGCCATAATTTGGTAGAAATTCTCAAGCATTTGGCAGGAATCAAAGTGGAGACCTAAGGGGGAGGTGTAATTTTACAAGCACAATAGATTTGAGGGTTCCCAGGCAACACAGGGCAGCAGCCATTGTCATCAGCAAGTCCAACCAAACTAGTAGAATCAGTCACAGTAGCACAAAGAACAGCAACTTCTTGCTGAAGGGTAGCAACTTGTGCAGTCAGGGCAGCCACTTGGAGGTCTGACTGAGGGAGTTCTTTGGGGCGCCTTTGGCTACAAGTAGACACACTTAGCTCCCTGATGGTTCCCATAAATTCTGGTCTCTATCCACCATATTGTCAGATAGAGGAGAAGGAGGAAAATCTATTTTAGGTGCAGATAACTCCTTTACTTGGGTTTGAAGCTTTGCAACAGAAGCAGTTGTAATAGCTCTCTTTTAGGAAACTTCCTCTTGTAGTTCTTGGAGGCCTCAAGCACTGTGTGCTGCCATATAATGTAATTGGTCAAAGGAGTAGGTGCTAAACTCAATAAATTGCTCCACAAAGAACGAGAGCAGATGGTCAATGGAACCAGCCGCTGAGAGGAGGTGTTGCAGGATTTTGAGGCAACAATCAACTCATAATATTCTGCTCAATTAAACTGTAGTTGAAGGCAGGAAATGGCTCCCTTGCAGGCTATCACAAGGGCTACCACCATGACTTTTTACAAGTTGAGGGTGCCCATAGGGTAAGCTACCAGGCGGGGACCATTTCCTAGATTTAAGACAATGAGACAATAGGCAGGTCCAGGATGTTCTCTTCAATAGAAGGACTGGTAATTTAAGGCAAAGAAAACTCCTTAGCAGAGTAGAAGACCAGCCTGAAAACGTAGCTGTGAAAGGAATAACCAAGGGGCTTGCAGCCTGTTGCAGATCCTGAATGGATTATACGTTAAGTTGTCCACCTAGGGATTGAGCGACAGAAAAATCACGCAATTGCTTTATTGTATCCTGATTTTACTAAGAATAAAGACGTTTAAAACGCCTCTAAAACAGGTGTTTGAAGCGCCTTTCAAAAGTGCATAAGGCACAGACTTTACTTCTGAGGTTAATAATAGAACAACAAAGTTATTGCCATCTGCCTCCTTAAGGAAAGCCGCGTGAAACCGGTTGTTCTCTCATGCAGGACTTTCTGCTGTGCCAATCAAATCTTCTCCGTTAGGAAAGTCCTTCTATCTGTGCCTCTCTTCCCCTGGTGGAAATTTCCCTGCCTCCCACTATATAAGTGCAACACTAGCACAATAAACTCTAGTTTTGTCTTTACACCTTTATATTATTCTGTCCTTTTAAAGGCTACCACTATACCATCAACAAGTATAATAATAAGAAGTAGGTCCCTGACTAACTGTTTTTAGAATTTAGCAACCCTTTGATGCTAGCTTTACAACATTGGCGCTCATGTCTTTCAACACCACCAGCCCCCACCTCTGCAGTCATTTCAATGAGGAGGGAGGAATGCCCCTGGCCCAGTCTCCTGCCACTGCTTCTCCTTACCACCAGGCAACGGCCTTTACTGCTGCTAATGCCCATTATGGGGAAAGAGAAGGCGCTCCCTAAGGCCTGCCCAACCTTAGCCACTTCATGCCAGAACATCAACGCCCCCAGGCTATTGTTTTTGGCCAATCACTGCTTCTACAAGCCCCTGCTCCCTTGGAGATGGATGCCAAATATTCACCTTCCAAGGACGCCATCTGTAGTGCCATACACGCCATGGATGCTGGTGCTGATGGCAATGGTGCTTGCTCCAACCACCTGGCCATTCAGAAGCCTTCTACTGAAAACACCTTGATTTGCCTTCAGAATCTCTCCCAGGTCAACCCTGACCAGCTCTGTTGTGACCTCTGTACTGTCAAACATATCAAGGACTACCTACAACAATTCACCCATCCTGCCATATGCCTCAATTGAATGCACCTGGGTTGCATCCAAAGCCTAGTGCATGACCAGGGAATACTGGTATCTAACCAATAGACGTTCCTCCAGGTCCTTTAATCTGAGCTTGGCAATACTTTCACCACGGTCAATCAGTATCTTGCCAAAATTACCAACGCCCAGAACACCATGCTCCACTGGGTTAATGTCATTGAAAAGGGTATAGCTAAGCTAGTTCCAGTGCATGTGGTACAGACCCTCACCCATCAGGGTGTAAACGCCAATTGGATTAGTGTGGTTACTACCCATGTGCTCAAGACTGGTTCCATGGTTCAAAGCCTGACTCATGAGGTAGAAGTATTAGCCCACCACCTTGCCACCATCTTTTTGTTCACCCCACATCTGCTGCCACAGATAAATCCCCCTCCAGCCACCTTCTTGGTCAAGATATCCTTGAGCTCTTTGATTACTACAAGAAGATGCAGGCGGAATTGGTCCAGCAGAGCGCCAATCTTTCCTTCCTGTTTGATGGCTACCACACTGTGTCAGAGCTTCAGGATCATCTCAAACTTTGCCAATTGCATGACAGAGCCAATAGCCAGACCCAAGTCAGGAAGGACAAGGAAGTGATAGCTGTTGTGTTCTGAGGTGCAACACAGACACACAACAAGAAATCCTAACTTTAGGATTGGATTTGTACCAAGTCTTGGTTAGATGACAGGGAAGGCAAATGTGTTTACCTTGCGGCCCTGGAAGAATAATCTCTACTAGTTGTGGATAGAGAGAGGCGCGGAAGTACAGAAGACACAAAGACAAAAATGTGAATAGAACTTAATTTTCATTAGTGAATATGAAATAGAATATATAGTGGTTAGGAATACCACAAAACACTACCAGGACGGTAGGATCACTTGCCACCAGCATTAGTGGGGCAAGTGAGTTGCTGCAGGATCAAGAAACCAAACAATTGAACTTCCTGATTCAGTCATTAACTCGTTTTGAGAGGCAAAATCAAAAGAGAGAGATTTGTCCTTGAAATGGCCCACCAAAGGCAAAGTCAAAACATGGTGAATAGCGGTATTCACAACATTGCCCTATCCTAGATTGGCCTTAGGGGAGTAGTATTTGCAAAGGAACTTTGCGTGCACTCAAGCAAAAGGACGGCCACTGGAGAGGAGCTTTACAGTGTACTCGGACCCTTGCTTAAAAGTCACTTCTAAAGGGCCAATCCATAGAGAGTCCAACTTATGTGCGCCACCACCTACTCTGTGTTGGTAGTAAAGTACATGGTCACCAACATTGAACTCAGGCAGGGGGGATTGTCCAGCATTATTGGGAGAGAGTTCAAGCATCTTAGTCTTGTATGCAGAAGTGTAAGCAGTGGCCTGTATATCAATTATGCAGTTAATTAGATCCTTTATGTGGTTTTCAGGATTTATGGCTTTGTCAGAGGTAAGCAAGGGGGCCCCCAAGAGCAAAGGGGTAGTAGCCTCTTGCCCATATAACATAGCAAAAGGGGAGTATCCAGTGACACAACTTTTCCTAGGCGGTATACAAAGAGAACAGCTGGTAAGTATAGGTCCCAGTTGGCAGCGTCAGAGTGGGTGAGCTTCCTCATGATGGAGACCAGTGTCAAATTAGCACACTCAACTGCCCCATTGGTAGAAAGATTGTAGGGGGCAGAGAAAGACTGATAAGACCCCAAATCTTTGACAACAGAGGTTGCCAGGTTGGCATTGAAGTTAGTCCCATTATCAGAGAGCAACACTTGAGGACAGCCATGGCAGTAGAAAACATCTTGTAGCAGGAAGGCAGCAGTTGTCTTAGCTGTGATGTCTTTTGTTGGGTGAGCCTCTACCCACTTGCTGAAATTATCAACTGCAATCAGAATAAAGTGACACCCAGAACGTGAGCAAGGGAGAGGACGTACTGCGTCAATGCTGACAATGTGGAAGGCATGTTGCAGGGGGACTAATTTAAACTTATGGGCAGCAGCTCAAGGCCTTTGCAGCTGGCAATTGTGGCAGCTAGCTATGACGTCTGGGATCAGCAGGCAAAGTTTCTCCCAGAAGTAATTCTTTTGAAGCCAGTCAAAGGTCTTGGCAATGCCTCCATGCCCAGTCTCTTTATGAGCTTGCAACACCACCAAGAGGTGAAGACTTGGTTGTACATAATGCAGATACTGATTTTGTACCTTCTTGAAGAGCTGATTGTTGCATATGAGGGTATCTTTAGATAGCTTGGACAAGGACAGTTGTAATTCTTCTGTCTCACTTTCCCACAAAGACGGGTACCTAATTAGTTCATATAACTGGTCAGTCTCTGCAGGGTACAAAGCAAGAATGGGCATTCTGGAGAGCCCATCGGCAATCTAGTGTTGAATCCCAGGGCAATGAAGCACAGTGAAGTTGTAACCTTGCAGACGTAGGGCCCATCTAGCTAGGTGCCCTTCTGGCTCCTTAAGTTGTTGTAATCATTTAAGAGAAGTGTGGTCAGTGACAACAGTGAAGTGGGTGCCATATATGTAGTGACAAAACTGCTTGACTGCATGTAATACAGCAAGGCACTCCTTCTATGTGACACTATAGTTCTTCTCATGCTTGTTTAGCACGCAGGAAGTGTAAGCCACAGGATGGTTTACACCCTTGTCATCCAGTTGGGCCAGGATAGCTCCAATAGCAAGATTGCTAGCGTCAGTGTATGAGATGCACTCCTTACTATAGTCAGGATACACAAGTATTGGCGCCTCTTTGAGTTTTTGATTAAGGGTCTCAAAGGCTTGCTGTTGACTGGTGGTCCATTCAAAAGGGACATTGCATAATAGCTGGACTAGAGGTTCACTAGTATTGGTAAAGTCAGGGATAAACTGTCTGTAGTAGCCCATCATCCCCAGAAAGACTTGTACTTCTTGTAGGTTGGTGGGCGGAAGCATTTTGTTGATGGCTTCAACTTTCTTAGTCATTGGGAGAATCCTGGTCTGGCTTACTTCATGGCCTAAGAATTCAAGACACTCTTTGAAGAAGGAACACTTGGAAGGCTTTAGTTTGAGGACCGCTTCTCAAATCTTTATGAACACCTCTTTGAGATGAGCCAGGTGGTTGGTGAAGGTAGCGCTGAAAACTGTTATATCATCCAAGTATACTATGATGCATGACAGCTTAAAGTTACAGAGGATGGAGTCCATGGCCCTTTGGAAGGTGGCCGGGGCATTGCAGAGTCCCTGCGGCATGCAAGTAGGCTCAAAAAGCCATTCAGATATAATGAGCGCGGCTTTCTGACAATCCTTGGGCAATAGGTCAACTTGCCAGTATCCAGATGCCAGATCCATTGCAGAGAAGAATTTAGAGCCTCCAAGGTGTCAGAGGGCGTCATCAATACACGGCAAGGGGTATGAGTCCTTCTTGTTCAAAGAGTTCAATTGGCAATAGTCCATCACAATACAATGACCACCATCTTTCTTCTTTAGAATGAGTAGCAGGGATGCCCAAGGACTTTGGGAAGGGGCCAGCAGCCCAGCGTCTAACAGTTGCTTGAGCTCTTTAGATACCTGGGCGTCCTTTACACAACTGTGGCAATATGGTTTAGCACGGAAGGGAGGAGCATTGCCAGTGTCAATCTGATGGATAACGCCTTTGGCTAACCTATAATTGGTACTGTCCTTAGCAAAGATATTAGAAAATTGGTCTAGTAAATCCAGCACCTCTTTCTGTTGAACCAGGGACAGCTGTGGGAACTCTTGTGCAGTGAACAAGGATAAGACTTGAGGCTCATCTTCAGGTAGGTTAAAATCCTGGAACGTGCCAAAGGGATGAAGAGACAGGACATCAGGAGCGTTCAACAACTTGCCATATCCAACAACCTGCCCCCTAGACACAGTCATGGGGATTGCAATCAGGTTGGCTTTCAACAATTGAACAGGGTCCTTATGAGAGACATCTAGGATTCCAGGACAGAGATAAGATTTGTTGCACCCTAATGAGGGGGGAGAGTACAACTCCAAGAAGATTTGTTCAGATAGTTCATATGATATTTGGGAGTTCAGGATGGCCTGGGAGCCAGGTAGGATGGTGACAGCAGACGTGGCTAGGAGAGGGATCCCCTCAGATGCAGGACAAGCCATGGATGGACATTTCATGTTGGAGGAGTGAGTTCAATATTTGAGGTTGAAAACCCCAGTGGGATACTCCAAGGCACATGTCTTGAGCTGTTTCCTGGGAACTTTAACCGGCTCTTCAAAGATCAGAGGTACTTTTTATCCTAGAATAGAGAGGTAACCATCTTTCAAGTTGATTATCCCATTATATTTCCTAAGGAACTAGGTGCCAAATAAGAGATTGTAACTCTTGTTTTCCAAGACAACTGCTGGTGCAGCTAAAAGAAGTTTGTCAAACCGCATGGGTAGAGCAGAGTAAGCCCCTATGGCATGGGTCATAGACAGTCCAGCTGTGCCATATGTCTGGTGATAGTTAAGGTCAGGGGCAAGTCTGAGTTTATTCACAATCTTGGAGGAGATAATGTTGACTGGCGAGCCAGTATCTAGAACCGCTTTGATCTTCACTTTTTGAATGGAGATCTCTCCTTGAGTGGTAGTGCAACCAAAGGGTGAAAGGACAGCCAAGGTATCTTGAGCCTCTGCTTGTTCCTTATCCCACTTCTCAATCATGCATCTTAACCCCAGGAACTCCTTATAAACAGTCTGGAGGGGGAGCAAAACAGATACATTCTTGAAGACAGCATCAGCAATCTTGGCAGCTTCTTCTGATGACTCCACTAGCATGGGGGACCTATTACCCTGATTGAGGTAAGGGCAAGAGACAACTTCTTTGGCTTCAGGCAAAGGCTTAGCAGTAGTTTTAGTCTTTCCTGAGCGTAGTTTATAGGAGACTGTAATGGTTTTGGGAACAGCCAGAACAGAGTATCCATATGCATCAGCGCTGTCAGTATCAGAGTCATCAGAGATATTGTAAACAAGAGGAGGGTAGGAGGAGCCTCATTGTCATCAGGCTTGAAGTCAGCTATAGAGGGAGGGATTGAAAGAGACTGGGAAGAATTGTCAACCAAGAGCGTCTCTGCCTCTAGGTTGACTGTTCTTTTCCCGCCTGCTCTTTTGGATCAGCTCCTTCAACCCGCGGGTTGGTGCAGACTCAAGAATGATGACCTATCTGACCACAGTTGTGGCAACCTTGGCGTCAAGGAGGATTTTGCGAGTTCATGGTAATAATGCAAGGATCACAGGAAGATGAACCAGAGTTAGAAGTAGCTCAACCTTCTCTAACAACTGCGCCAGAGTGGGTAAGGTGCATATCCTGCAACAACATCTTTATGTTCTTCATGGAGGAAAGCATAGCCTTATGGGCTTTGAAGTGAAGGCACAGAAGTTGGTTAACCTTGAGGGCTTGAGCGCAAGCCGTGTAGGCTTCATGGGCTGTCAACTGTCTGCTTGTGATCAGTTGCTGTCCTTCCATGTAGAATCTGTCTGCAAACTTGACCAGGGTCTCCTTTGGTTTGAAAGCAATATGCATGAAGGTGTCCTTTACTTCCAGGATAAGATCACCACCAAACTCATCAATCAGAAGCTGCTTCATATCTTCCCACATAAAAATGGAGGGCAGCTCAGGCACCACCACCTCCTGGCAAGTGGGATGTAGACAGGTCAGAATATGTTCTTTCTTAACTTTGTCTGAAGCCTGACTCATGGCATTTTTGTAGATAGTTAGGAAAGCTGCAATGGTTGAGGTTTTAGGATCAAAGACTTGCTTAAAGTTAGGCTTAAAGTGTGCTTCAGGGGTTGGGCCACCATTATTGCTATTGAGTATGTTTATATGCAGGAAAACTCTGCTTTGGATTCAGAGGGGGGCTATCTAGCCCATAGCTGACAAACACTTTCTTCAAGGGTAGTAAGGGTCTCAACAGTGCAGGCTCCTGTATTGACAGCTAGAGTGGTTTGTTGTGCAGTAGTATCTAAGCGTTGACCTTGGGCGGTCACTATTGTGGAGAGTTCAGCCAGTTACAAAGTAAGGGATGGCCCCACTGAGAGGCAAGGGGCAAACCTATCATTCACAGTCAATCACGTCATTCATCTCTTGTACGTCTCTATCCAGCTCAGTATGGTCCTGCTTCAATTGATCCACTTTATTAGCTAGAGCAATTAGCTCCCTAGCACATTGGATTTGAGGAGTTCCTAATAATCCAGGGCAGCAACCATCTTCATTGACAACCCCAACTGGACTAGCAGCAGTTGCCATCATTTCACATAGGATGGCAAGTTCTTGCTGTAGCTCCGCAACTTGAGAAGTTAATTCAAGCACCTGGAGATCAGATTGAAGGGCTTCAGCAGGACGTCCCTGACTGCAGGTAGCCGTACGTAGATTGCAAATGACATCCCATATTCTCTGCTCTCTATCTGCCAAGTCATCAGAAGGGGGAGAGGGCAGAACATCTGGCTTGGGCGTAGATAGCTCATTCACTTGACTCTGGAGTTTAGCTATAGTAGCAGTGGTAGCAGCTCTCTCTTGTTCAAATGCTGTACCTAGTTCATTAAGGCCACTAGCAGCAAATTCTGCTACCTGCTGTAGTTGCTCAAAGGAATACGTGCTGAATGCATTGAGTTGTTGCACGAGTCATTTGAAGTCAGTGAGATAAGCATTTAAGGTGGAATCTACTTGAGTTTGCCAGGGTTGTTCTAGCTGGTGAAACTTGTGTAGGCGTTCTCTCACGTATTCAGGGATAGACTAGCACATTTTTTTTGATAGAATTGACTAAACAGGTCTGGGAAGTGATAGAGTTGCGTTGGTTGTCAGATACCAAGGAAAACAGGGAATGAATCCACTGTTGATAGGCAGCAAACAGGTCCCAGTGATGAGTAACCGCTGCTTGCAGAGACAAGATTTCTTGGACATGGAGTCCCAACACCATTTGATGGTGGGGTAAAGCAGGCTGCACAAAGGAGATAGTAAGTGCTCAGCAGAGCCAGTCACTGAGAGGAGATGTTGTGGAAATTGAGGAGCCACAATTAATTTGTAGTATTCAGCCTGACTGAACTGCAACTGAAGGCAAGGGATGGCTCCTTCACTGGCTATCCCAAGGGCTACTGACATGACTTGCTCCAAGTCAGGGGTACCCATGAGGTAAGCAACTAGGTGGGGACCATTCCTGAGGTTCAGTATAGTGGGGGTAATAGGCTAGCTGGCAATATCTTCCTCAATAGGAGGACTGGTTATTTCAGGTGAAGTTGACTCTTGTATAGGCGGAGGCAAAGGACCTGAAAACGTGGATGCAAAAGGGATAACCAAGGGGCTTACAGCCCCTGTAGTGAGCACCATTTATTTTGTGTTCTGAGGCGCGGCACAGACACACAACAGAAAATCCTAACCTTAGGATTGGATTCATACTAAGTCTTGGTTAGATGACAGGGAAGGAAAATGTGTTTACCTTGCAGCTCTGAAAGAATAATCTCTACTAGTTGTGGCTAGAGAGAGGCGCAGAAGTACTGAAGACACAAAGATAAAAATGTGAATAGAACTTAATTTTCATTAGTGAATATGAAATAGAATATATAGTGGTTAGGAATACCACAAAAGACTACCAGGACGGTAGGATCAATTGCCACCAGCATTAGTGGGGCAAGTGAGTTGCACAGGATCCAGAAACCAAACAATTGAACTTCCTGATTCAGTCATTAACTTGTTTTGAGAGGCAAAAGCAAAAGCAAGAGATTTGTCCTTGAAATGGCCCACCAAAGGCAAAATCAAAACATGGTGAATAGCAGTATTCACGACAATAGCCTTGCTCCAAGCTGAGCTTGCCACCCATGAAAAGCACATCACCTCTCTGGAAGATGACTTGGATATCACCTGTCAGGAGAACAAGGTCTATCAAGATGAGCTGGACAAGGAGCAACTTCTCCTGGATGCCTTCCAGAGCCAATTGGATAGGATGGATAGTAAGATTATGGCCGTCAACTTACAGGCTATGTCCATCAACTCCAAGAGTCACCACAGCTCACAGAGGTCCTCCAGTCCTGAGTCCTATCATAGCTACAAAAGCAATGATGACCATGCTTGGTTGGCTCCCAACACTGTACAAGTATTAGAACCAGTACTGGAGTCTGGGGATGATGTCCTGGCCACCCCTGAAGCTTCTGGAGCTGATCAAGACAGAGAAGATGAAAACAAAGCCCAGCAAGAGGAAAATTGTTGTTGCGCCTCTGAGGCTAGGTTTGCCGCCTCTACCCTTAGCTGTTCCTGTCTCACCTGCTCTTCAGTGAGGATCATACCTGCCCCCTCCAACATAACTCCAACAGCTTCAAGCCTGTCAATCTACCCAAGTTTGACTGCAAGAGCAATGTGGCCATATTCTTACGTCTGTACCAGAACTCCATGTATGGCGCAGACAATGCAATAAGGGACTCCAAAATCATCAACTGTTTAGATGCTGAGACTCAAAACATCATCTTGCCGCGTCTCCCTGAGAATAACTGGACTTTGCCAACGTCTCCAGGGCCTTGGCAGAAGAATTTGGTAGCCAAGAAGCACTTCTTGGTTACAAGATAGACTTTTCTGACACCAAGTTAAAGGTGGGGAAACCCCTAGAAAACTTCACTTCTAGGTTCTACCTTGAAGCTCAAACCCTGTTGTCTATGAGTGCTGTGCAGTTCATTGATGTGCAGTCAGCACTCCTCAATACTGTACGCGTCAACCGGAAACTATCTCTGGCTCTTCAGTTGGGCATTTACAACGCTCACACCATGCCAGACCTTATTTGCCTCCTACACACCTACAAGGAGGAGTTTGAAGTCTCTCTTCCTGAAGGCCGCCCTTGACAGCAAGCTGATTATAGACCCCGCATAGCTGTGGAGATGCCCAAGCCTTCCAACAAGGTTGTGCCTGCTCCAGTCAACAACACCCCCTGTACTTGCTTCAAATGTGGTATGGCTGGCCACTTCTATTGGGAATGTAAGAATCTGCACCAAAAGGTCCACCATTTAGGCATGGAGGACACTGAGGAGGACTACGTCAAGAACACTGATATTGAGGAGGACAATGAGGACCAGTCAAAAAACTACTAAGTAGCCAGGACAAGGAGAAATCCTAGGCTGCCTTTATAATTTTGACACCCTCATCTCCCCCCATACCACTGCCCCCAACAAACCAGATCAGAGGCCTACTGCCTTACCATCCTCTGACGCCAACCCTAAGGATGAACCCTCTCTGATTGACTTCAACTCCCAACCAATACATGAGGATGCTGAATCCAAAGGAGTTTAAGAGGATCTCCTACATTGAGTCCTCACTGTTAACACTCAAACTCATTGGACTACACTTTTCCCTGAGGTGGTTATCCCCCAAATAGCTTGGAGAACAGTGTCCTTACCCTATGCCAAAAAACTGGATCAACCAGGTGTTGAAGTCACCCATGAGGAGGACAGCGCTGAAAAACTGGCCAAGCTGCTCTGTACAGTAAACGTCTCAGCACCACTAGAATCCCTCAAGGAAGTAAGCCCAGCTGTGGGAGCTTCCATGGCTACCTTCATATAGAGGTTCAAAGGACTAAGCATACACCAGGTCTCAATATTGTAGATATCAGAGAGGACCGCCAGGATTATACCTATATTAACCTGGTAATGAACAAGACTCATGTCCGGACCATACTGGATACTGGTGCTCCTGGGAACATTATATCCTCACGGCTGGTTAAGAAGCTTAAGCTGGCGCAAGACTTGGCCTACAATGAAGAGTTTGGTACTGCTGGGCCACTGACCACTAGAGCAAAAGGAGCCTACTCTTCTCTCCCTCTTTGCTTTGGGAAGCTAATAGTCACTGCTCCTGCTATAGTCCTGGAAAACAACAGCTATGACATTCTTATTGGGACTAGCTTCATGGTTCAGTATGGCACTGTGACTAACCATGAAGACCATACATTTGGAATATTGGGCCATTTGATACCCATGTTCTACCATGGCAATTGCCTGTCTGACCTGCCCTTACGCTGTCTGCACTACATCAATCTGGAGTACATCAATGGAGAGCTTCCAGTTGCTTATACACTGTGTAGTAAGAAGATCAGGTGCTACCTCTCTTGATTGGGGAAGCCAAGGGTATCCCAGTCTACGCCTCCTGTAATGTGACTATCCCACCTGGCTCTCAGGTGATCCACAATACAGGCCTCTTGCTGGCTCTACCAGCTGGCACTCATGGAGAAATCTTTGGCATCCCTAATGCCTCCAGACTAGAACCATGGGTTGCACCAGGCATCCTCATGCCAAGTGAGAAGGAGGTACTCATACTCTTGGCCAACATGAGTCGTGAAGCTATGGTTGTCTCCAAACATCAACCTCTGGATTATATACAGCCAGAAGAGCATGACAACCTGCAGGAGACTTCCCCCCTTGCAGAATTCTCTGAGTTGGGTCTACCCTGTGAGCAACCACTGGTGCTATTGGTCATAAGCCACAACTTCCTATCTGGCCTCTCTGAAGAGCAGAAGGATCAAGCTATTAATCTCTTCACCCAGTATAAGGATGTGTTTGCCAAGGATGATTATGACCTGGGCAAGGCTACAGATGTTGCTCATCATATTGACACCCAAGGCAGCCCACCTATCTGTTCCAGACCTATACAGCGTAGTCAAGCTAATCATGCCGTGGCTAACAAGGAGCTTCAGAAGCTATTGAGATCTGGCTTACTGGTCCCCAGTAAAAGCCCTTGGGCTTCCCCTCTCCTGATTGTCAAAAAGAAGGATGGCAGCAACCGTGTGGTGATTGACTACCGTTGGCTGAATGCTATTATCAAGAAGGAATCATATCCCCTCCCTTGTATTGACAATACCTTGGACCAACTGGGTGGCATCAAGTTCTTCAGCGCCATGGACCTTATCAGTAGGTACTGGCAGATCAATCTACCCCCCGCTGATCAAGAAAAATGTGCAATCATCACTGACTAAGGGCTATTCCAACCCACAAGGATGCCTCAAGGTATGTCCAATGCCCCGGCTACCTTCCAGTGGGCCATGGATGCAGTGATGGGCAACCTCAAACTCACAAAAGTCTTGGTCTACCTGGATGACATTAATGTGTTCTCCCAAACCTTTAATGATCACCTACAACACTTGGATGAAGTCTTCCAGAGGTTACTTGCAGCCAATCTCAAGCTCAAGCCACGCAAGTGCAACTTCTTCAAGGAACACCTTGTGTTCTTGGGGTTCATCATTAGCCAAGATGGACTCCGCCCTGTACCTCTGAAGATGGAGGCTATTGAGAAAATGCAGATTCCAGCCAATAAGCGGGACATGCAGGTCTTCCTGGGGACAATTAGGTACTACCGTTGCTTCATCCCCAACTTTGTATCCCTGGGCAACCCCCTTTTTCAGCTTCTCTGAGCTGATAAGAAATTCTTCTGGAGCCCAGCATGCCAATCTGCCTTCAATGCTCTCAAGGGAACACTGACTGCAGCCCCTGTACTGGCCTACCTGACTTAGACAAGACGTTTGTGGTTCATACAGATGCTAGTCTGACTGCAATTGGGGGTGTTCTCTCCCAACTGGACTCTGAAGGACATGAACACCTTGTTGGATACTGCTCATGTATGCTTAATGTTCACAAGAGGAACTACACTGTCACCAAATGTGAGTGTCTGGCTGTGATATACTCCTACCAACAGTTCAGTGTCTATCTCCATGGGGTAAATTTCACAGTTGTAACAGGCCATGCCTTCTTGCAATGGCTGTAGACCCTCAAAGATCCTAAAGGACGTCTGATGCGTTGGGCCATTAAACTTCAGGATTATGACTAAAAAATCATTCATTGAGCCAGAGCTGCCCACCAGAATGCTGACTCTCTCTCCTACCTTCCCACTGTTGCCTTAGTATCCCCCATGTATGACATTCTCTATGACAAGCTTATGGAGGATCCTTCTTTGTGAGGGGAGAAGCCAGTAGAGATAAAGAGAGCTCTCAAGAAGCTAGTTGTTGATACCAAGGTTTCTAAGGGACAACTCCTGAAGCTTTGTGGAGACTCTTGGTTACCTTACATACATCTATCCCTACGCATGGACTCAGTGGTGGCCGCTCACAAGACTACTGGTCATGGTGGTATACAGAAGATGTTAGCTCTGTTACAGCAGCACTGCTTCTGGGAAGGAATGCACACTGATGTAGTAGATACTCTAGCCAACTGTCATGATTGCAACATTGAGAGGCCTAAGCTTGCTAAGTTCCAACACATAATTTTACACCCTGGGTTTGCCTTCCACAGTGTTGCCATTGACGTAGTGGGCCCCCTGCCAGCTACCAACAGTTGCAACAAGTTCATCATTGTGTCTGTTGACCATCTGACTAAATGGGTAGAGGCCAAGGCAATTCCCAATCAATCTGCACTGGTGACAGCCACGTTCATCCAGGAGAATATCATATAAAAACATGGTTGCCCCCAGATTCTGCTGACAGACAATGGTACCAACTTCACCAGTTATATCATCCCCTGCCTCAACCAACTGATGAGAATTCATGAGACACTATCCACTCCTTATTGGAAACTGTGGTAAGTTTGACTCCCTTAAACTTGACTCCCTGGTACTCAACATTTTGTCAAGTACCAGGGAGTTGAGTGCCGCATAGTGAATCTATTAGTATTTTTGGCTCAACCAATTTTAAGCTAATTTTTACTAGTAATTTAGGGGTTTGAAACTAAAAACCAAGGCTAAATTTTTTTGAACTCAACTCTGTTTAATAAACCAGTTAGCTAAAATACTGATTTAAGGGGCAATTTATAAAGTAAATTTACTAATAGAAATGAAAAAACCTGTGTTCAACACTCTAAACCAAAAAGTGACCAGTTTGACACTTTTTAAGCCAAATTTTAATTTTATTAATAAAATACATATGTGCTTATATAAAATTTTATTATTTACTATTATATTTTATTATTAGTGTCCATAGTTGTTGATTAGGCTCCCAAGCACCACTATACTGGTTTAATGGCATAGACATTAATCAAATACCCCACTTGTTTTACTTTGTGTCATTCCCGGGTTTTTGGATTAAGTGGTGCCACATAAATCAAGCCCAATTTATTAAGAGATTTCATATGTAATTTATAAAAAACTGAAACTCAACACTTTCTTTGTTCAACTCTATCCACTTGACACCCAATTAGTTTTGGATTTAACTAATCAAAGGCTCAGAATTACGGCTAAATTAATATGTGACGCACTATTAGCGCCACTCAACACTTGCCCACTTGACACTTTAACTTGGGGATTAGTACAGAGAGGTTCTTAACGTTTTAACCAGCACTATGGTAAATAATTCACTCCCAGCTCCTCCCAGCACAACTTAATCACTAATAAACACATTTCCACTCATTTATTTTTTTAACTTATGCTGTATTTTTTTAATTTTTGAGCATACAAAACTGCCTTGCTTTTGAGTTAACTTTTGAACCCAGTTTAAATTTAAGCAAGTTTTATATGTAAAAAACATAGTAAATTTGATGTTTCTGCTTGACTATGGCATACTTGACAGTGAGAATTCAGCTTTTTCTGGCTGATTGATAGTGCCAAACTCAACACTTTACTATGTTTTGAATTTTCAACTCTTGAAAAAAAATTCCACATAATAATTTCTTTATTTTTTCTATTATAATATACTACTTTTTCCCTGCTCTCCATATAATTTTCATATTTTTTTTGATTTTCAATTAAACTTTTACATTGATTTAACACTAAGATGTTATGATGAACCTAAAATCTTTGATGCTTCATAATAAATTCACTTATTTTCTATGTTTTAACCTTTATATCTATACTTCTAGTTTCTATTTTGCTTCTATTTACTTTTTTATGTTTTTTTTGATAAATAAAACTTTATTTGCATACTTTTCATTTAACTTTTTCTTTGTTTTACCTCTGTGTTTCATATCTTTCATACTTCTATTATTTACAATGCTAAACTCTTCTTTAGAAAAAATCAAACAAGAACAGCCAACAGCCCAAGCGCCAAGCATCCAAGGGCTCCAAAGAAACTGCCTCTATTTCCAAGCGTGCCAAGAAGCCTACAAAGGCAAAGTCTTCAACCCCATCTCTTCCCTCTCCATCTCCTCCTACTCCTCCCCCTCTCCATCCTCATCTTCCACATCCCCTTCACCTTCCCCCAAAATTCTTCCCCCAATAAATCTGATGGTGATCTTACCAACCACTCCTTTTACCACTCAGAGGCCAACTCCAAGCCCACCAAGGAGCAGCATACCAAGAAAGTAAAGGCTGCCAAGGAGCCCACCTCTTCTTCTGGAAAGAAAAAGGAGGCATCCAAGCAGGCCTCAAAGAATCCTTCCCCTCCCCCCTCCAAATGGCTCTTCCCCTTCTTCCTCATCTGACCCCCAAGATGAGCCAGAGGATTACTCCAAGAAGTTTAAAGCTTCTGGTCATGTGGCTTGGGATCCACTGGCCATCCACAATATCTGTAATGTGGACAGATAGTTTAAAGTTCCCAAGCGCTTCCCCTGTTACTTCCCCATCATGTCCGTAAAGGGCGGCCCTGGTTATGTTGATGACAATTACATCTTTAATTGCAACAACCAAAAGCAGCAGAGCAAGAGCAAGCACTTTATCTGCAAGGATAAGACTTGCAGGGCCTGGCTAAACACCAAGGGCTGGGAGCAAGTAATGGCGGAGAAGAGGGAGCACACTTGCAAGCCCCCCAATCATCTAATCACTTGGATGTTAAAATGGTACCTTGTTCAAGTAATAACCACATCCTCTCATCTCCAGGCTTCTGATCTGGCCATAAAGGCTTTGCAACATCTCAAACCCAACAATCTCAAGTTAATGCCAACTCAAGAGCAGTTAGTCAAATTCATCAGCAATAAGTGTATTGCTTCCAATCCCCCCTCCCCCCAAGGCTTTGGACGTCTTCTCAAAGCTCACTCTCACTCATGAGCTTAAGCAGCTTGTGAGTGGGGAGCACTTCCTGCTCCATGACAACAGGCCTGCTACCAAGGACTGCATAATCTGCTACTCAACTCAGCAGAACCTGATGGAGTTGAAAAGGGCGTAACCTGGCTAGTTGATGATACCTTTGCCACTTGCCCCCGGATGTTCAAGCAGCTCTGGATGGTCCATGCCCAGATTGGCATCCATATGTTTCCACTTGCGTTCTTTCTTCTTCCTGGGGACACCGAGGCCATCTATACCTGCATGATCTTCATCCTCTGCCAAGAAATTGCCCTCCTTCCTCCTGCTGACAATAAAAAATCCAAGAAGACTCCCCCCACACCTGCGCCAACCCACCTGCCTCTGACAAGGACCAGGTCACCCTGGACTTGGAGGAAAAGGCAAGCAAAGAGCTCTTGGGCCTTGTATGTGCATTATGGACTTCAAGCCTGCTCAGTTCAATGCATTTGAGCAGCTTTTCAGCAGGGAGGTGCAGGGGTGCAACTTCCATTTCTGCCAAGCAGTTGCTTGTAATGTGCAGGCCCACACTGAGCTTAGTTTGTTGAGCTGGAGGGATACTTTGGACACCTGTAGATTTGTGCTGGCACATTTTAGTGCCTTGGCTTTTTTAAAGTCAGAGCACACTGCGTAGGGGTTTGAGGTGCTCTCAAAGGATCCCTACATAGTGAAGCACCCAGAGTTCAAGTCTTTCCTTGAGTACTTTGAGCCCCAGTGGATTGGGAAGGTTTTCAAGCAGAGGCAAGGCAAGGCCTGTGCCAAGGCCAGCTGGAATGTGTACCGGGCAGCAGTGAATGGTGAGCTCAAGACTACCTCAGCGCTAAAGGCTTATCACAAAAACCTCAAGGCCAACTTTGGGCTCCACCCAAAATTCAATAAGTTCTTTTCCCTCCTGCAGCACGAGCAGGAGAAATCCATCTCCAAGCTGTGTGATCTCTCCAACTGCGTCCCCCCACCAAGCCAACCACCTGCTGTACCCTCTTCATCAAGGCCACCCAGGGTGCAGCCAAGCACAAGTATAAGGCCTCTGAGCTTAAGCAGCAGCTTGAGCTTATTGCCACTGCCCTCCTGGAAGGGGCCAAAATGAAATGGGGAAAGAATGATGAGGAATAAACTTGTTTGCTTGCTCAGTTATATGATTTTAACTTTTAACTTTTAACTTTTTAACTTTAATTTTTACTTATTAGATTTGATCATTTAGTTTTCAGTTTTATTTTTTAAGTTTTTTTCAATTTAATTAGATATCAGTGATTGTTTTATGTATGCATTGTAAGTTTGAGATGAATATTTATAGTTTAAAGTAAGTGAAATATCTTAGTTTTTGTTAATTTCCAAATAAAACATATGATATTCACAGTTGTGCTTATATGAAATATATCAAATAAACATTAATATTTCTTCATCTTTTGCATAGCTTTTATTGTCGTGTTTGTGTTGAATTTTGTCTCATTGGAATTTTAATTTTTATGGTAATAAAAAATATTTTATAATGAAGAGTGTAAATTACATAGTAAAATGAGAAATAATTTCTTATTTCTCCTTATTTTTATTAATTAAGGTACTGTTTTTATTGCATTTTTGAGCTTTCTGAGATTACTTTAGTATACCATAGCTATAAGGCTTAATTTTTATATTAAAAGTTTTCAGTACATCAAGATCTGTTAATTAAAAAAGTGTCAATTTCCAGTTGTCAATCAGGGCAAAAGCTGAATTCTCACTTTACTATAGTGTCAACTACCAGGGAGTCAAGTTTAAGCAAGTCAATTACAAGTGAGTCAAACTTACCACAGTTGCCTTCCTTATCACCCACAGACAAATGGCATGGTAGAGCGCACTAATGGGAGCCTGGTCCAGATACTACGGAAGCTCAGTCACCAACATGAGACTGAATGGCACACCCTCCTGCCTGCGTCCAGCTTTGCATATAACATTGGGTACCATTGTGCCACTGGCAAGCCGCCCTTTCAACTGCTCTATGGCCGGCAACCAGGACTTCCCCCTTTACTATATTCCTTGGTAAAGCCCAGCCTGGCTGTGTCCCCAGAGGCGTACCTCAACAAGCTGGTTCAAATCCTTATTTGCTTGCAATCAGAGGCCTACACCGTAAACTTAAACCATAAGGAGAAGGACCTATAACAAGCTGCATCCAAATGCCCTGCCTTACCCACTTACCTGGTAGGAGACTCAGTCTACTTCTTCAGCAATAATGGGTACAGCCGCAAATTCAAACTTGCCTCCCTTTGGCAAGGCCCAGTTCAAGTTATCCAGAAGACTGGCCCCAACTCCTACACCCTTAAGGAGCCCCATTCTGGGCAATTGATCACTAGAGTACACAATCAGTATATGTTTGCTGCTCTTAGTGACCAAGAGTAAGCCCCAGTGAGGATAATAACCTGAAAAAACAAAAGCCTGATTAAAAAATTCTATGGGTTGTTGTCCTGTTTGCGATAGTGTTATATCAAAGTATGAGGAATAAGAATAAAAGAACAATGTGTTTATTGGAGACTGAAAAAACTCTTCCAGTACAGCACCAACTGTTCTACCACCTGAATGGCAGCCAAGAAACACAACTGGTTGCCTATAGATTTGCAAAGCCACTGACCTAGGATTAGGCAATGAACCCCCACCAAGCAAGACACACAATTGACCCCAATGTCCACAGGAAAGGCGACCCCCAAGAAGATAAAGTCCCACAGAAGACTCTCATAAAGGGCATACTCTACTGGGACCTGACCACCCACCCCATAGAATACAGACAAGGCCCAATCAAGGAAGACTCCCATATTCTCCTCCTGCTTGGTATCACAGAGGTTGGTTCCTCAAAAAACAAGGTTGCCAGCCATCACCATTGGTACCAGATGAGCAGTCCCCTCCACTGTGTATGACTTCAACACTTCCTGGAAGGCTCATCAAAGACGTTGATCAAAGTTGTCAGAGGTTTTCCAACTGAATGGTTGAGCCTTGATAACCCCAAGAGTTTTTTAAGTGCAAAGGACTGACTTGAATATTCTGGATACCGTCCCCTGCTGCAAGACCAAGAGCACTTGGCCCTCAAATTGGAAATCCTTCAACTGAGCCTTCAAGTACTCTTCTGCCGCTTGCATGGAGAACCACCAATGGATGCTGTTACCCTTTTGCAACCCAGTTCCTGTCACCTCCCTGGGCTCACTCAAAGCTAGGAACAATGCAGTAAATAATGGGTCTGTCTCCACTAAGGCCAGCTGAGGAACCAGTAGCTGATCTAGCTGAATCCCCAAATCCAGATAGCTGCCATCCACACCATGCAGGACTACCTGTTTCTTAATGGCCTTATCTACCTCCACCGCCCTGGTAGGCCTGGGTCTCTTAGGAATTACCACTTGCACCATCTTCAAGACTCTTCTTGTGACTCTTCTAGAGTGACTGTTCATCATAGCTGTCACCTTGAGACGCCAGCCATTTTTAACCCTGTTGTCTAATCCAGTGGAGGGAAATGTTGCAGATCCTGAATTGATTATATGTTAAGTTGTACACCTAGGGAGTGAGCAACAGAAAAATTGTGCAATTCTTTATTGCATCCTGATTTTACTAAGGATAAAGACGTTTAAAACGCCTCTAAAACGGGTGTTTGAAGCGCCTTTTGAATGCGCATAAGGCACAGGCTTTACTTCCAAGGTTAATAATAGAACAACAAAGTTATTGCCATCTGCCTCCTTAAGGAAAGCCGCATGAAACCAGTTGTTCTCTCACACAGAACTTTTGGCTGTGCCAATCCACCATTAGGAAAGTCCTTCTGTCTATGCCTCCCTTCCCCTAGTGGAAATTCCCCCACCTCCCACTATATAAATGCAACACTATCACAATAAACACTAGTTTTGTCTTTACACCTTTATATTCTTCTGTCCTTTTAAAGGCTGCCACTATACCATCAACAGGTATAGTTATAAGAACTTGATCCCTGACTAACTTTTTGTAGAATTTAGCAATCCTTTGCTGCTAGCTTTACAACACAGCCCCTGTAGTGAGCACCATTTTTTGCCGTGTTCTGAGGTGCAGCACAGACACACAATGGGAAATCCTAATCTTAGGATTGGATTTGTACTAAGTCTTGGTTAGTCAGCAGGAAAGGTAATGTAATTACCTTGTAATCCTGATTAATAAATCTCTGCTAGTTGTAGCTAGAGTTTCACATCTCATACAAGAGTCCAGCTGGACTCCCACAGGGGAGGCAGGCCAGGCCTGAAAGGCCATGTACACAATTTTTGCTATCCTGATAAGGTAATTCACATCTGTAGCCAGAGGATGCCAACTTCCAGTATAGGGCACAAATTGATTGGCCAGCCCCAATACTGTGATGTAAACAACCCCCAACTTTATGAAGTCCTGGGCAGGAGGCACATTGGGCAGGGGGGGAGTGAGAGGAATCTTCTTTATGATAGGCAGAATGGTTACTCTAGGGTGATCAGGAAGGAGATCCAGGTGATGAGGATAGAAGAATTCCAAGTCAAAAGTGCAAGGTGGCTCAACCAAAGTGACAGGAGCAGAACCAGGAGGGAACAGATAGGCACAGTTTTATTGTGTAGTGGATTCACAAATATATGCAAACATAATGATTATACTGGTACAGAAATAGATAACTCCTGAAAGAAAATAATGGGTTCTGGGAATAAAGTTGTTTATTTTAAAATTTCAAAAGTGATGAAGGCTTTTCCTCCTCACTACTTATACTTACTGATGAATACTTAGCCTTGTGTGACATCAGAGGCCTGGTGGCATCATTTTCAGTAATACTTGAAATTTGTCCAGAAATTGAGCACTTGATCCTGGGGGTGGAAGGGCATTGGCTGGTATAACAGAAACCTTGGTTTTGCTGCAGCATGCCAAGGTGCCACAGCTATTATTAGATCCTGAAAGCAATCAAGCGCCCAATTGCGCAATCAAACAATTGCCCTCCTGATGTACCATTTACCGGTAGTAAATGGTCCCAAATTTGTGTTTAGATTTGATGCCAGGGATTTGTGGCTTGTGGGCCTCACAAATACCAGGTCATTTGTGACCAGAAAGGGGGGTTTTCTCCCAGGAAGGAATTTGGTAATGTTTCCCATGCTGTTGGTTGCTTTATCTCTAGGGAGGCTAGCTGATTTTCTGGGGCATTCTGGGCCCTGACATAGAGAGAGGCGCCAAAGTACTTGAGAACACAAAGACAGAAATATGAAAAGAACCTAATTTCATTGGTGATATAGAAAGGGATTATATATTGGTTGTGGTTATCACAAAAAATACAAGGATGGTAGGATCACTTGCCATAAGCATGAGTGGGGAAAGTGAGTTTCATAAAACAAGGAAGAAGAACAGATGAATTTCCATCTTTGGAAATAGACCCATTTTTGAGAGAGAAAGCAAAAGCAAGATATTTTTCCTTGAAATAACCTAACAAAGGCACAATAAACAGAGCATAAATATTGGAATTCACAGCATTTACCCTCCTCTGTTGAAAATGGCAAATCAATCTACTTCCCATGCCTGCTACAGTTCTGAAGATAGTACCATACTTCATAACATTTGCCTATGGGTATCTGATGGAGATATTTGCCTGGAAATCATCAAGGCCCACCATGAAAATACATTAGTTGGACACCAAGAGAAAAATAAGACTATATAAATAATCTTCAGACAATTTGATTGGATAGGACTCACATCCAATGTAGCAAAGTACCTGAAAAGTTGTGTGGTTTTTCTAAGATCAAAGTGCTCCTGACTCAAACAGACAGGTCTTCTAGTTCCTCTACATGTTGAAAGCAATCCCTGGACATCTCTATCAGTTGAATTCATAGTAAAACCTCCCTCATCCAATGGCTATTATGCAATCATGGTAGTAGTAGGTTGTTTTACAAAGATGAGCCACTTCATTCTCTGTCAGACTACAATCATATCAGCTCAAATGACCAAACTTTTTGTCAAAAGCATCTTTATCCATCACATCATCCCCCAGGAGATCATAAGTGACAGAGGTTCTCAATTCACAGCCCAACTCTGGGAGGAATTCACCAGACCCCTTGATATCAAGTTATACAGATTGATAGCCTATCACCCCCAGTCTGACGGTCAAAAATAGAGTGTGAATCAAAGTTTGGAGATATTTATTTAATAAAACTCTAATGTTGAACAAAAAAACTGGTACCAAAACATCAAAATGGCTCAACTTGCCTACATTAATGCCCCTACTCCTTGCCAGGATACCAAATCCCAGTTAGGGCTTCATTAGCCTCAGCAGCCAACTTTCTTTGTTGGGAGGAGAGAAGAGCCCACCATAGGAGGGTTGCTAACTCAATGAGATAAGATGCTGAGCGGCCTATAAAGGCCCATGGCCCAGTGAAGGGTACTATGGTGTCAACTAGTCCAGCCAAGGTAATTTAGGCCATCCCTGAATATTGATTGACAGTGGGAGGAAACAGTCCAGGGCTGGGGGGAAGGTGGTCAGGTTTGGATGTTGGGGGAGCTTCAATATCTATCTGATAAGCAGGAAGATAGTTGTAATTCTCACAGAATATGGAAGCTGGGTGTTTGTACCAGGATCCACCGTAATAGACAGTTCTTGTGGTTCTCTGTTGGATCAGGCAGTCAAAGCAGAGTGTTATCTAAGGTAAACTCCTTGTATTTCTTGCTTGAGAGGATATTCAGAGAAATGGACTGGGCCAAAAGGAGCTCCTTGCGGACAATAAAATGTGGACTGGGTTTCTGTCATGAATGACATTTCAATACTTGTATTGAAAACCCAAGAGTTAAACCCCAGTCCCCCGAAGGCGGATTGGACCCCCCAGGACAATCCAGGACCCGCTAATCCATTAAGTCACAGACTCAAATTGTTAAGTTGCCCTGCAACCCACCGGCCTAATACTGAGGATTCCCCAAATGATTGCCAGATTGCTGCCAAACCAGTGCCACTGGAGACCCATACCTACACAGGAAATGTGGTCTGCCTAAAGGAGGTTGGGAAAAGACCTGTTAATAGCCCTGCCAACAAACACCAGCTGTTGCCAGTCTCCAGTCCAGAAAAGGTATTGCAATTGGCCAACCCAGGTGACATGGTGAACAATGGCGGCAAAACAGAGCACTGCCACTTCTGTTCCCCAGAGCCAATCCAGCCAAGAACCGCCAAACCGGTGCCACTGAGGGCCCAGACCTACATAGAAGCCGTGGCTTAGGCAAGGTCCACTACTAGCCCTGCCAATAAGCACCAACTGCTGCCAGTCCCCAGTCCAGAAAGAGGAATGCTATTAGCCCGCTCAGGTGACATGGTGAACCAAAGCGGCAAAATTAAGTATTTCTACTTCTGTTTGCCGAGTGTACCCAACCAGAACCTGATGCCCTCCAGACCTTAAGCCAAGATCCATGCCCTACCAGCAAACTTCCTATGGACCTGAATCCTGCAAAAAGCAAAGAAGCAAAATCACATGGTATAAGAACGCTGGCAGTGTGGCAATGATCACATTGTCATTTTTGATAATAAAGTTTATGAACCTTTGGTTCAAACAAATTCTACCCTATCTAGTCTTAGTGATCTTTCATCTTAATTCTGGTCAAGTAGACAACCAGGCCGCCACCCCTCCAGAGACCAACCTGCTGAACTGCCCCAGGCATTATACTGTCCCCTGGGAGCCCCCTTTGGACCTGTACACTTTACTAAATACCCGCACAACCTGGTCTATTTGGAGTACAACTTGGAAACCATCCTCATTGCTGACCCATTGGCAAGGACTAGAAGTACCAAATACATAGGACACAAAGGAAAGAGGATTGAGATACCACCCTTATTGTTTGAGGACAAGTGCAACTACCTACCAGTGTACTTGATTCCTATGACTCCGCCATTAACCCCAAGACCAGACCACACACTGGAACCTACCACCACAGCCAAAACCACCTATACCCAACTGTTTGATGCACTCTACATTACTTTGACAGGATTGGTGGATTCCATGGTCCCCAACTCCGGACCCTGGTCCTTGCCTGGGCAATCTGTATCTTACATTATCAAGTTAGCACCCATTCTATGGTGGGCCTTACTTGCTGGCTTGACTGCACCTCACCCCAAGCCGCCCAATGCCTCTATCTATGACTGGCTTCCTGACAGTTTCTGGAACTTTCTCAGGTATTGGGTTCATCAGGACAGGATTTTCCATTGGAACAGTAGTAAAATGGAAAACAACTAATACTAAATATTCAATAAAATGGTAGAGCCAAGGACCCATAATCTTATTTATTTAAGAATGGCAATGCCATTTTACAAGTATTCACAGAGTTTAAATATCATTCAAAATGCTAAGTTCCGCTTAAATTATCACCTGATAACTGAGTTGCTCAGTTTCTTCTGGCCCAAGAGTTCTGGAGTCATAATGTCCCTCCTGGCCCGCCAATTTCTCTATTGATATGACCCCAACCTAAAAGCCTATAGGCACCTCAATAATAGCTTCATCATTCTTTCTAATATTCCCATCATTCTGGATCATTGGTTACTTGGAATCCACAAGCTGGGTCAATTTTAGCCCCACAAATTAGGCATTACCTGGAGTAATTTCCTGGTCACTGGCTTGCTGTGGATCACATGGCTGGGTGACCCAAACTTTAAGCCAATCATCTGTGTTTCCTTTGGAATTAAAACTTTCATTATGAGCAACAATCTCTATCTCAGAAAGCTCATCAGTTATGACAGAAATAGTGGTATGTTGATTTAATGCCTCCAGCAATATAGATTGATCTGGATTAATCACCAGTCTATAAAACTCTTCTACACTTTGAAAATCCCTAGTTAGGTGGTCCCACAAATTCCCTTGATTAATAAACTCCAAATTGCTGTTTGCATCTGCTTGCTCATTGTCTGGCCGTAAAAAGCATGGATGACTGTCTGGCCTGGGGGTCCACAGATTCCACAGAATTATCAGTGAAAGCTTGCAGGTTGGATTTCCCTAATTGGAGCTTGTCATTCATTTTAGGAGAAATGCCATTCATGACCCTCCTCATCCAATGTATCCCCATTCTATGCAAAGTACAGCTAAAATTCTCAATGTAATTTTGGTTCACTCCCAGGTAGAAAAGTAGAATTGGCATCTTTACAGTCAGCCTCTCTAAAAAGAATTCACAAAGAAGTCAACAAGCCCTTGTCAAATGCCATGGCAACTTACAAGGCATACACAGACGTGAAAAGAAAGAAAGGTACAGTGTATGAGATTGGCAATCAGTTACTGGTTGATTCCAAGAACATGCAACTTAAGTTCTCTTGCCAGAAGCTAGGCCCCAATAGAGTAGGTCCCTTCAAAATCTTAAATAATATTGGTCCATTGGCTTATCAACTAGACCTTTCTCCCTCCTTCTACATCTTTATCATATTCATGAATGTCTCTTAACTAAGTATGAAGCACCTCTGGTATCCACTCATAGCCCTATAATGATGGAAAGTCAATTGGAATATGAGTTAGAATCAATCATTGCATCTAAACTATCCTGTAAGTGCCTGCACTACCTAGTGGCTTGAAAAGATACCTGGACTTGAAAAACTGTTAGATCCCACATTTTAACCTTAATCACACCCAAAAATGCTCCAAGATTTCCATTTGAACAGTCCCAAGTAATAGATCTGGTCAAGGTCATTCTAGATGCTATGAAACTACCCCCTGGTCATAAAAACTATGCACTTACAGCACTACCAGGAGGCGTGAAGTTCCCATCACCAAAGAAGGAGGGTAATGTCACAGACATGATTTTCACAGGTATAGCTAGATAAAAGCGCCACCACCTGGATAATTGCCCTGAAGCCCTGCCTGCTTGCAGCAATCATAGATTTAAGCCTAACAATTGATTGCAAGTGGGTGGCATCAAGGAAAATTTAGTCTGAGTGATTCATGGATGCCTCATGCTCAATTCCCCCTAAAATCATCAGTTGGTTTTCAAATCTTGACTACTATTGATGGTACCTGTAAATTGAGTAAATACCAAGCACAAGGAGTCCACCTCATTAAAATACATTCAAAGGCTTTAAATAACATTATTTTCAGCAAACTATCTTATCAGTTTGATATTTTTCCTTCAAATTGATAAGGAGCGCCTTTTGGAAAAGCTTTAAATATGGAATTAAGAAAGAAGAGAAGTATATTTTATTGGATAATACTTTAGACTTATATAGACTTGACTGTGGCAGGGATTTAGTTGGATCAAACCTAGTTGTTGGTCATGTGCTAGATGGGTTTGAGCCACTGGATACTTGGACAGTCAGATTATATTGCTTGGTTACCTTTCTTGGTATGTCAAACAGTATATTAGAAGGGGAATAAATTGAGCAATGGCTGGATGTTAAGTAGGTTGGCAGTAGCCAGAATGCTTGTTCATCCAGACCCTTGACACCCCCCCTTAAGGGGTTACTCTGGTGCATCAGGAGAGGGCTTTGTTTTCACGGCTGCTGCCTGATGCTCCTGGAGCTGTTTACTAGTTGGAACCAGTCTGGTTGAGTGCTCTCCTTTACTGAGGCGGAGACGGATTCTGTGGTATTTCTTGATAATTGGGTTTTTGGCACTTTGGAATTTTACTAGGTAAGTGTTGTGCTCAGGTCTGTATTTGATGACTCTTCCTGGTCCCTGGTGTACTGAGTCTAGTTTTTTTCTGTTGCCAGCTAGAATCCAGACAGGGGAGTTGATGGGAAGTGATTCCTCTGTGGAGGTTACCTTTTGTGTCTTGAGCCTCTTCATTTCAGCTATTTTAGCTTTGAGGCAGATGTGTTGTAGGTTTGGTGCTTGCTCTACTGTGGGAGGTTTCCCCAGGGGATCTTTATGTAGGGCTGTTTGTTGCGGGTGATTACTTCTGATTTGTACCCGTAGGTTAGCTCAAACAGTGAATAGCCTGTCCCTTGGTTGGTGTGGACTCGGGATACTATTAATGAATGTTTCACATATAGTGGGCATGTGTCTTTGGTTTTACCATCCATTATTTTCTCTAAAGTCCTGATAAGGCTGCTGTTTAGGTGTTCCACTCTACCGTTGGCCTGTGGCCTGTATGAAGAGGTTGTGGAGTGTTTAATGTTTTTGGATTTCAAGTTGTCATTTACTATGTGACCTGATAACTCTGTTGCTCCATCAGTTATGATATAGTCTGGAGTGCTGTAGTTGGCTATGATTTCTTTTTTAATGAAACAGTTGATGGTCTCTGCTTTGTGGTCCTTTGTTGCCCAGCAGATGGGCCAGCGTGTGGCAAAGTTGATAGCTACAATTAAGAAATGTTGTTTTGTCTTTGTTTCTGGGAAGGGCCCCACTACGTCTAGCCCCAAAACTTTAAATAGTTCAGGGTCTGGTACTGGGCTGACTGTTGGCTGAGGAGCCTTTGTACTGGTGTATTTCTTGCATACTGTGCACTTTTTCAGAACATCAACTATATCCTGTTTGAGGTTGGGCCACCATACTATTTTTTTAGTGTAAGGTATAGGTTGTTAGCCTTTGTATGGCCTAGTAGGCAGTGATGTCTTAGTATGGTGTCAACTCTTTGTGCAAGTGGGATGTACAGGATATTTTTGTCATTGATATTTGGTGTATTGTGCCATTTCATACATGGAAATACTTTTGGTTTCTTACTAATGTATTGTGGGTCAGTTGATGTGTTGAGGGGTCTTTCCCTTTGTTTTTATACTCAGTGTTGTACAGGTTTGACCAGTAAGGGTCCAGGTGATCAGAGTGATCCACTCTAGGCTGAAATAGTCTAGAGAGAGCATCAGCTGTGACCAGCTCAACACCTTTTTGTATTGGATGTCCAAATTAAGCTGTTCCAGCAAGGACATCCATTTGGCTTGCCGTTGTGCAAGTGTGTTCTGAATTTTGAAATAGATTAAGGATTTATGGTCAGTTAGTACTCAGACGTTTAAATGTCCTTCCAGATAACATCTCTATTTCTTGCATGTGTGATATATTGCTAGCAATTCCTTATCGTGTATTAGGTATCTCTGCTCAGTATTGGTTAGTTTTCTGCTTTTGTAACATACTGGCAGGAAGTCTTGCTGCCCTGGCTGGCAGATGCGCAGGACTGCGCCAATGGCGGTGTTGCTGGCATCTGACTTGAGCTTGTAGCACCCATTATTGCTAGGGCATTGCAAGATTGGTGCTTTGATCAGAGCTTTTTTTAATAAATGGAAATTCTTGTCACATTCTGGAGTCCAGATGAATTTCTTTTTGGAATTACCCTTGGCTAAGTCATTGATTGGTGTGGTTAGTTTCCTGCAATCTTTGATGTATTTCCTTAGGTAAGCTACCATACCAAGAAAGCATCTAACTTGTTTAACAGAGATGGGGCGTTGCATGTTATTTATGGCTTTAATTTTGTCTGGATCTGCTTTGATGCCACCGTCAGAGACAATGTGGCCCAAGAACAGGAGTTCCTTTTCCATAAATTGGCACTTACTTGGTTTTGCATAAAGTTTGTGCTTTGAGAGTCAATCAAGTGTCTCACAGACATGTGTGAGGCATTCCTCTTTTGTTTTTGAGAATATGATGATATTTTCAAGGTAGCATAATGTATTTGAGAGACTGTTTAGTGCTTGGTTCATCATGGTGACAAACGTCATGGGAGTGTTGGTCATCCCAAAGTTCATTACTCTACATTTAAAGGATCCAAATTGTGTATGGAACGTGGTTTTTGGTATGTCCTTTTCTTTTACTTCAACTTGGTTATAACCTGAGGTGAGGCCAATTTTAGAGAAAAATTTGGCACCTGAGAGTCTTGCAAACAGATCCTCTATAAGTGGAAGAGGGTGTTTATTCTTTACTGTGCTTGAATTTAGTGCTCTGTAGTTAATTACTAGACATAGAGTGCCTTCCTTTTTCTTTATGAAGAATACTGCTGCCCCCATGGAGATTCAGACGGGCGGATCAAGCCTTTAGCTAGGTTGTCCTCAATGTGTGTATTGAGGGTTGGGGTCTCCATGGGAGAGAGTCTGTAGAGGGGTGCAGGTTTGGGCATGGCTTTGCATAGGTCTATGCCATGTTTTACCTCCCATTTGGGGGGTAGCTCTGTGAGTTCTTCTTTGAATATGTGAGCATATTCATTTAGGAGTGCCGCAAGTTCTGGGTATTGGATTTTTGTTATTTGTATGTGATTGAACTCAGTGTACCTCTTTATGTGGAGGGTACTATATTTGGTTAGACGTTCTGAGTCATCTTAGTTTATGACCTGGACAAATACTGTGTCTCTTAGTATGAGGTCATTTGGTTCTTTGAGGATGTTGAATTTGACTCTGTTGCGTTTGATGGTCATGGTTTTTGTTTTCCAATATACGCTGGGGTTCACTCAGATGAACCAGTCCATGCATGCTACAATGTTGTAGTTTATGTTGTTCATGACTAGTTCTGTGATGGACGTTTTTATGCCTTGGAGGTCAATTCTGAAGGGAGTTATTTTGCTTTTGAGTAGAACCTTTGATTAATCTGCCATTCTGGTGTATCTGAAGTTGGATTTGACAACTAGTATTTTGTACTTGGTTACAAATAGTTTGCTTACCATAGTGTGTTGTGCACCAGAGTCAAATAGGATTTTATGTGTATGAGATTTATAAGTGCATGGGTAGACAAGAAGTTGTGAGCAATCTTTAATTTTTTTTCATAAAAATGGAGGATTGCAGGACAGGGGGGATGCAAGCAGCAAAGTTTATGCCTTGGTACAATTTCTTGTCAATTTGGAGGGATACAGGGGCACTTAAGCCTGTTCCCCCTCCTCTTTTCCCTGTTTCTCTGTTTCAAAACCTTTGAGGTCAGAGAATGTGGGATCAGATTTATAGCAGGTTGCTACTTCAGTGTTGTTAACTTTGATGGTGTCCTCTTTCTTGGAACAGGAGCAGTTTGCGCTTTGGCTATGATTTCCATTATTGCGATTGGAGTTGCCGTTGTTATGGTTGGTATTTTGGCGTTTATTGCCATTGGAGTTTTCTCTGCCATTGCTGTTTGCGGAGCAATTGCCATTGCGTGCAGCATATTCCATGTTTGCGCGTTTTTCTGTGCGCTTGGCTTCTGCAATGAGCGCAGGCATGGAGGTGTTAGCCTCTGGGTGAATGAGGGCAGCAACAGAGGGTTTCATTCTGTTGATGAATGAGGCTCTTGTATGTATGTTATCAGCTTGTGCTGGGTTTTGGATTTGCGATGTATTTCCTCAAATTTGTTGGCATAAGCTGCAATAGTGGTCTTCTGAGGAAGATCACTGAGCTGTATTGCAATGTCTTGGAGGGATTTGGTGAGGCAGAAATTGTGTGTGATGTCTGCTTTGAACTCTTACCAGTTGTCAAGCTTGTTGTCAGTTTGTGAGCCAACCCAGGTGGCAAACCAGTTAGCTGCAACCTTGTACAGACGTTTGCTGGCTTCCTGGACCCATCTTTTGTGGGGGATGCGGCTGGCGTGGAGTTTGGCGGCTGTATGGTCTAGCCAGTTGATGATATTTTCTTTGTTTTTACCAAAGAACTTGTCAATACCAATGTACTTGGTGTTGATAACTTCAACTATGATAGGTAGTTGTGTGTTTGTTTGTGGTTGAAGAGAGCAACTGTATTGAATAAACTTGGTGCATGCTTTAGGCATGACCAGACTTTTGAATACAGTGCATCCACTAGGTATATCTTTGTTGATGTTGTGGGCGCAGAAGTACGTTTTCCAGGTCTCCTGGGATGTGGCCTGGTTGAGTACGTGAGCAAAGGTAGGCGGGTTTTGGTCATTCATTTTCTCTTTCATGGGTGTGGTCAAAAAACTGTAGCTGCTACCAGTGATAAGGAGCACCTTTTGGGGAAGCTTCAAATATGGAATTAAGAAAGAAGAGAAGTATATTTTATTGGATAATACTTTAGACTTATATAGACTTGACTCTGGCGGGGATTTAGTTGGATCAAACCTAGGGGTTGGTCATGTGCTAGATGGTTTCAAGCCACTGGATACTTGGACAGTCAGGTGATATTGCTTGGTTACCATTCTTGGTATGTCAAACAGTATATTGGAAGGGGACTAAATCAGGCAATGGCTGGATGTTAAGTAGGTTGGCAATAGCCAGAATGCTTGTTCATCCAGACCCTCAACAAAATAAAATTTTCTGGCCTCATGATTCACCTATTTTAATATCTTCTCATCCAATCTATAATAGCAAGATTATTAGACTCTACATTTTTGCACCTCCAATCCTCTGAAAATCTTTTTCCTCCTGAAGAAGCATTTTCTGAAGTTTGTGATATCGAGTGTGAGCTCAGATATGCAGCTGATTCCTTGACTGTTAGTCAAATTAAGGTCTTCTTCTTGTACCTGTGCATTATAATCTGCTGCTCTTTTTATATTCCCTCTTTAAAGGTTATTACTTCAGAGTAAATATGTACTGCCTTTTTCTCATTGGTAATTTCATCTGTATTTGGGTGTGTATGTCAGGATTGACAATTCTTCTCCCCTGGAAACCCAGGCCCAAGAGTGGGATTCAAACCCTGACCCTGGATTCCCGCAGACTGCCAATCCTGTGGACCAAGGGCCTGCCCGCCCACGTTTTCCTGAGACTGAGTGTTGTAATTTGTGCCATTAATGCTATTTTGATATGGCCTTTGAATAGTGATATGTGCAAAGATTTGGTTGGTTTTGCTTTCAACTTTGGGGATTCCTTGCTTTCTGTAAATGGGTCTAGTCCAATCTCCACACATTCTGGAATACTTTACCTGCCATTGTCTGATCCTGGTATGACCTCACCCCAACGTGACCCCCTCAACCACTCTGTCTACCTAATGAGTGATCATTGACCCTTATCTACTATTTAAGTAGAATCATTTCTCCTAATAAAGACAAGTTTATCCACATTTGCGTTGGCTTTAATAATCTTCAAGCCTTTTCCTTTCCTTTTTCCAAAAAGAATTCCTCATCTTGTATTCTAGGAAATTAAGGTACATGCCCTGAATTTTTCTCTGGAGGCTAACCCAAGGCTAGCTTCAAACCTCAAATCTTTTGTTATAAAGATTTCTTGCTGTGTTCTCCTGGATGCCTTCCCCAGGAGCCAAACACAACAAAATGGTGCTCACTACAGGGGCTGCAAGCCCCTTGGTTACCCTGTTCCCACGTGCATTCTCTGGTCCTTCCCCCCTTGTTTCTGAAGTACCCAATCAACCTAAAGTTTCTAGTCCTCTTCTAGAAGAGGACATCATCAATACCCCCTCAACTCCTATGGTAATGGTGTTGTCTCCCGGGCCTGCTTGGGCCCTCCTTCCAGCTTTCTCTCTCAATTATGAGCAAGCTTGTGCTGCTGCATGCTCCCTCCTCCACACAGGCACTGTGGCCATGCACTATGTCCCTGATCTCTGTCCTGGAAATTCTTCCAAAGACCTGTATTCCTTCCTCTTGGACTTTTGTCTTCCCCCTGCGCTGATGGAATCAATGGAGACTATTGATGTGTTAGTTAACCAGTTTATCCAACCTGGCTTGGTTCATAATCAATTAGCTCTAGGATCTCAGAACCAGCTTTGACTTCTATAGCCACCGCTTTTTCAAACAACCATGTCCAAAATATGACAAATCAATAATGGTCTCATAGACTCTTTGCTTGTATTTCAAATAATCAGCACAACTTGCTGGCTTCTCAGAAGTACTTAACCTTATTGAACTCACTTTGCTCCTTGCTCCCTGGATATATCAATGACTAACTTTGCAAACTGGATGATCACCAAGCTATGTGGCGTGGACAGATAGAGGCAACCCTTCTAAAGTACCGCCAAGAATTTGAGACTTTGGTTACCAAGCTCAATCAATTTTGAGAGCATGTTAATTCCCAACTCAAGTTGGTTGGGACTCACGTTGATACTTGGGGCCACCATTTTTACCATCAATATGGTCTGGATAAGGCTACTTTAGGAGACACTCTGTATCAAGTACAAAATTATGTAGATGATAGAGTAGCATCAATTGAGGTGACACCTCCTGCTCCTTCTGTTGAGGTCCTGTCTGCCTTTGAAGCTAAGGTATGGGAAGCCATAGCTGAACTCAAAGCCACTACCCAACATCAAGCCTCTGTTTCAAACCCTCCTCCAGTAGAGCCTATGTCTGACCCTTACATTGTCTTGCTAACCAATCAAGTAGCTAACTTTCAAGGAGAGATTGAATGTTTAAGATAATTCCTCTCTGACCCTGATGATTTATCCTCTAACTCTGATGGCAAAGGGGAGGCTGAGGCCACTGGTACTCCTACCCCTAGCAATCATGGGTGCTGCCATGGCTTGGAAGGCCAACCCCGTGTAAACTGTGTCCTTGCCCTGGATCAGCTATCAGAAGTAACAAATGATGTTGTGGATAGGCAAGACGCTCTGAAAAGGGGGTACAGAACCTCTCTTGCTTGACAGAAACAATAAACAGGCAAGTTACCCCTTTGGCTGCTCAAACAACTTCCCTGGCAACTTGTATCAATGGGATAGCTGGGACAATTTCAGCGCAACAGATTAATATTGATTAATTTGGGGCTGCGGCCGCTACCACCAGAGATATCAGTGGACAGAAAAGCTCTACACTGGATACCCTGGAATAGAGCCTTTGACTTCTCTGGGCTAGACAACCTGCTGCTGAGTCTGAGTTTGAGGGCAATGCCCACATCAATGTCCTCAACCCAGGTGACAACAGTCAGTCCACTTCATTTTCCATTGATCCCAAAACCTCCACCATTGCTGCCTTCCTGATCATTTACAAGACTGCAATGTGTAGGGCTACTGAAAAACTAAAAAAGGAACATATTCTTACCTGCCTGCATCCTACGTGCCAAGAATTTGTGGTCCCCAAACTCCCTTCCATTGTCACTTGGAGAGACATGAAACGCCTCCTGACTGAAGAATTTGGAGGAGATATCAGCTTAGAGGTCAAGAAGGATGCATTTATGCACATTGTCTTTAAGCCCAAGGAAACCCAAGCTGAGTTTGCTGATTGCTTCTATATTGAAGGACAACAGTTAATCACCAGCTGTCAGTTAACACCCTGTGAAGCATACATGGCATGTTCAAACGCTTTGAAGGTGAACCAGCTTCTGTGCCTGCACTTTAAGGCTCACAAAGCTTCCCTTACATCCATGAAGAGTATTAAAACCCTATTGCAAGACATTCATTTGACCCACAGGGGTACTGTGGTTTGTAAGAGTAAGGCCAACAACGCTGGAACCACCTCTTGTACTCCGCGCATTATGACTCTGGGCTCAAGTGGGAAGCCTAAGAGACAAGGATGTCACCATTGTGGTCAAATAGAACATCACTCACATACCTGTACCAATCCTCAGGTAGAGGTTTGTTGTGATCTGAGGCGCGGCACAGAGTCCCAACGGGAAATTCTAACCTTAGGATTGGATTTGTACTAAGTCTTGGTTAGAATGGCAGGGATAACTATATGATTACCTTGTGGCCCTGAATGAATAATATCTGCTAGACGTGGCTAGAGAGGCGCCAAAGTACGTGGAGACACAAAGAAAAAATTTGAATATAACTTAAATTTTATTGGGTATAAAAATTGGGATGTTATACTGTGTAGCTTTACCACAAAACAGTATATGGACGGTAGGATCACTTGCCACAAGTATGAGTGGGGCAAGTGAGTTGTACAGAATCAGGAAACCAAACAATGGTATTTCCCAATTTGGAGCCAGCCTCATTTTGAAGGGCAAAAGCAAAAGAGAGGGATTTGTCCTCAAAATAACCCAACAAAGGCAAAATCAAAACATGGTGAATGGCAGCATTCACAACATTGCCCCCCTCTAGATTGGCCTTATGAAGTGGTACTTGTGGAGGAACTTGGCATGCACACAAGTAAACAGTTGACCACTAGGGAGGAGTTTTACAGTATACTCTGACCCTTGTTTGAAGGTCACTTCCAAGGGCCCAATCCACAACAAGTCTAGCTTATGAGCCTGTCCTCCTACTCTATGTTGATGGTAAAGAACATGGTCCCCAATCTTGAACTCAGGCAGGGGGATCTCCCAGCATTGTCAGGGGAAAGCTCAAGCAGTTTGATCTTATAGACAGACGTGTAGGCAGTGGCCTGTATATCAATTATGCGGTTGACTAGATCCTTGATGTGGTTGTCAGGATTCATGGCTTTGTCAGAGGTAAGCAAGGGGACCCCCAAGAGCAAAGGGGTAGTAGCCTCTTGCCCGTATAACATAGCAAAAGGGGAGTATCCAGTGACACAATGTTTGCTAAGGCAGCATGTAAAGAGAGCAGCTGGTAAGTATAGGTCCCAGTTGGCAGTGTCAGAGTAGGTGAGCTTCCTCATGATGGAGACCAGTGTCAAGTTAGCACACTCAACTGCCCCATTGGTAGAAGGATTGTAGGGGGCAGAGAAAGACTGATGAGACCCCAAAGCTTTGAAAACAGAGGTTACCAGCTTGGCGTTGAAGTTAGCCCCATTGTCAGACAACAACACTTGAGGGCAACTGTGGCGGACAAATACATCTTGCAGCAGAAAGGCGGCGGTTGTCTTGGCAGTGATGTCTTTAGTAAGGCGAGCTTCTACCCATTTGCTAAAATGATCTACAGCAATTTTGATAAAGTGGCAACCAGAGTGGGAGTGAGGGAGAGGCCCTACAGTTTCAATACCAACAGTGTTAAATGTGTGTTGAGGGGGAACTACTTGAACTCATGAGTGGTGGCTTTAGGTTGTTGGAGTTGGCAATCATGGCAACTAACAATAACATCTGGAATCAGCAGGCAAATATTTTCCCAGAAGTAATTCTTCTGGAGCCAGGCATGAGTCTTGGCAACACCTTGTGTCCTGTCTCCTTATGAGCTTGAAGCACCACCAAAAGGCAAAAACTAGGCCTTACATAAGGCAAGTAGTGGTCTTGTACTTTCTTTAAAAGCTGATTGTCACAAATGAGGGTGTCTTCAAATAACTTAGAAAGGGCAACTCAAACCTCTTCTATCTCATTTTCTCATGAAGAAGGATATCTAATTAGTTCATACAAACTTTCAGCCTCAGCAGGGTGTAGAGTGAGGATGGTCATTCTGGACAGTCCATCAGCATTCTGATGTTGAATCCTGGGGCAGTGCATCACAGTGAAGTTGTAACCTTGCAGGCGTAGAGCCCATCTAGCTAGTCGTCTTTCTGGTTCCTTGAGTTGCTGTAGCCATTTGAGCAAAGCGTGGTTAGTAAGCACAGTGAAATGGGTGCCATACACGTAATGGCGTAACTGCTTGACGGCATGTAGCACAGCAAGGCACTCCTTCTTGGTCACACTGTAGTTTTTCTCATGCTTAATCAGGACACAAGAGGTATAAGCTACAGGGTGATCCACACCTTCATCATCTAATTGAGCCAAGATAGCCCCAATAGCCAGGTCACTAGCATCAGTATATAGTATGAATTCCTTATTTTAGTCAGGATATACTAGGATGGGAGCATCTTTGAGTTTTTGTTTGAGAGTCTCAAAGTCTTGTTGTTGGCTGGCATTTCATTCAAAAGGGACATTACGCAGCAGCTGGACCAAGGGTTTGCTAGTATCAAAAAAATCAGGGATAAATTTCCTGTAGTATCCCATCATACCCAGAAAGACTTGGACTTCTTGCAGGTTGATGGGCGGAAGCATTTTGTTAATGGCCTCAAATTTCTTAGTTGTGGGGTAAATTCCTGTCTGAGTCATCTCATGCCACAAGAATTCAAGGCGTTCCTTGAAGAAGGCACACTTTGATGGCTTTAACTTAATTCCAGCTTCACAAATCTTTCTGAACACTTCCTTAAGATGGACCAGGTGGTTGGTAAAGGTAGCACTGAAGACAGTTATATCATCTAAGTACACTAGAACACATGAGAGCTTCAAATCACAGAGGATGGAGTACATAGCTTGTTGAAAAGTAGCTGGAGCATTGCAGAGTCCTTGCGGCATTTGTGTAGGCTCAAACAATCCTTTAGAAGTGACAAGCACAGCCTTCTGTCTATCCTTGGGAGAGAGATCAACTTGCAAGTAGCCAGAGGCTAGGTCCATGGCAGAGAAAAACTTGGAGCCCCCAAGGCGGCAGAGAGCATCATCAATGTGTGGTAAGGGGTAGGAATCCTTTTTGGTTAAGGAATTCAGGTGTTGGTAGTCCATTACAACACAATGACCTCCATCCTTCTTCTTCAGTATGAGTAAGGGGAGGCCCATGGACTTTGGGAAGGAGCAAGCAATCAAACGTCTAGAAGTTGTTTGAGCACTTTAGACACCTGAGCATCTTCTACTTGACTGTGGTGGTAGGGTTTAGCGCAAAAGGGGGGAGCATCACCAGTATCAATCTGGTGAATGACGCCTTTGGCTAAATAATAATCAGTGCTATCCTTAGAAAAGATATCCAAAAACTGATCCAGTAGGTCAAGCACCTCTTTCTGTTGAACCAGAGATAGCTGCGAGAAGTCTTAAGCCGTGAATAATGATAGGACTTGGGGCTCATCCTCAGGTAAGTTAAAGTCCTGGAACGTACCAAAGGGATGTAGTGATAGGACGTCAGGAGCATTCAACAACCTTCCATAGCCAACAACCTGCCCTCTAGACACATGTATGGGGAGAGCAGTCAAGTTGGCAACCAGCAGTTGAACAGGGTCTCTATGAGAGACATCAAAGATTCATGGACAGAGATAGGATTTGTTGCATCCTAACAAGGGAGTAGAGTACAACTCTAGGAACATACACTTGGGCAGCTCATACAATATTTGGGAGTCTAGGATAGCCTGAGACCCAGGAGGAATAGTCTCAGCAGAAGTGGCCAAGAGAGGAATCCCTTCAGATGCAGGACAAGTCATAGGAGGGCACTTCATGTTGGAGGAATGGGTACGGTGTTTTAAAGTAAAAAAACCAGTGGGATATTCCAAGGCACATGTCTTGAGGCACTTCCCGGGAACTTTAACTGGCTCTTCAAAGATCAAAGGGACCTTGTACGCTGATATAGAGAGGTAGCCGCCCTTTAAGTTAATGATCCCATTGTATTCCCTAAGGAATTGAGTACCAACTAGAAGGTTGTAGCTCTCATTCTCCAAGACAACGGCAGACATAGCCAAGAGTAGTTTGCCAAAACGCATGGGAAGAGCAGAATAAGCTTCTATAGTGCAAGTCATGGATAGCCCAGCTGTGCCATACAGCTGGTGATAGTTAAGGTTGGTGGCAAGTTTGAGCTTCTTGATAAGTTTCAAGGAGACAACATTAACAGGAGACCTAATTTCTAAAACAGCCTTAATCTTCACCTTTTGGATGGATATTTCCACACAAGTGGTAGTACAACCAAAGGGAGGGAGGACAGCCAGAATGTCTTGGGCTTCAGCTAATTCCTTGTACCACTTTTTGATCATGCATCTTAGATCTGGGAACTCCTTATAGACTGTCTGGAGAGGGAGCAATACTGAGACATTTTTAAACGCAACATCAGCAACCTCAGCAGCTTCTTTGGAAGATTTTACAAGCACAGGAGACCTCTTGGCTTGAGTGAGGTAAGGGAAAGAGACAACCTCCTTGGCTTCAGGCAGAGGCTTGGCGGTTATTGTAGCTTTTCCAGAGCCTAGCTTATAAGGGACTGTGATAGTTTCAGGGACAGCCAGGACTGTATACCCATAGGCGTTGGGATTTTCTATGTCAGAATCATCCATGTCAGAATCATCAGAGATGTTGTGGAATAGCAGCAGAATGGGAGGAGCCTCAGTGTCAGCAGGCTCAGAGTCAGCAATGGAGGGGGAATCAAAGGAGACTGGGAAGAATTGTCAACTGAGAGTGTCTCTGCCTCTAGGTTGACTGTTCTTTTCCCACCTGTTCTTTGGGATCATCTCTTTTAACTCAAGGATTGGTGTAGAGTCAGGAATGATGACCTATTTGTCCACAGTTATGGCAACCCTGGCGTCAAGGAGGATTCTGTGAGTTCATGGTAAGGATACCAGGCCACGTGAAGATAAACCAGAGGTAGAGGCAGCCCAATTCTCCCGCACAACTGCCCCAGAATGGGTAAGGTGCATATCCTGCAACAGTGTCTTTATGCTCTTCATGGAAGAGAACATGGCTTTATGGGCCTTGAAGTGAAGACACAAGAGCTGGTTAACCTTGGGGGCTTGAGCGCAAGCCATGTATGTCTCATGTGCAGTCAACTGGAGGCTTGTGATAAGTTGTTGTCCTTCCATGTAGAATATATCTGCAAATTCAACTAGGGTCTCCTTTGGCTTGAAAGCAATGTGCATGAACGCGTCCTTCTTCATTTCCAAACTAAGGTCACCACCAAAATTTTCAATCAGAATTTGCTTCATATCTTCCCAGGTCTTAATGGTGAGCAGCTCTGATACTACTACCTCTTGACAGGTTGGATGTAGACAGGTTAGAATATGCCTTCTTAACCTCATCTGAGGCTCTTCTCATGGCAGTTTTGTAGATAGTTAGGAAAGCTTCAATGTTCAAAGTTTTGGGGTTGAAGACTTGCTTAAAGATAGACTTGAAGTGTGCTTCTGGAGTTGGGCTGCCATTGTTGCTATTGAGTACATTTATACATGGGGAGAATTCTGCTTTGGACTTGGTGGGGGGCTGTCTGGCCCACAGCTGGCAAACACTTTCCTCAAGGGTAGTCAACGTTTCAGCAGTGCAGGTGCCTGTATTATTAGCTAGGGTGGTCTGCTGCTCAGTAACATCTAGGCGCTGACCCTGTGCCTTTAGTACTGAGGACAGTTTAGCCAGTTGGGATGTAAGAGACGGACCCACCAAAAGGCAAGGGGCAAACCTGACATTCACAGAATTGATTAACTCACTCATTTCTTGCACGTCCTTATCAAGTTCAGAATGGTCTTGTTTTAGATGGTCCACCTCATTAGCTAGAGCTATCAACTCCCTAGCACAATGAATGAGGGGGCTTCTGACAAGCCGGGGCAACAGCCATCTTCACTAATAACCCCAGTTGGACTAACAACAGACGCCATCACCTCACGCAAGGTAGCAACCTCTTGTTGTAAGTCAGCAACCTGAGTTGTCAGAGCAAGCACTTGAGGATCAGGCTGAGGGGCTTTAGTAGGGCAATCCTGACTGCAGGTGGATGCTCTTAACTCTTGAATGGCATCCCAGAGCCTCTGTTCTCTATCCGCTAGCTCATCAGATGGAGGAGAAGGCAGGGCATCTAATTTGGAGGTAGACAGTTCATTTACTTGAGTCTGGAGTTTGGCAATGGTAGCAGCAGCAGCAGCCCTTTCTTGATTAAATTCCTCGCCAAGTTTGCAGAGGCCCTTTGCAGCATGGACTGCTACTTGCTGTAATTGATCAAAGGAGTAAGCACTGAACTCGGTGAGTTGCTGCACAAGTTGTTCAAAATTGGTGAGATAGGCGTTTAGAGTGGAATCTACTTGGGCACTCCAGGGCTGTTCCAACTGGTGGAACTCATGAAGACACTCTCTGACATACTCAGGGATAGACTGGCGCATTTTTTTGATGGAGTTGACCAAGCAGGATTGGTAGGTGACAGAGTCACACTGATTGTTAAATACTAAGGAAAACAAGGAGTGGATCCACTGCTAGTAGGCCTCAAACTGATCCCAATGATGAGTGACGGCGGCTTGTAGCAATGAAATCTCCTGGACGTGGAGCCCTAATACCATTTGATAATGGGCTAAGGCGGGTTGTATGAAGGATGACAATAAGTGTTCAGCAGATCCAGTAGCTGAGAGGAGATGCTGTGAAAATTGTGGATCTACAATTGATTTGTAGTATTCTGCTCAGCTGAACGGAAGCTGGAGGCAAGGGATGGCTCTGTCACGGGCCATCCCAAGGGCTACTGCCATGACTTGTTCCAAGTCAGGGGTACCCAAAGGGTAGACCACTAGGCAGGGAACACTCCCAAGGTTCAGCACAGTAGGGACAAATAGGCAGATTGGCAATGTCTTCCTCAATAGGAGGACTGGTAATTTCAGGCAAAGTTGGCTCTTGTATGGGAGAAGGCAAAGGTCCTGAAAAAGTTGTTACAAAAGGGATAACTGAGGGGCTTACAGCCCCTGTAGTGAGCACCATTTTTGTTGTGATCTGAGGCGTGGCACAGAGTCACAACAGAAAATCCTAACCTTAGTATTGTATTTATACTAATTCTCAATTAGAATAGCAGGGAAGTCTATGTGATTACCTTGTGGCCCTGAATGAATAATATCTGCTAGACGTGGCTAGAGAGGCGCCAAAGTACGTGGAGACACAAAGACAAAAATGTGAATAGAGCTTAAATTTTATTGTGTATAGAAATTGGGACTATATACTGTGTAGCTTTACCACAAAAAAGTACATGGATGGTAGGATCACTCACCACAAGCATGAGTGGGGCAAGTAAGTTGCGCAGAATCAGGAAACCAAACAATTGTATTTCCCAATTCAGAGCCAGCCTCATTTCAAAGGGCAAAAGCAAAAGAGAGGGATTTGTCCTCAAAATAGCCCAACAAAGAAAAAATCAAAACATAGTGAATGACGGCATTCACAACAAGGTTTGCAACCCAAAGGAGAAGACAGGAAGAGAGAGCTCATTTTAGAGGCAGAGACGCTCTCTTCTGACCCATCTCTCCTGTCTCCTCCTGATCCTCCCTCTGACAAGGAATATCCCCCTTTGGCAGGCCCAACTATCCTTCACCTGTTCCACAATCTTTCTTAGATTCTGAACCTGAAGATTCTGACTACAATGAATCAGATAGTTTTGGCTACTCTGTGTTGGCTGTCCCAGAAACTGTGTTGGTCCCTTTCAAGCTTTGCTCAGGGAGAACCACAACTACAACTTGCCTACCTTCAAGTGAAGCCAAGGCCATGATGGCTCGCCCTTATCTAGCTCAGGCACATCAACCTCCTGTCCTGGTAGACTCTTCTGAAGAAGCTTCTGAACTAGCAGAAGCTCTCTTTTATAATGTGACTGTATCCCTCCCTTTGCAGACTGTGTATAAAGAAATCCCTGCCTTACAATGCATGTTAGCCAAATGGGAGAAAGAATTGGAGGCAGCTCAGGACGTTCTGGCTGTCTTACCCCCCTTTGGGAAAGATAATACTTGTGTGGAAGTGTCAATCCAAAAGGTTAAGATCAAGACCATTCCAGACATGGGCTCTCCAGTCAATGTGGTATCATCCAAGCTAATGAAGAAGCTTAAACTGGCCCCTGACCTCAACTACACTCAATCATATAATAATTCTGGAATGGCTTAAACCTGAGCCATTGGTGCCTACTCTACTCTGCCAATGAGGTTAGGGAAGCTTCTTATTACATCTCTCTACCCTTTTGGAACCTTCAGCAACTTCAATCTAGTTGAAGAAAACCCTCAGGTCTTTCCCTGTTCACTGCTACCAACTTCTCAAAATTGTCGCCCATTCAACAAAAAGATGTGCTTGATTTACTTGACCAATTCAGTGATATCTTTGCCTTAGGGCCTACAGACTATGGCCTAGCAAAAGGGGTCATCCATCAGATATATACTGGTGATGTGCTGCCCTTTTGTGCCAAGCCTTACCGCTGTAGTAGGGTAGAGGATGCCCAGGTTTCTAATGATCTTAAAAAACTCTTGAATGCTGGTCTCTTGGCTCCCTCTCAGAGCCCTTAGGCCTCTCCCTTGTTGATCCTTAAAAAGAAGGACGGAGGCCATTACATTGTGATGGACTATTTCTGTCTAAACTCGCTCACAAAGAAGGAGTCATACCTATTGCCTAGGATTGATAATGCTCTCAGACAACTAGGAGGCTCATAATTCTTCTCTGCTATGGATCTAGCTTCTGGATATTGACAGGTTGACTTGTCTCCAGAATACTGGGAAAAGACTGACCTCATCACTTTAGAAGGCCTCTATGAGCCCACTTGCATGCCCCAAGGGCTCTGCAATGCCCTGGCTACGTTTCAAAGGGCTATGGACTCTATTCTACTGGATCTCAAGCTCTCCTGTGTTCTCGTATATCTTGACAATATCAGTGTGTTCAGCTCCACTTTTACTGACCATTTGGGTCACCTCAAAGCTGTCTTCATCAAGATTTAAGAAGCTGGCTTGAAGCTCAAACCCTCCAAATGCTCCTTCTTTAAAGAGCAACTCAAATTCTTGGGCCATGAGGTCACTCAAACTGGAATACACCCTGTGAATAATAAGGTGGAAGCCATTGAAAAGATGCTGCCTCCTAAAAATCTACAGAAGGTCCAAGCATTTCTTGGTATGATGGGGTACTATTGACAGTTCATCCCTGATTTTGCTGAATTAAGCAAACCTCTTGTCCAACTCCTCTGCAATGTATCCTTTGAGTGGACTGACAGTCAACAGCAATCCTTTGAGGCACTGAAAGCCAAGCTCAAAGAGGCCTCATCCTTGTCTACCTTGACTATGATAATGAGTTCATCTTGTACACTGCCGCCAGCGGAGTAGCTGTGGGTGCCATCTTAGCACAGCTCAACAACAAAGGCGTAGACCAACCTGTAGCCTACTCTTCACAGGTCCTCAATAAACATGTTAGAACTACAGCGTCACTGAAAAGGAATTTCTGGCGGTGTTGCATGTGGTAAAGCAATTCAGGCACTACATTTACGGGACTCACTTTAATGTAGTCACTGACAACTCATCCCTTAAGTGGCTGCAGCAATTAAAGGATCCTGAAAGATGGTTAGCACATCAGCTCTGCGCTTGCAAGGATAAAATTTCATCATGGTATATTGTCCTGGTGCACAACACCAGAATGCTGATGGTTTGTCACAGATACCTATCCTAGCTATCCATCCTGCAGATGCTGATTGCTTATACAAGCTGATAGGATACCCTGACTCCTGGATCACTGAGCCAGAAGACATCCGCTTGGCACTGCAGGCCCTGTCAAAGGATACTGTGATTTGAGATAGACAACTCTTCAAGAAAGTCAACAACATATATTTGCCCTACGTCTGCCCCAGTATGAGAATAGCCATCATCATCCAAGCGCATATTGACACTGGCCATGGAGGCATAGCAAAGACTCATGACTGGTTGTGCAAAAACTTCTATTGGGAAAACATGCGCCTCCTGATCCCTGATGTCCTCGCCTCCTGTCATTCCTGTCAGCTCCAATGCCCTTGCCCGTCCCAACACCAGTTCAAACTCATCCCCCCTAAGCATATTTTCACACTGTGAGTATTGATGCTGTTGGGCCCCTCACTTATTCTAGGTCTGAATATCGCTTTATCTTGGTAGCCGTAGACCATTTTAGTAAATAGGGCAAAGCCTGAGCAACCAAAGATATAACTGCCAAGACCACTGCTAACTTCTTGTTGCAAGATATCTCCTACCGTCATGGTGGCCCTCAAGTCTTTCTTTCTGACAATGGGACCAACTTCAATGCCCGTCTCATAACGTCCATTGTAGAAGCTATAAGCACACACTAATCCTTCTCTGCGCTGTATAAACTTTCAACCAACGGGACTGCCAAACGGGCAAATTCCTCCCTTGTGTCTATCATGAAGAAACTTACCCTCTCTGATGCTGACAACTGGGATAAATTCCTCCCTGCTGCTCTCTTTGTGTATCAACATAATAGACACCAAGTCATTGGTCAGTCTCCCTTTTACATGCTGTACGGGTGTGAAGCCATAACTCCCTCAATCTTAGGACCCCCTTTTATTGAAGTTGATGCGTCTACAAATCCTGAGGCCCATGTTAAAGACTTGACTAACCGTATTATTGGCATCCAAGCTACCACCTATTCTACTGCCTATAAAGTTAAGGCTTTAGAGCTCTCACCTTCTAATGCTTCCAGAGCCCCCCTCCCCAAGTACCAAGTAGGTGACCTAGTCCTCTATTATCAGAATTGTACTGGAGGCCAAGCCCATAAGCTTGACTCTCTCTGGGTTGGACCTTGTGAAGTCACCTTCAAGAAGGGCGTCAAGTATACCGTAAAGCTGCTGTCATATGGCCACCCTTTTGCCTGAGTTCATTCCAAATTCCTCTACAAATATCAACTCCCTGTGCCCAATCTTGAGGGGGGAGGTGTCATAAATTGTGCCATTTATGCTATTTTGATATAGCCTTCAAATAGTGATATGTGTAAAGATTTGGTCAGTTTTGCTTTTGACTTTGAGAATTCCTCACTTTCTGTAAATGGGTTTAATCCAATCTTCACCCATTCTGGAATACCATACCTGCCCTTGTCTGATCCTGTTATGACCTCACCCTAATGTGACCCCCTCAACCACTCTGTCTACCTAATGAGTGATCATCAACCCTTGTCTACCATTTAAGTAGAATCATTTCTTCTAATAAAGACAAGTTTATCCACATTTGAATTGGCTTTAATAATCTTCAAGCTTTTTTCTTTCCTTTTCTCCAAAAGGAATTACTCATCTTGTATTCCAGGAAATTAAGGTATGTGCCCTTAATTTTGCCCTGAAAGCTAACCCAAGGCTAGCTTTGGACCTCAAATCTTTTGTTATAAAGATTTTCCACTGTGTCCTCCTGGATGTTGTCCCCAGGAGCTGAACACGACAGTGAACCTCCGCAAGCTGAGGCCTCTGCTAAGCCCTGAAGTCAGAATACCAGTGTAGGTTTGACCATGGTGGTGCCCAAGGAGGAGTTTCTCACTTGCCTAATGTAGGCAGAGAAGGTTCCTCTGTGAACTTCATGAACTTAAAGTCCTCTTGGGTGACCAATCAGATTCAATTGCCAAAGAAAAACATGGGCTTTAAGCTTGACCCCGTGACCACAGCCCAAAATCAAGAAAATTGAGTGATCAATTTAGACATTCTGACCAATGAAAAAACACCCAGCTGAGGTGCCATTTTGCTGCCCCTGCACCCAGGCCCCCTGACCACTTGCCCACATTTTCCCTGATGTTTTGATGAAGCCCTTATAGAGGATACTAAGTTTGGAGATGGGATGCTATATATGCCTATAGATTCTGCGCTCAAACTTTATCACCATTTTTGAATAAAGGTTATGCTATTTTGGCTTACCCAGCTACTGCATTATTTTGTATTTGACATCTATCAGTTCAGTACAAGATCTCCTGGCCCTCTGCCCGCAGATTCCTGTCCTCCAGGTGCTCCCTTTGGCCCTATCCACTTCACAGAATACCCTTTGAAACCTGAATATAAGGACTACACCCCGGAAGAGATACTTGAACTAGATCCTTTGGCCTGCATACAATCTGCAGTTAGATACAACTGTCAAGGCCTGTAGATGTTCTCAACACCCAAATTGTTTAGAGGGAAGTTCAGCTATCTCCCTGCTTACAACTTCTGCATGGAACCGCCTGTGACCCCCAAGCCTATGCCCACATCCTCACCCGACCTCCCAACTGACTACCCTGGCAAGCTATTTGGGACTGTGTATATCACCCTCACAGGGGTGGTTGACACCATAATCCCGGGCGCCGGCCCGTGGTTCTGGGTGTTGAAGTCCTTTTCCTACCTTTTATAGTTAGCACCTCTCTTGTGGTGGGCTTTACCCGCAAAAAACCTGGCCCAAATTACTTCCAAAAACAACGGGCTAGCCGCCCATGACTGGATCCCTGACAGTGTATTCCCTATTTGATTGGCTACAATGAGCTCTTCTATACTTCACCATGGCAGGTATGCTGGATAGTTACACTTTGCTGTATTGTGGTTTATTTTTCTGGTTATAAAAGCTTTTTTGAACTTCTAAGATAGTTTACCTAAACTGGGGTTATACCCCTTCCCTTTAAGTTAATATAGCCTAGCTGAGCTGATGTGTTTTCAGGCATTCATCATCACCTGTGGCAATGTTAATTTATCTTTCTGCCTTTTAGATCTTATCCATTATATTGGTTAAAGTACGGGGCCATCACATCCATGGAGCACACTGCCTGTAAACCATATTACTATTGGGGTTATTCACCATTGACTATGGAATAGTGATCCAAACTATAATGAATTAATTAAGCACCAACTTCATGGCTTCATTGATGTACCTGTATGTGATTACTAAGTTGGCTAATGTATCTGTAATTGGCTTGTGAAAAGGGGTTCTATATCTAAGCGAATGGTTATCAGTTGCAGGTGAACTTTTTTAGCTTTGCGGGGGGATCTTCTCTTGACCTTGCCTAAATTTTACTCCAGATCGGGTACCCGATCCTTAGTTGTTTTATGGATTGCTGCTTCGGTGATGCATGCCGGTACCAGCTTCCCCTCCCAGCAGCGGGATTCATCCCGCTACACCTTGCAGCCAGCATGACTGGCTGCCTTCTGAAGCAATATAATGTTTTATGAACGGGCAGGCTGCTTCTGAAGGCCCAATTTAAATTCACTGCCTCCCAATGTGCAGGGTTAGGGAGTGTGGATCGTTTATAGCGAACAACAGTGAGATTCCAAATTAAACATTCCTAACCCAAACATGGATTCTGAACCTTTTTCAATCTGGATCTTTGGAGTGCAGATGGATTTTTCTGCTTCCCTCTGCCTATTATACAACTGGTTTCGTTCTAGCTAGAGCTCCAAGGTTCTAGTCGATTTGGTTTGATCTTTATATTGATTGGCTGGAGTAGTGATCATGTAGGGCTGAAGGGAACGGTTCTGCTTAAGGGTAAGATCGGACGGGCATCAATGAAGTCAATCGATGACGTCATTTATGGAGACCCATGCCATCACTAGGCCGCGATGGGATCAGTTCAGTAGAAGTTAATAGGGCTGCCGCGTCCCATCCCTGGATAAAGATCTTCATTTTCCGGCATTCTGGAAGATCGGTTTTAAAATTAGGTTTAATTAGAGAATATATTACCTTCCACATTTTCAGAAACTTCGGACAGAATCCGGGTTTTGTCCGGGGGTGGGATGCTACAGCCCTAGAAGTTAATAAGGGCTCGATCCGCAAACTTTAGATTCTTAATAAATTAGCGAGCTGTCAGTCAAGAGTTCCATGATTTTAATGCAATGATCCAAAGCGTGAGCTTTGGTTTAGCATTTATATTTGGCGCTACGGAATTGTAAAGCCCTACTTACGAAGCGGCAGTTGGTAGATCAGATATGATAAAGGAATGTACACATCTATGGGCTCTGATGGATGAGATAAAGAAGGGGTTACTCATGGCAGGGGCTTGGATGCCACTAAAATAAATCCACTTGGCTTATATCGTCTTGGATGATTGATTGGATACTGGCCGCTTTAAGTTTTGAAGCCGCCAAGCAAGATGTCGTTTTAAACAGGAGTTGCTGACTGAAGAAAGAAAATGAACTTGGAAACTGTTCTATGCGCTCTGATGCTCCAACTAGTGGCGGGGCAGCCCATTATCGAGAGAAGACAGGCGCCTGTTGATCTGGCCAAAGGGATCTTACAAGTAGTTACGAGTAGCATTTCAATTGGCACCAAAGTAGTCCAAGCTCTTGCCGGTGCCGCTAAAAAGGCTAGAGATGCTCGAATGGCCAGGGAAGCAGAGGAAGCTGCAAAAGCAGAAAACGGCCCCCCAGGAGGCGGTCCTCTAGGCGGCGGTCCTCCGCCATATGGCCGACCAGGTGGCCCCCCAGGCGGCGGCCCTCCACCATATGGCCGACCAGGTGGCCCCCCAGGCAATGGCGCTTCTTCATATAGGCGACCAGGCGGTCCTCGGCGCGGTCCTCCAGGTGGCGGTGCTCCTTCGTATGGCCGACCAAATAACGATAACTCCGGTATGCCAAGAATGAATGGTAAAGGCGGAAATGTTCAAAAGCCAGAAAACCAAGATATGCAGGGAATGGGCAATATGGAACTATCACCTGGAAATACACAAGGCATGGAAGGACAACAGGGGATGATGCCGATGCAAGGACAACAAGGCATGGAGGGACAACAGGGGATGATGCCGATGCAAGGACAACAAGGCATGGAGGGACAACAGGGGATGATGCCGATGCAAGGGCAACAAAGCATGATGCAAGATCAACAAGGAATGTCGCCAATGCAAGGGCAACAAAGCATGATGCAAGATCAACAAGGAATGTCGCCAATGCAAGGACAGCAAGGAATGATGCAAGATCAGCAAAGAATGCCACCAATGCAAGGGCAACAAGGAATGATGCAAGATCAGCAAGGAATGCAGCCAATGCAAGGGCAGCAAGGCATGATGCAAGATCAACAGGGGATGCCGCCAACGCAAGGACAGCAAGGGATGATGCCAATGCAAGAACAACAGGGAATGTCACCAATGCAAGGGCAAGGAATGATGCCGGGTATGGGCCCAATGCCACCAGGAATGGGGAACTATGGAGGCATGTAGAAGTATAATTAACTAATAATTTATTAAAGCACCCTTTTAATTTACACTTTGGCACATCTAAAAACTAGTATTTTGCCCTTTATTAAGCCAAATTTAAAGACTTTGCGCCTTGATATACAACTCTTTTTATTCCAAGCCTAAATTTCCACCTCTCACAACATTCAAACAACTCACTCAAGAGTAGCCTTTCGAATAAAGTGAAATCCAACAGCCTCAATAGGAAAATTCAAATATTTAGCCCCATCTGACGTCTGCAAATATATAATTTTTAAACCAACGGTAAACTGGCCCTGTATGTCTACACCTTTCTACTTGGCTGTTTGCGTTTCTTGCAATTGGTGTCGCTTAGGGCTGCGTCGGCCACAAAAAGGGACGATTAAGGCATTTGTCTTAATCGTCCGTCCTCTCTTCCCCAGACCGGTCTTTCGGATTCCCCCAATGTAGGGGAATCAGAATTTTTTAAAAAAGAAGGCCTCTGACGGCTTTCTGTTTTCCAGACGAGGCCAATTCTGTTTAAATATTTACAATAATTTTTTTGAAAAAACTTTAAAGTTGGAATCTTACTTTTTAAATTTAAAAATAAATGGTAAAAATATATATATTTTATTCTGTAATAAAAATCCGAAAAAAAGACCGTCCAAGCTTGAGCATGTAAATGGTTCCGAGGAAGTCTTCTCTGAGAAGTTTTCTCAAATCCGACGCAGCCCTAGTGTCGCTGCTGAGATTTCGAATTACTATTCCATTGACCAATTGGATTTCAAATGTTGTTTTTAAAAGCTGGGCCATTCTCTAATACACATGCTGTCCAAATCATGGAACAATGCAGGTTGATTTTTAAAATAGCTCAAAATAGTTTAAAAGCAGTATCACTGCAACTACAATTTAAAAATATCAGATGTTCAGCCTATAGGAGAACTGGTCCAGTCAAGCCATCAGTAACATTGACCCTAGTCAGGGGGAACTTAAAGCAACAACCACTAAAGAAACTAAAACTAGAATAAAAACAAGTCACATAATAGTTAAATGTTTTATTTATCAGGAGACAGGCGCAATTTAAAGGTCATCATTAAGTTTAATATTTTATCGGGAAATTTTGCTAGGTCAAAAGTGCAAAAATCAAAAATGGGACCCCCAAAAGTGCAGAAATTGAACCTCTATGTAGGGTACAAAAATTGATCTTCCAGAAGTTAACTTTGAAGCCAAAAACCATACATTTCTTAATATAAACTTATAAACTTTAAAGCTTCCAATGACTAAATAAACCCCAAGGAGTTCATTTCTGCAATAAAAAACGTAAGGTTCCTAATAGAAAAGTCCCTAAATAAGCTGTTCTTTAAAGGAAATAATTTTCACTTTTAGAAGCAAAATTGCACTAGAATTCATACACAGTTTTATTCAATAAAGCATAGAATATAAAGCTACACAAACACTATGTTATAATATATAGTTTTCATATAGTTTTGATTTCATTATAGCTTATATAAAGCTATAATAATACTTCAGTAAAGAAAAAAGGGATATTTCCTACACAATACAGGAATATTATTTTAGTTTATTAGTGATATTAATTCAATGATAAAATATTATAGGATCTTACCTTTAAAATAATATAAAGTACACTGATTGCTTATTAATGCTATACTATATAATATTACACTTAATAAAAGATATAGGCTTATATCTTATTTATAATAAGTCACAATATTCAAAGATATCAATAACCTGCTACTTAAATGCCATAAAATGCAGACTTGAATATTTTTATATTAAAAACACTGTACTTCCACCAAAAGATGATATAATTAGTTCAAAGTTGTATATCAAAGAGATACATTTTATACATCTTATTTTTCTCTAATACATACAGTAAAAAGATATGATAGAAGACGAGAAAGGATAATAAAGGAGAGGAAGAGAAGAGAAGGGAAGAAAAAAAGAGGGAGAAAAAGAAAGTTTTTTCTACTTGGTATCAGATTTTATATGATCCACCCTCCTGACAACACTGTTGAAACAACAGGGTTGACCCCTGGAAGTTTCTGAGTAAGCGGGCTTGTGACCTGCAATCTGACTTCCCAGTGACCTGAAGCCAAATGCGGAAGTTGACTTGAGTTTTCAAATCCAGCAGCATGACCAGACAATGATCCCTTGTGATGGCTAGCTTGATTTAGCACTTGACTCATTAAAAGGATCAAGCCACCCCCTCAACCATCCAACCAAGTGATCTTCACAATCATGTTCCCTCTAGCTGATTCACAATGACTATATAACCATTACCCTCCAATAAAGAATGTTATCTAGTCTCCAATTATTTCCCCCTTTTAACTCTGCTAAAAAAGCATAGTTACAACATTGGTAGCACTGGTAGCACTGGTAGGTTCTCCATCCTATCTTCCTTTTTGAAAAAAATTCTGCCTGTTATCCGTACTCGCTGGGGCCAGCAAATATACAAAAGAATCATGTCCAGCCTCCCTGTGGACTGGACTGGACGCCCTGCATGCCAGGGACCAAAATTTCAGAAGAATATGTACTTTACCAGAACATGGTGATGTTGGTCCCTGACTTCAATGCCTTATCAGCTCAGGGGGGGGGTTCCCAAAACCCTACCACCACAGCCCAAGTTGTTGACAAAATTATCATGCTTACCCATGTAGCCCAACATCTGTGCAGTGCCACCTTGGAATCATTTTCAGGAGAAAATGACAACAACACCACTGCATGGATCCAATCTGCCCAAAGCAAACTGACAAAAATTAAATGCCCCACACACTTTTGAATTGTGGAGATATCCGTTTGTCTTACCCAGGACACAGGCATCTGATGCAACAAGTGGCCCAAAGACCACACTGAGAAGGACTGGGATACCTTCAAGCAAGACTTTCTGGCAAGATTTGTGATGAAATACACAGCCCTCATGATCATAAACCAAGTGAAGAACTTAACCCAAACCAGCACAAAAAAGAGCTTACTTGAGCCTACAAGGAGCTCCATCTACAAGCACCCGCAAATATGATATTTGATAATCCAGCCACACACCTCATGTACTAAAACATACTCAAGTTGCATGTAACAAGGCACATCAACCTGGACCAAGTGACCAATTTACAGAGTCTCTACTGTGAGGCCAAGAAAGTGGAACAAACATCCAATGCTCTCCATAAAGCACAGACTGGAAAGAGGGAGAGAGCTAAGGACTCTCACCCACCAGGACGCTCTAGTTGTCCTCTGCCTGGCAACAACAACATAAAGGCCATAAACCCTCAGGTTCAAATGGTCATAGTAATGGAAACAATGGGCAATCAAATAGCACTCACTTTAGGTTCACCACTACCCAGGACAATCAGGACAAGGAAAAAGCCCAGTGAGAGCATTAAGCAAGCCAAGCTCTCCCCGCCAACCTTCTGTCTCACCAAACAATGAGTACCATCCAGAGGACATGGACCAGTGTCCAATAATCCAGGTCCCTTCAGGAGACCCAGTACTCTACACCATTGCCAGATATCCTAATAAACTGATGTCCTACCTTTTTGTTTTTGAAGTTACACCAGCTCAGTGCTCCTGGACTCAGGTGCAGATTGCAAACTTGTCAACAGTACCTTTGTGGACAAGTTCAGCTAGCTACCAATCCTTTGCATATTAAAAATGTGGCTTTAGCTGATGAACACCACATTGCTGTGACATGTGAAACTGCCTCCTTCTCCATTACGCTAGATACCCCCAATCCACCATCCAAGGACCCGCCATCAATTTCCCCAGATTTGATGTTGTACTTGGCTTGGAATGGCTAAAAAAGAATAACCCCCCATGGATTGGGTCACCTCTGTATTAACCATAAAGCGTGAAGGAGTTAACCACCAGATTTACCCTGACTCTGTGGACCAACTCCTACAAGATCAAGTCTTTGTAAATATCACAGAAACTCTCAAAAAGAAGGAGAGCCTCAAAGCAATCAACTGGGACTCCTGCCAGTATAGAGTCATACACTTTAAAGATCAACAAGATACTATCACCCCTCAGGATTGAGAAATAGTGGCTTGACATCCAGAGATCTTCAAGGAGGCTCTTCCAGGCGCTCCACCCAAGAAACATATCCAGAACCCCATCCAACTCAAGGGTACAGTCCCCAAGGCATGATTCTTTTAATGTCTCACCCCCAACAAGGATGACACCCTTTGTGCCTAACTTAAAGAGGCTCTAGAAAAGAGGCTTATTTGACCATCACAGTCTCCTTTTGGGGCTGCCACATTCTTTGTAGCAAAAAAGGATGGTTACCTCAGATTGGTCACCAACTACTGGGCACTAAATGAGGTTATCATCAAGAACCGCTACCTGCTCCCACTCATTGACAACCACTTTGAGGCTTTGGGAGGAGCAACAATCTTCTTCAATATTGATCTGACTGCTGGGCATAACCAAATCTAAATGTAAAGCCCAGCTGTATAGACACAGCAGAACTTACCTTCTATAATTAAGGAGGAAAATAGATAGCAAGGTTGGGTTGAACTTCAATGATAGCTCAGCTATCAGATATTGAAAGGGTGTTTATTTATAGTATCTCCCACTGGGCAAAGTTTTGCAAGTGGGAGTGAAAGCAGGGAATAGAGAGTCTCAAAAGACTGGGTGATGAAGATTGAAATCAGGCATTTGGAATATAGTCAAACCTTTGTTCTTCTACTATCTGGGTCTGGATTGTCAATTACTGGTTGTAGCCAATGGCTTACTATCAGTAGGGGAAATGGGCCTAAGTCTTCCCCAAGGTCTAATTTTAGACTGGGTAGTAAGGTTTGGCAAGAGTTTGGCACAAACCATGTGGTTTGGGTCCCGGATCCCCATTGGTTGGTGCCAGGATTGATGGCCAGGGTTTGGATTTTATTCCTTAATTGTTCAAGGAATGCATGGCCTACTTCTATTTTATCCCTTAATTCTGGAACTTATCTGATTGGTTCCTTCCAAGGATTTGTGTTCCAATTGATTTTACGTGCAAGATGGACTCTTAACAGGTACTTATTCATTATTAAATAATGCTCAAAATACAAAGAGCTTTAAAATGAGTGGTTGATCAATCATTTTTCTTTCTTATTTTTTGAGATACACTTGCATGAATGACATCATTTCATGTGACAGGGTTCATGCAGGGGGAATTGCTTTTGCTCAATTTAGCTCTTGATTGATTCTTTCAACCTGACTTAATTTATTAAGATAAATTGTAGGAGCTGTTGAGAGCTCTTGAATGCAGGTTTGGGCATTAGCACCTGTTGATTAAGAGCCAAGATATTATTGCATGAATTATGTTATCTATGTAACCATGTCATCATGCTTAATAAAGCATTGGCATCTCAATCTGGCATTTTGCAATTCTCCCCTTTTGCACTAGACTGTGCTTATTTTTTGCTTTGATACTCATTCAGAGCTATGTCAGGAGTGATCCTGACACCAAATCATAGAGTAAGACATCCCAAAAACAGTGCTCTATACCAAGTATGGCTCATACAATTGTGTTGTCCTGAATTTTGGAATGACCAACACTCTGTTGACCTTTGTTACGTTCATGAATGAGGTCTTTGCACCACATATTGGCAAGCACACCCTGGTGTACCTAGACAACATTATTGTGTACAGCCCCACCATTGAGCAACACCACAAGTACCTTGAAGCGGTGTTTGCAACCCTCACTGTGACAGTCTATATGTTTGGTGGTTTGCGGGTGGGGCTAATGTTGGCCAAGTAAAAGTTTGTTGGTTTGTTGCAGGCAGAAGCCTAGTAGGGAATAATGGCTACTAGGGAAGGTAAGGCCTGGATAGTAGGTAACAAAGAACTACTAGAGGCAGATGTTGTCTCCACCCAGAAGGAGATATTGGCTGTTGTGGGCTAGAGGTCCTCACCCAGAAGTGAACTGTGGCTGCTAGAGGTGAGGAATGAGTTAGCTCAGCAGGGAACTTTATCTGCTTGTGGTGCAGAGTGATCCAGCCTGATAGGTAGCATGTGCTGCTCATGCTGGAAGATGTTTAGACCCTGGTGGGTAACACAGGCTGCCAGGGTAGAAGTAAGTGCCAGCATGGTAGGTAACTTGCCTACCAGGACTGTAAGTTTTGGACCCCTGGCGGGTAGCGCAGGCTGCCAGGGAGGGGAAGAGCTCTGAGGGCTCTATGTACCCTGATACACTTACAGGAGGTCTATAAGCAAGCATCCTACCTAACAGACTGGTAGGATGTCCTTGTCTATGTCTCTATGGGAGCTTTGAGGAGAACCCATAGTGAGCATTGGAGGACATGGATTTGCTCAGAGGTGTCACCAAGGTGGTTGCTTGGGGAAGCAGCTGCAGAACTTGGTGTGATCAGGCCTCTGGGAAGTAAAGCTGATTACTTTGCAACTGATAGCCCAGACTTAATCACCTGGGTGAGTAAAGACAATAGCATAGACTTAATTAATCTATGGTTGAATGGCCTAAGTGGATTGCCACTTGCAAGGGCCTAGTCAAACGCCAGTTCAATGTAGACTCATGCCTGGGTCTACGAGTTCTGGTAATGGGGACTGAGATAAAGAACCAAGGTGATCATAGTATGGGATCAGCAGAGAAGACTAGTAGAAAGGACTGTATGATTACAGTGAAGACTAGTTGAGGGACTGTTGGTTCATGTCGAAGTTTGGAATCAAGATGAATCATTGTGCAGTTGGAACTAAGGTGGTTCATAGAATAGCTGATCATGATGCAGAATTGGTGAAGGACTAGAAGATCATGATGCAGGATGTGAGATTAGGCTGATTGACCACAAATGATCAGGCTAATCATTGCACGCAGATCTTAATCAGTTACACACTGTATTATCACTTGGTTATCATTTAATCAAGTGTAGTAATTATACGCCATATAATCATTAGTTTATTATAATAGATATGGCAGTTAGACGCCGTGTAATTGTTAGTTTATTATATTAGATGTTGTGATTATGCACCGTATTATCACTGATCATCATTCCAATGTGTACTGATTATACGCTATATATTACTTGCTTTATTATAATTGATGTAACAAATATACACTGTATAAATGTTAGCCAACATAGTGATTATCATTGATTCTACGCTGTATAACCTATAGATCATCTATCACTCACCCCAATCCACCCTACTGGACGTTGTATCAACCCAGCCCCACACTGCCTGATGGGCGTATATGATCATATCAAACAAGTGATAGGCAAAAGATCAGGAAATACCAAGTTTGGGTCAGCGTTACACGGCGTATAATTGGGTTTCTTATTGGTTTGGGTCAGCATTACACGGCAGATAATTCACGGGTTGATACTGGATTGAGTCTGCTATTATACAGTGTATAATCCTTAATTCAACCTGTTGCATTAATAAGCAGAAGACTTGCCAGCCAGAAAAGGATCACTGATTAAGCCCTACAAATGGAATACCAAAATTCCACCTTCCAATGCTGGAAGACAGATTAAGGACCATTTATAAGTGTCAACTAAATACAGCGTAGTTTCCCAGCACAATAATAGGCGTGTAAGATACAGCCAATCAATAAATGAAAGTAGGCTAGCTCAAGAAGAGCGTAGGCTGTAGCTGAAGTGCCATGTACGCCTGCAAAGGCCAGTAGCAACACATGTGCCAAGGACAGCCAATCAGGATAGGTGTAGCTAGCAAAGATGGACCTATTGAAAAGGTAGCCACTGAGAACTGTCTGAAAGGACAAGAACAAGGGTTGTTGCAGTATATATTGATATAGACACATGAAAGGATGAAAACAAGTTCTTAGTTACACCTGGATAGATTGCAGCTGCTGGCTAGATTGTACTCCAGTATCAATAAACATAATTATCTTCAAAGTTCTATTCTATTGTAGTCTGTAGTGCTCTTGCATAGGATTAGGTAGAGTACATTGGCAAGGCTAACATCTATCTGTAGCTTTGAACATACCAGCAATAACACAAGTTGCTCAACATTGGTGCTCACTCAAAATTGAGCCTCTGCCAATGCCACAGGAAACTGCCCCCGCCTGCCAAGGATTGTCCTTGGCCCCGCCTCTGCCCAGCTTTGTTGACAAGCATGGGTACAAGATAGAATCATCAGACAGTGAGTGTGCTCCTGTCTTTTCCGTGAGCAACCCTGTGGTTGTTCATCCTCCTACAACCGTCCCTTTGGTTGTGGCCCTGTTGCCCTCTGTCCCTGAGGGTCCCGCCTTGGTTGGTTCATACAATTGCACGCAGATTGTTGAGCTGGCTGAGGCTTTACTTTGTGGATTCTGCCTCTGTCCCTCTGATTGCCCTGACCAGAATCTAAGCATATTCTTCCACTACTGGGACCAGGAATCTTGCTGGCAACTTTACTGGCTCTACCGTAATGCATCCTTCCAAGCTCTTCAGGAATGCCTTGCTAGTAGAGATCACGCTGTAGAGTACCTTGCTGGCTTTGTCCAGCCCTCTGTGAAACAACTCCAGCTAGTTGCTGCCCGCCAGAACCTCAAACTTTTGTCCCTTGGTGACGCCCTCCTCTCCTGTTGCTGCAACTGGGCTGAGCAATGGGCCACAGCCAACGCCTCCTTTTTGGAGATGTGTGCTGTGGTCCTGGCTAATCAGTCCATGGGGGGAATGTGCATGCACGTATTGATGAACTGATCAACATATTAAACACAAAGTTCAGAGCCATGGTCCATGAAGCAATGGATGCACGTGGAGCCTCTCTGGCATGGCTGCAGGACGTCCACAAGTTCTGTGCTGAGTCAGACAAATTCAGCGTAAGAATGGCAGACAACATAGCCACCTTGGATCAAAATGTTATTGCCCTGGACAAAGAAGTAGAGCAGCTTGGCTCACAACTTCACCAATTTGAAAAAATATGTTCTGGACAACTTCCAGAGACTAGAAGCAAAAGTTGACAACCAAGCAAAGGCATCCTGCTCATCTACGCCAAAGCCGCTACCTTGCCTGTATAGTGCAAAGATTTCAACACTAGAGACCAGAATAGCAACGTTGGAGAGCACAATCAATGGATACAAAGAGGAGTTTGCCAGAGCGCATGAGACCATCATGGCTCTGCAAACGGAGCAGCTGACCCTGAGAGACGCTGTATCACGCCTTTCTAAAACCACCACAAGCGTAGAGTCTGAGCTCTGCCAGAAAAGCCGGCAGATGGACAACAACAATGTCCACAACTGCCTGGCTAGGATGGAAGCCCAGATCCAGCTACTGGCAACAAAAGGCTGCAAATGCATCTCCAGCAGCCGGCAAATGTCATCTTCAATGTGTACAGACCACTATGAAGACGCTGCCAACACCTCTGAGGAGGAAGGGGAACTACCAAACAGGGGGATTCCTGAGGTATTCACAACCCTTCCTTCTAGAGAGCCTTTCATGCCAAAGGCAACGCCTAGGGCTAGGCGTAGCTATACAGCGGATAGACAGTCAACTGCCTCCCCCCTCCAGCCCACCAAGCCTACAGCCATGAACAAACAATTCAAACCTTTGAACCTCCCAAAATTTGACAAACAAGGGAACATACATTCCTTCCTGAGACTCTTTGAGATGGCAATGAGGGGCGCTACCAACCACCAAAAGGCAACCACACTCATCACCACATTAGACGCAATCAGCGTCAACTTAGTAATGCCACGCCTACCTGCAACTGACTGGACGTATCAAGAGGCTAGACAGGCAGTGCTGGAGGAGTTTGGTGGAGAGGATATCCTCTTCACCAGGAAGTCTGAGTTTGGCGCAATAAAGTTTGCTCCAGGCAAAACTCTGCAGGAATTTGCAGAACAATTCTACCATGATGCGCTGGTGCTCCTTGGCTCTGGTACGGTCTCCACCTTTGATATCTGCGCTGCAATGAAGCAGGCCACTCACCTGTACAAAGAGCTCCACAGAGCAATGGCCCCTGCCTACGCCAAAGGCAAGGACATGTCGGAAATTGTGGACTGCCTCTGTAGTCATGCCAAAACGTTTGGTCCTCCCAACCAACCCGAGTCCAAGCAGCCTAAACCAACCTACAAGAAACCACGCTTCCAGAAGGAGGACTCTGCTAAGTCCTCTGCACACCCTCCTGACGTGAAGGGTCCTTACTGCATTGCCTGCAACACAGCAGGACACTGGAAATCAAAGTGTCCAACCAACTCCAAGAAGGTGCATGTGGTGCAACCGCATTCTGCTAGCACAACCGAGGGAAAAGCCAAGGCGGAGTAGATGAGGGAAATTCTACCTCCGCCAAATCCCTCAACATTCCCATTGAACCTGGCCCCAAAGACCACTGTCCCAATGAGCTACACAAAGACGCAATCCATATGGTTGTAGCCAACAACCTGTATGCAGTGACTACCCAATCCCAAAGCAAAGTCAAGCAAGAAGAGGCCGCCCTGGCTGAAGTCTCAAAGCCATATGCAGCCCAGTTACAGGATGCCAGGGAAAATTGTTGCTCACCATGCTCCAACAACACCCCAAACTTAAAGTCAGATCCAAGTAGCTTTCCCCCTGGAGGAACTTAAGTCTGCATACCCCAATGTCTGAAAAAGTTTGCTCCGCACCTTGGAGAGCAATGAGGAGAATGGTATACACACATTAAAAAGCCTTGATGACTCTTATATTGATTGTACCTACATTGACATATTAGTTAACAAACATTGCATTTGAGCCATAGTGGATAGTGGTGCTCCATTTAATATCATCTCCACTAAGATGGTGAAGAAATTGGGTATAGCCCCAGATGTGGACTATAGATCACCCTTTGGTACAGCTGGCAAGGAACCCACGTACTCTGTGGGAGCATACAGCGCACTACCTATGCGATTTGGCTCCATTGCGGTGTCTGCCCCTGCAGTTGTTTTTCCAAACAATACCTACAATTTCCTCATAGGCACCTCCTTCCTGGTGAAATATGGTGCCATGACACATTGGGGTCTTGCCACCTTTGAAATCCTTGGTCAGACCTTACCCTTGTTCTTCAGTAAGGAAGGTCAAGACACCGCTCCCAGGCCCTGCAAATTTGTCAATCTGGCTTACGCCAACGGAATTGTCCCCGTAGAATACAAACTTGCCAGAAAACACAGGCGTAAACCTCCTACACAGATCCTGGAACATAAGGGTATTCTGCTGAGGACAAGGTCTGCATTTTCCCTGGAGCCTGGACACCAGAAGATTGCAGAGACTGGGTTGTCTGTGGTTATCCCTGAAGGGCTATATGCGGAGGTCATTGAACCCTGGGGCCTGCTCTTGCTTTGAGCCGTGCATTGCGCCGGGCATTGTCACCCCAGGTCAGCAGGAGATACATGTTCTCTTGGCCAACCTCACAAAGAAGACGCTTTCTATCAAGAAAGACCAAGTGGTAGGCTTCTTACACTTCTACCCTACGGAGGAACTATCTGAGGTTAAGGGATTTGGTACATTCAAGGAAATGGGTATACCAGACAAACCTGGACCAGCAGTCCATCTGACTACCCCCTTAGCTGACCTTTTCTCCCTTGGTCCTGAGGAGCAAGCTTGGGCATCTTTGCTGTTTGAAAAGTACTGCTCAATCTTTGCGGAAAGCAACCATGACCTGGGTTGTGCTGAAGGAGTAACCCATCACATTGACACAGGAGCCACTCCTCCAATCTGCATGCGCCCCATACAACAATTAAAGGCAAACAAAGAAGTTGTCTCAGAAGAAGTCAGCAAACTGCTGAAACAAGGCATGTTGGTCCCATCCAAAAGTCCTTGGGCATCTCCTATCCTGATTGTCAAGAAGAAAGATGGCTCTAACCAAGTTGTCATCAACTATTGACGCCTCAACAAGGTCACCAAAAAGGACTCCTACCCCTTACCTTGCATAGATGACGCATTAGACCGCCTTAGGGGTGCCAAGTACTTCTCTGCCATGGACCTCATATTGGGCTACTGGCAGATTGAACTACCCCCCAAAGAACAAGAAAAATGCGCCATCATAACCTCACAAGGGCTATTCCAACCAACAAGGATGCCACAAGGGTTGTGCAATGCTCCTGCAACCTTTCAGCATGCAATGGACACCATCCTTGGCAACCTTAAACTCTCCTGTGTCCTAGTATACTTGGACAACATCAATGTTTTCTCCAAGACCTTCACAGAGCATCTAGCTCACTTGGAAGAGGTTTTCAAGAGGCTAGCAGCCGCCAATCTTAAGATAAAGCCGCGCAAATGCCAGTTCTTCAAGGACCAGTTGGAATACCTGGGCTTTGTTATAGATAGCCATGGCCTGCGTCCCCAACCCGCAAAAACCAAAGCCATATCTAAGATGAAGCAACCTGAGTCAAAACGTGACATACAAGTATTCTTAGGAATGGTTGGTTATTATTGACGTTTCATCCCCCGCTTTGCAGCAATTGGAGAACCTCTCTTCCACTTGCTGAAATTGGGAGTTGACTTTGTATGGAGTAAACAATGTCAAGGAGCCTTTGACAAGCTATGCTTGGCCTTGTCAAGCAGCCCTGTTCTGATGTACCCAGACTTTGACAGACCATTTGTGATCCATACCAACGCCTCACTTACTGCAGTTGGGGCTGTACTATCCCAACTTGACAACAAGGGACTCAAACACCCTGTAGCCTATGCCAGTAGGACACTAAACGTCCACAAACGCAACTATACAGTGACAGAGCGCAAATGCCTGGCAGTCATCTACGCATGCAAACAATTTTGGGTCTACATCCATGGTGTACGGTTCACAGTGGTCACAGACCACGCGTCCCTAGCTTGGCTCCAGAGCCTCAAGGAACCAGAAGGCCAACTTGCTTGATGGGCGTTGAAACTACAGGCCTTGGACTACAAGATCCTTCACTGCCCTGGCAGCAAGCACCAGAACGCAGACTGCCTTTCCCGCTTACCCACTGTGGCCCTGGTGAGCCCATTAGCGGATCAGCTGTACCAGAAAATGATGACTGGGAAGTTTAGCAACAAGCCTGAGAAAGTACAGCATATCCTACAGGACCTTTGGAAGGATACAGCACTACGCAATGGTGTGCTGTACAAGCTAGTGGATGGTAAGGAACACATATTCCCTCCTCCCTCCAAAAGGACTAGCATTGTTACAGCTGCTCATAAGGCAACAGGTCATGGTGCCTTTTGGAAGACCAAAGAGATCCTGTCTTGCACCTATTTCTGGGAGGCAATGAACTTCAACATTCAGGAGACAATTGACTGCTGTATCAAGTGCCAAGGGAATAAGCCACTACAAAAAAGCACAACTTACCAAATGGTGCAACCCCATTTTGCCTGGCATACTGTGTCAATGGACGTAGTGGGGCCACTCCCACGTAGCGGCCCTGGCTTTTGTTATGTGATAGTGGCTATAGATCACCTAACTAAGTGGGTGGAAGCCCGGCCTCTAAGGAAAGTAGATGCCCCTTCCACTGCAAAATTTGTCTTGGATGCCATTATACTTTGCCATGGCTGCCCCCAGTTCCTACTCTCAGATAACAGGACCAATTTTATGGCCTCAGTAATATTGAGAGTGAACAACCTCATGGGAGTCCGCGGAGTACTCTCCACTCCATACCACCCTGAAACCAATGGGATGGTGGAACATGTAAATGGTACCCTAACCCAGATCCTCTGGAAATTAGCTTCATTGTGTACATCCTCTTGGGAAACATACTTAGGGGCAGCAGTGTTTGCGTACAACATTTTGTTGCATTCCACCACTGGTGCGTCCCCTTTTCAACTGATGTATGGTTGACACCCTGCCATTCTGCCTGTCCTATACTCGGCCACAGGCAATCCTGGGCAACTTTCCTACAATCAGTACCTAGGACAACTGGCTGACACCCTCATCAAATTGCAGGCATCTGCTTTTAGCAACACAGCTATCAAGACCCAAGCCAGATTTGAAAGGGACTCCGCTAATAGGGCCCCATTGCCCTCTTTTGAGGTAGGGGAGGGGGTCGCATACTGCAACACCAGAGGAGCAGGTAGATCCCAAAAACTAGACAAACTATGGGTAGGTCCCTTTGGGATTATAGAGAAGACCTCACCTGACGCCTACACCATCAAGGATAAGGATAGTGGACACATATTCAACTGCGTACACACAAAGTTCCTTTGCCCATTCTGCACCCCAAAGGAAGGGCCTAATTAAACACTATCTGAACTTGTCATAAAAGAAAATAACATAAGTAATATAGGCACATCATATGATTCATGACAGGGAAAATATAAAGAGATATAAATATGTAAAAAGATATAAAAGATATAAAAATATAAAAAGATATAAAAAGATATAAAATATAAAAATAAAATATAAAAAATGCATTGTATGGAAAGAGGACTTAGTCCTACAAATCTTTATTGGTGAGTGTCCTCCTCAGGCTCCTCAGGGACATTGTGGGTGGTAGCCTCCACATAGTCACCAAAAGCGTGGGTGGCCACCACCTGGTAGAGAACAACAACATTTTGTAGCCACATATGTTGCGCTTCAGGGGACAGCTGTTCCCAGTGCATAATGGGTGCACTCAAGGCCAGCTCCCCATCTGCAAGGCGACCCAGCCCACACTTGATCAGGAAGCACGCCCCCAACACCAAGCACTCTACAATGAACCCCTCTGAGGGATAATCAGCCGGAAGACCCCACTGTTAGTGCAACACTTCCCAACAGTAGTACTCCAAGATGGCCTGCATTTGAACCAAGGAGCTGCAAGGAAGCAAAGGCTTTGGGACCAGGAATAGGTTACCTAACAAAGCCATGTGAGGGAGATACTGGAAAGGATCCCCAGTCTCCAATCTCTCCAAGGTAACGTTAATAACATTAGCCAGCCGGTTATGCTGATTGTCAGCTTGGCAAAGTCCCCACTGCCGGGTGGAATTGGGACTAGGCCCCCACGCACAAGACCAGACCCACACCACTGCACGGTTAAAGTCAATTACCTGCGCGTATTTGGCATACAAAGCCACATTAGAGCGCAATGGCTCTACCAAGACCCCCTCTAGAGGCCAAGCCAGCTCCCAGAGGGCAACAGAACATACAGCAGGAGGGTGATACTGCTCTTTATGGCAAAGATGGGAGTGAACATCCACTCCTTGCTCACAGGACAGGAGGACAAAGAGGAACTCACTCAGGAACTTGTACCCTTGGAAGAGGCTTTTGACCTCAAAGTCCAAGTGGTCAGGGTTGTACAAGAGGATAACACTATCCAAAAGAGTAGGGTCAGGAGCATACGGCATAACAGGTAACAAAGGTACCGTAGCCCAGGCCTGCCAAACAGCTGGGTCCACTGAAGAAGCCCCCACCACCAAAGGAGGATGATCCTCTTGAACAACTTCCTGCTCCAGGATGGGGCTGTGGGGACGCTGAAAAGGATTGGTCACCACGGTGGTGGCCAAGGACAACTCTGAGCAAGTGTTGTTCTTGTGTGCCCGTAACAAACGCCAACTGTAGAACTGGAGACGGCGTGCCTCCTTACTCTGGTGATTGAACTCCTGACAACGCTCCTCTGACATGGTTGCCAGGAACTCCTGGTACTCCTCCTTGGTGCTAAGACGGGAAGATGCTGTTGAGAAAGCCATATGCCTGATTCTCTTCTTACCCTCCCTATTTATGGTCAAGAGGGGGGAAATGTGAGATTAGGCTGATTGACCACAGATGATCAGGATAATCATTGCACGCAGATCTTAATCAGTTACACATTGTATTATCACTTGGTTATCATTTAATCAAGTGTAGTAATTATATGCCGTATAATCATTAGTTTATATTAATAGATATGACAGTTACACACCGTGTAATTGTTAGTTTATTATATTAGATGTTGTGATTATATGCTGTATTATCACTGATCATCATTCCAATGTGTAGTGATTATATGCTGTATATAACTTGCTTTATTATAATTGATGTAACAATTATACACTGTATAAATGTTAGCCAACATAGTGATTATCATTGATTCTACGCTGTATAACCTATAGATCATCTATCACTCACCCCAATCCACCCTACTGGATGTTGTATCAACCCAGCCCCACACTGCCTGATGGGCGTATATGACCATATCAAACAAGTGATAGGCAAAAGATCAGGAAATACCGAGTTTGGGTCAGAGCTACACGGTGTATAATTGGGTTTCTTATTGTTTTGGGTCAGCATTACACAGCAGATAATTCACGGGTTGATACTGTATCAAGTCTGCTATTATACGGTGTATAATCCTTAATTCAACCTATTACATTAATAAGCAGAAGACTTGCCAGCCAGAAAAGGATCACTGATTAATCCCTACAAATGGAATACCAAAAAACCACCTTCCAATGCTGGAAGACAGATTAAGGACCATTTATAAACGTCAACCAAATACAGCTTAGTTTCCCAGCGCAATAATAGGCGTGTAAGATACAGCCAATCAATAAATGACAGTAGGCTAGCTCAAGAAGAGCGTAGGATGTAGCTGAAGTGCCATGTACGCCTGCAAAGGCCAGTAGCAACACACGTGCCAAGGACAGCCAATCAGGATAGGCATAGCTAGCAAAGATGGACCTATTGAAAAGTTAGACACTGATAACTGTCTGAAAGGACAAGAACAAGGGTTGTTGTAGTATATATTGATATAGACACATGAAAGGATGAAAACAAGTTCTTAGTTACACCTGGATAGATTGCAGCTGCTGGCTAGATTGTACTCCAGTTTCAATAAACATAATTATCTTCAAAGTTCTATTCTATTGTAGTCTGTAGTACTCTTGCATAGGATTAGGTAGAGTACATTGGCAAGGCTAACATCTATCTGTAGCTTTGAACATACCAGCAATAACACAAGTTGCTCAACACAAGAGTAGCTGATAATGATGTAGTATCAGTTGGAAGATCATGATGCAGGAGTAGCTGATCATGATGCTGGATGAGCTGAAGGACTAGAAGATTATGATGCAGGATTAGCTGATCATTATGAAGGATTAGTTGATGGACTAGCTGATGGATAGAGAAGAACTAGCTGAAGAACATGAAGATCATGGTGTAGGATTAGCTGAGGAACTGAAAGTTAGCTAAGAAGGACTAGCATAAGTGAATACAGGAGCTAGGATGCTTGTTTTGGACTCTTGGAAGTGTAGATGTTTATAAGAAAAAAGCAGTAAAATAATTAATTAATACTGCCAAAAGATATGATATAAAGATGGAATCAATTATCATATAAATAAAAGAAAGGAAAAGAAAAAGTAAGTTGCAGTGTTTGCACTGTAGATTTATTGGAAGCTGATTGAGTGGAACAGTGCCAGAATAATGGACCGGTTAACGCTTTGGTGCACAAAGAGTTGTTGATTTGAGTAGGTTGATCAGTGAAAATTGATTTCCTAGTTGGATCCCGGTGGAACTTCAGAAATGGTCTATTTTTGTGCTCTGAATTCATTGGTTGATTTTGGAAGTTTTCTTGATGAATATGATTGGTTGGAAGCCAAAAGCTTAAAGTATAAGTGAGAAAAAAGTGAATTAATACTTTAAGCTTTTGAGAAAGTAAGTATTTAAGCCTAAGTTATTATAAGAAAAAGTGAGCGACAATGGTTTAAGCTTTTGAAGAAAGCCATTTTGAAGGCAGAACCGTTGGGAAAAGAACACTATAAGAAGGAAGCTAGCTGGAAAGTTACAGGGTCTTTTACAGGGTCTTTTAAGTTTCTGCTGAAAGGCTTTTAGAAAGCCTTTTGATTTCCAGAAGGAGCTTGGTTGGACTGATACAAGTGGAATACCAAGGCCACTAGAGCTATACAGAGAGCTAAAGCCCAAGATAAAGGAGCAGGAGCCCAAGATTAAGGAGCTTGAGCTTGAGATAAGGAGCTGGATCCTAAGCGCAGTGTAGGAGTCTAATTCTAAGGTGAAGGGGTACAAGTTTAAGGAGCAGGAGTCCAAGATCAAGTAAAATAAGTCCAAGATATTGTTGAAGGACTCCAAGTATTGGAAAACCACATTTTTCCCTGACCCCCTGGGTCATATACAGAAGGTTTCCAAGGGGATTTTCCTTCTGAGAGTGAATAAAAGCCCATTTTGACACCTATAAATATTTCTGAGATACATTTTCCCTTACTAGAGAATGACAAACCCTTCCAGCTGGTCCCTAGATATGACCCAGGATACACTTTGAGAACTGATGGACAGGAACCCCACACTCACCCAGCACAAACTACTGGCCAAACCTTCCAAGTGCCAGTTCTACCAAGAGAAACTACTCTTACTAGGGCATGTGATGTCTAAGGACAGCATCAATCCTGAAAAACAGAAAGTTGAGGCTATTTTAAAAATTCCACCACCTAAGGATAAATAAGAGCTCAGAACCTTCCTTTTAATGATAGCTCACATTTGAAAATTTATCCCAGACTGTGACGTACTCACAGCACTGTTATTGTCCATCACTGGTGCCAAGTCCAAGTTTGTATGTACCCCACATCAAGACCTTTGTTTCTGGCAACTAAAGGAAAAACTGGTATCCACTCCCATCTTACAGTACCCCAAGTGAGACTGGGACTACCAAATGGAGACAGATACCTCTGACACATATATTAGAGGTGTAATACACATCAAAACTGACTCTGGAAATTTCCTACCAGTAGCATACAAATCCAGGAAACTGAATGATGGGAAATGTTGCTACCCCTCCACAATAAGAATTTTTAGGCCATCATGCACTGCCTGGTCAAGTAGTGCTGCTACTTGGAAAGACATGAGGGGTTTACGGCTCTGAAAGACCAAAAATCCCTCATTTACTTTAAGACACAAGCCAATCTCTCCCAAAGTCAAGCCTGCTGGATGGTACTCCTGGAAAGTTTTAACATGAGCATTAAGTACAAACCAGGACCAGAACTAGCCACCACCAATTCCCTCTTGCGCCTATATATGAGAGCTTTGAGGGGAAAAGATAGTCTGGACCCTGATTGGCCTCTACTAGTACTCCACACCAAAGACAAGGGTTTCCCCCTGGTACAAACAATATCACCCAAGACACAGTAGTAAAGCACAAACAACTATTTGAAGATGTCTATGGAACCCTTCATCGCAAAATGATGGACAGGACAACCATTCCATACATCCCCACTCATCAAAGGGTTGACACCATCCTACAGTACCAATAAAGTCTAGGCCACTCCAAGAGCTGTAGCCTATATTAATTCTTTAAGCTTAAGTCCTGATGACCCAAGTTATACTGTAACGTACAGGAGGTACTGGACCAGTATGAAGTATGTGAAAAGTTTGCCAAGAGGACACACTGCCCAAGTCTGTACTGCCCATTTGCACCCAACTACCCTCAAAGTATGAGCACTAGACATTGTGGGTCCCATGCCAGAAAAACATAATGATAAAAATTTATCATCAAAGCCATCAATTTTGCGACCTGTTGGCCTGTGGTGCAGGCTGTCAAGGCCTATAATGGCAACAATGTACAACATTCATAGGCAAATAACTCATTAGTAAGTTTGGAAAGCCATAACTCTTGATTACCTATGGAGGCAAGGAATTGACCTCCAAAAACACCAATGTCTACCTTGCCAAATAAGGCGTCAAACACACCATAATCATGCCATATAATCCTCAGGCTAATGGAAGGGTGAAGTGCCTAAATGGTAACCTAATGTAGGCGCTTGCCAAACTCACCCCTGGCGCATCTGAGGACTGGTACAAAAAACTAGCAACTGCACTTCTAGTGTGTTGAACCCATGTGAACAAATCCACTGGGAAAAGCCCTTTTGAACTGGTGTATGGTTCCCAACCCAATTTTGTAACTGTGCTGTTTTAGCAGAGTTACAAGGGGAAAATATTTAGAAACTAGATAATTATTTTTATTGAGAGATAGGGATTATATAGTTGCACTGATTCATCATAAGAGGAACATGATTATGTAGATAACTTGGTTGGATGGTGAAGGGGGTGGTTTGATACTGGTAATGAGTCAAGCTCCAAATCAAGTCTTCCACCATGTGGGATCATTGTTTGTTCATGTTGCTGATTCTGGGAACTTGAGTCAACTTCCTTGTTTGGCTTCAGGTTACTGGTAAGTCAGATTGCAGGTCTTGAACCCATTTAGTTGGAACCTTGTTGGCAGGTTGACCCTGCCATTTCAACATTAAGTGCACTATTGTTATTTTTATTTTTTTAGTTTTATTATTAAAAATAAGTTAGGCTTAAAAAGTGTCAACATTGACACTTTTGCGTTGTGAAAAACAACTTTATAAAAAATAAGTTTTTATTAGTAAAATTAAAGGGAAAATTGGGTTAAATCAAAAAATTTATTAAGATTAATATTAAATTGTGTCAAAATGGCCACAATTTTGTTGTATTTTCTGGGTTTGCACCCCTGAGCACTTTAAAAAAACAGGGATTAAGCTAGTGTTACTAGCAAAAAACTTAGTAGAACTTATGAATTGAGTCAACAGTGGCCACTGTTGACATGTGTGTTGTTGCCAGAAAATATGCACTCTGTTAACAGGAATTTTGGGTGTTAATAGAAAAAATAAGTCAACACAGCAACCAAGTGCTCAAAATACAAACAAAAATATTCAAAATACAAACAAAAATACATGGATTCACAAACAAAATGGTTTGAGTTGATCTTTGGTGTACATACAGTAGTTTTAAAAACTATGGCAACAAGCAAAAACAATTCATATTTAAACAAAATGAACTCAGATTTAAACAAAATTAATTTTAAATGAATTTATATTGATTTACAATAGATTTGGATTCATTTCAATTTTGTTTAAAGCTGAGTTCATTTCTTTTAAATCTGAATTGTTTTTGCTTGTCTCCATAGCTTTTAAAACTACTGTATTTTTACTATGTAAATTGATGACAAAATACACTCAAGTATGGTGATTCAAAACCCAAACCAAAAAAACAGAATAGCAACTCATAATGTAAAAAAAACACTCAGTTGTTGTATGAAATTGATTGTGAACAAGAATGATATCATGGTATCTAAAATAAGGCATGGGATCTGAAACATAAATTATAAAAACTTTGTTCTGAGTGTTTAAATATGGCATAAAATCTGGGAAAAGGGTGGAAATTATTTCAGGTATTCTAAAATAGGCGTTGTAAAACCAAAAACAACTAATTAAGAAATAAAAATCTATAATCCGGATATTGGGTGGGGTAAATTCTAGTTAAATAACAATATTCAGATAAAAAGAAAAAGTAAAACCAGGGTTTAACTTAATTGAGTTTTATTTAGTATTTTATTAAATTTTTAAAATGAAAAAATACAACAACATAGTAGCAATGCAGCTGCAGTGCGCTGTTGTCAGAGACATCCCTATGGGCCAAAAAAATTAGTCAGTGCAACACAAGTTCCAACTCAGGAAGAAGACAGGAGAGGAGAGAATAATGGTGAGGCTGCACTGACACAACCAGCTCAAGGGAAACAGAGTGCAAGGACACAGAGCATAAATCCCAGGGTCCAGAAGCTGACCAGAAAATATATCAAGATCATCACCACCAAAACAACCAATGAGGTCACTACTGAGAGGGTGTCTTTTGTATACAACCCTGTCTACCACCAGTAGTTGGTCCTGTCATTCATGAGGGAGAAGGTGAAGCCTGTGCTTGACACTAGCTACAAGCCCTACATCAGTGATGGCAACCAGGAAGACAATGACAAGCCCAAGTTATATTGGACTACAGAGGGGCAGCTAGTGCTCAAGAAGGTTTCAGCCTTAAATAATAAGGTGCCCATGCCTTGTGTACCTGTCCCTGAGCAGGATCCAGATTCAATTACTCCCGCTAAGGCCACCTGGGAGCTCATTTCTGAAATAAAGTGTGTTCTCCTTCTCAGGCTTATGCCAGAATCTGGTAATTACAAGACAGCTGCGGCCCTTGTTGGGGTGGATCCCAAATACACCAGTAAACCATTTAACAAACTCATCAATACTATCCAAGTTCTTGTTGCAGAGAAATCCTTGTGTGTATCCACCATGCTCACCAAGGAGTACAAATGGACAATCTAACAGTGGATAAACCAAGACTGTCATCTTTAACTGGAAAATATACAGTCAATGGTCAAGTCCACTTTTGTGATTGAGGTTTACATTTCCTTTTACTACCATGTGGGAAAATGTCTGTGTTTTCCTGGAAAAAACTCAGGGTATCTCCCTATAATAGAAACAGCCCAACCAATGTCAAAACCTGGAAAAAAATACGCTGAGGTGTACACTTCCCTCAAAGCCAAGGAAACAGTCAAATTCTATTACATTGACAAATTAGCATTTGCCTCATATATGTGGGATGCATATGGCTATGTCCCCAAAGGCTCCAATGACAGGGTAGCTCAGAGTGCTGCAGTCCGTGCCACAGCCTATTCAATGGTGGCTCTCCTCGGTCTAAAGGGGATTGAGCTCTATCAAATGGTATTAGGATCCCACAAAAGCCAGACCTTCCTATTGTTTCTCAAATTGGTCCAGGAGCACCTGAGGCGCACAAGCCTGGGTTTCACCAATTTCATCATGCTGGATAACATCAGACTCCACAAGGTGGCAGATATCCTTGAAGAATTTCCAACAATCAACACCAGCATTGCAGTGGGCCCTCAGCAATTGGCCACGTCAAATTTGTGCTTCCTATTTCCCCCTGCCTATTCCCCATTCCTAAACCCTATCAAAGAGGTCTGTGGGTGGCTCAAGAAAGCTTTAAAGTGGGGGACACCAAGTGGGACTGAGAACCTCTTTAATTTGCTGCAGGCCAGGATCCATACCCTTTCAGCCAAGACAGTGACCAAAATATTTGGCCACACTGATTCATTTCTCCCTGCATGACTTGCCAAGCAGCCAATCAACTAAAGGCTTAGAAATTCAAATTATTCTTTATATTTTTTGATCTAATCTTTTAGATTTATGATTACCATTTTATATTTTGAAGCTTCCAAGCCCGCAATAATATAGAATGGCGCCACTATTACAGATGCTTAATATTTGTATTGAAATTTATTTTTTTCTCATGTATTCTGTGGTGGCTATCTCAAATGGTTAAAATACAATATGATAGTTATACAGAAATCTCACTTCTGTCAAATACATATAAAAAAGTAAACTAAAAAAGTTAAAGGTAAAGCTCTCAAGGTATTTGTGACTTTTATTAACAGATATTATTACACATGTATAAAGACCTTCTATAAGATTTTTTTGTCTAAGTAATAGTTCACTAAAAAAGTTATTTAAAAAATTAATTAATATAAAAAGTAAAAATTAAAAGTGTAGAATTATATTTTAGGGAAAGAGATTTTATTAGTTGCACCAATTATGGGCTCTGTGGTATGTACTCACCCAGTGATTGAGGTGACGCACAACATCCACTACCGCATCATGCACTGTAGATACTCCTCTTTCAAAATAATTTTGCCTGCTAGTAAAAGGAAGGATATTCAGGTGGGAGTTCAGGAGCAGCTTTTTAGGTAGGGCTTCAAATCTGTAGATACCAGACAGGACCAGTGTGTCCTGTATCACATGATCAACTGAGTTGTATCAAGGGGTCTTTCTTTCCATCCAGGGAGAGTCTGGCCTTGTCAATCCCAAGAAGGACCCCGTCTAGGTCCTTAACTTTGGCCCTCATACCAAAGTAGAAAAGGAACCCAAGGTAAATCACAAGATGAAATCTTTGTCTAGCAAAGGCTTCAGTAAACTCACACAGTTTTTTGAATATCACACTGATTTTCTTCTCATGTTTTGTCTTGGCAAAGGTAAGCTCCATTGCCAGAGGGACCCCTGTCTTGTTAGCACTCCAGGCCAGCCCAAAGTCTGCCAGGAGGATCTTGGTCTTCTTTACGGCTGTTGCGTCTGCAACAACCAATTTACCCACTGCACGCCCAAAGTTCTCCAACAGGTAAGACAGGGTGTGCTCCACCAGGAAGCAGAAGCAAGCAGCCATGTATGCCAGCCCATCTCCGGTATATTCTTGAATTGGAGTGTCACCAGGACATCCCAAACAAGCCCAATAGGGTTTACACAAGAAACTCCACTGAAAACCACTGGTTCCAGGCAGACCAATTGGGCATCCTTGTAGGCAGTAACTGCCCACTTGGATGCCCCTTCAGCATGCAAAAGCTCCATCAGCACGTCCCTGGACATTGGAAAGGTACCATGTATTTTATCCTTGAGTTTACGCACAACAGGAGGAGATATGGCCAGCTGCTTTTCTACATGGTTGCCAACATTGGCGTAAAACATTGCCAGAACGTATGGGACCAGAACTTTTTGAACTACACCATCAGTTACTTCAAAAAACATATAAGGATTTTAGAATTTTTACTAATTTTTTGTTACCTTCTTCTGCAGCTTCCTTGCCGTCAGCTTGTGTGGGTTTGGCCATCTTTGGCGCAACTAGTTGTGCTGACTGCTCAATGTCTTCTACTCTGGCGTGGTTGGTGGGTTTGAGATGTGCATAAATCTCAGGGTCATTGACCCAGACAAGCGGCGCGGAAAGGGAAAACATTCTGTATTGAAGGCCTTTGACCACAGTCTTTTGAATGTTGAGCAGACGCTCAATGGTCTTCTCAGATGTGTCTGACATCTTGGTCATCAAGGCCTTTGCAAACACCTAGTTGATTTTATTGCCTGTTAGGACAGCATCCTTCACTTTTTCTTTAACCTTGTGATTGATTTTCTTTATCTCAGTGATTACCAAGTCCAGATCCTTCAAAATCTTATCCAATTCTCTCATATGATTTTTTACTAACCTTTGCATATGTTTTTATAGCTTTCACTCCAATAAACTCTATGTTATTCTGATAATATTGCCTCTTTTTATCCTTGTTTGTTTTTCTATTTACTACAATGTCCCATCCTTTTGCCCATTGTGTATGTCTTTAAGTTTGTCTCAATATGTGTTTTTTGTGTTTTGTTTTTCCATGCTTCCATAATTGCTGTATTATTTTAACTCTTTAAATAGCCCCTTATAAAAGAATTAACAAGAATTTAGCAATCAGCCAAAATTTAAATTAGAAATTTATATATATATTGTGTTTAGGAAAAGTTGTTGCTGATCCAAATTCAAAACCTCAATGATAAACTTTAAGCTTATCAGGTGCCGTATGAGAAAGTGATTGTTGTGACATAAAGAGTCATTTAATAATCCTTTGATGTTTGTGTGCTAATTAATCTGATTGGCTGGTTATTTTTTTTATTGTTGTCACAGCAGTAATGGCGCATAATGGCAAAACAACCATCCAATAAGATTAATTAGCACACAAACATCAAAAAATTATTGAATGACTCTTTATGGCACAACAATCACTTTCTCATACGGCACCTGATAAGCTTAAAGTTTATCATTGAGGTTTTGAATTTGGATCAGCAACAACTTCCCCTAAACACAATAAATATATAATTTTCTAATTTAAATTTTGGCTGATCACCAAATTGTTGTTAATTCTTTTATAAGGGGCTGTTTAATGAGCTAAAAACAAACGTGTTCTGAATCTAGATACACAGAATAGTAAACCTATGGTTTTATAGAAATAATCTGAACATAAAGAATACAACCAAATAAAAACAAAGTGAAAAAAATAATTGAAATTGCAGATAAAAATAATATAAATAAAAAATTTGGGCAATAATGAGTTTATTTGGGACAGGAAGAGTGATGCCTATGAGGAATAATAGGGCAGTAGAGAAGGCGTTGAGGTGGTAATGGCCTGAGAGGTCTGGGATTAGGCAAGAGGTTGGAAGGTGGGGGTGATGGTGGCGGGGGTTAAACCAATCAGATTAATTATGATGGCCACCATATAAATACTTGTTATATTTCTCATCTACTATTGGCTTGATTGGCTGGTAGACAGCTGTGGCCTGAGATAGGAGGCAATTATCCTTATGTGATTGGTTGCCCATATTCATGTGCAAGACAATTTGGGCAAACATGTCAGCCATCATCTGCCAACCAAAGAGAGAATTATGGCCAAGGACATCAAGATAAAGATCATTCAATGCCTGTGGGCAGTGCTCCTGGACTGTGTCCCTGATTTTAAAGAACACAACATTGGCCAGATGGATGTCTGCATGGCTGGCTAGGTAGATTGAGGCCTGATGCCTGCATCCTTGGATTAACTTGATAGTAGTTGAGCTACCCTCCATCTGATGGCTCAAGAAAACCCAATAAGAGGAATTTGAGCTGTCCCAATAGTCCAGCAATTTGATGAGGATATGGCTATACTGATAGCCATTGGTTTAATTAGGGTTTGTCTAATACTAGAAAAAACCCTTGGATGAAACAGCCAAAAATGCACCAATGAATATCCTCTTCTTGACCTTCTTCCTTCCATTTTTCTTGATGGCTTTTTCTTGCTCTCCAAAATTATCAAAATCAATGGAAAATTTGTAACATGAGATTAACATGATGTCATCAGACAAGAGTGGATTTGATGACAGGATCATATAGGGAATCCTCACTGCCATCTCATTGGTCACTGCTGAAATTAATTAAGACCAATACCAAGGCCACTTTCCTGTACATCCAGAGCTGCACCATGCGCTCAGAAACCCATATGTCATGGTGTGCAAGTTGTTTTCAGACCTGGGTCAGGGGAAGCTTGGGGTCCTGCTGCATGAGATCAATCATAGTTGGAATTGCTTGTTGATATGGGAATTTGGTGTCAGAATTCTTCTTTTCTTTGTCACTGCTGCTAGTATTTCTTTCAAGGAATATTCATTTTAATTTATCCTTATCCTTGGTTTTAAAACCAACAATTCATTTATAAACAGATTCTGTTTTCATTCCCTGGTTTCTACTGTTCAATTTAATCTATATTAACAGTTAGTTTCTACTTTCAAAGTTAACTTTAGCTTAGGAAATTTTTTGAACCCTTGATCTTTACTCTAAGGTTAATATCAATCAGTCCAAACTTGTTACCTTTTGCTTTTTACCTTGGCTTACACCAGCAGTTTGGATTCAATTTTTCTGTCTTCCCACTCTTGTTTTTGCTCAATTTCTACTCTTGAAGCAAAGCTGCTATTCCCTGTCTTTCCCTTTACCATTTGGCTTAACTTTTAAAGGTTAAGTCACCAAAGGCATGTGCTTGGACATCCCTCTTTATCTTCCAAACCACCTAACTACCTTTGGTTATTTTTTCCCCAAACATCACCTCAATAACCAGGCTTCAATAAAAAGCCTGAGTTCTATCCAATCTCAATTTAAGTTGAGATTGTTTGACTTGCACCCCAAAAAGGTACTTGTTAGGGTTTGTGGCTTGTGTTTCCTCTTTAATCTTTATTCTTATATCTTTAATCCTATTTTCATGATTCCATTTGACTATATCTTTCATCAGTTAGGCAATTTTTATAGTGGTACCAACACCTTAATTGTTGATAGTTTCAATCCACCAGCTAGTTCTGTTCACTTTCCAGACTTAGAAATTGATTTTTTAACTAAACTGTCAGTCATTAAGACTGGTCTTTATTCTGTTTTCTTAGGTTTGAAAAACTGCCTTAGTCCTTACTTCACTTCATATAAGCTCTTAGGAGCCTTAGTGTAGTTGTTGTTGCAAACTTTGCCTACCTTTTTATACTTGAAAAATATACACATTTTTGGTTTAAATGCCTTAGTCTATAACAATTTACCCCCAAGCCTTCAGACCTTACATCTGGGGCCTTCTTCTGATTCTTGACTTCCCAATCAGGTTATCCTTGTTCATCAGGTTGTTGAATTCCCGCATGATGGTGGCCCGGGTAAATTTTAATTGGGTGACAATCTGGTCCCAGGTCAGGCCAAACTGGTTGAGTCCCACAATTTCCTGAAGAATTTGGATGGTGATGATTTGGCGCTTGGTGCACTGGGCCACAGGAGCTGTAGCCTGATTGTCTGTAGGGGGCAGGCTGGCTTGTGGCAGGAAGTTGTTCCAAATCAAGGTTTCCATCCTGATTGGTTGGTTGACAGGCAGCTTGTGCGGGGGTGGGTACAGGAGCAGGAGCAGAGATAGACACTAGGTGACTGTTGAACAAGCCAAAGCCATAGGGATCCGGGATCAGGTACAGGTCAGCTTCCTTGTTACCTGCCTCAAAGGCTTGGGTGTAAACAGGCGCCTCCGCGCCCTGAACCTCACCTCTATGGAAGCTGTCTTGGCTGCTAGCTTGTTTGCTGATGCTGTTAAAAATGTTGTTTTTAAAAACCATTGTAAAACACCTAGGATAAAATCACTAAAAGTATAAGTTTAAATTTTTATGGCTTTGTTGAGTTTATACTTCTGGGAAGTATAATAAACAAAATAAGGGGAAGATTTAAGAATAGAATGATACTTTATTGAATATGAATATAGGTTAATATATAGTATCATGACAAGCCACATGCTGTCCATGTACGTCATAGAGGTCATGGGGCTTATCTGAGAAATTTTCCTCTTGAGTCACAAGGCTTAATCAAGTTGTGTTCCATTTAGGACCTGGATTGAGTGATCCCTGTCATAGATGGTTAACTGATAATGGTGCCACCAGTTTATTGACTGGACAGCAAATCATTTGGTGAGCCGTTTGGTGATTTACTTGAGGCATTAATTCCCTGAGAGAGAGTAATTAAAAGATGTTGCAACATCTCCCCCTGGGGTACTGGAAGGCAGAGCCTTGGGAATTTTCTTGAGAGTATCTGGTATGCGGGCTTGGTATTGATCCAGTTTGGTGTTGGGTACAGGGAGCCTTGAATTTTTTTGGGCTGTTCTTGCTTTACACAAGAAGATTCAGTTGTGATGCATATGTTTCAGTTCAGTCTGAGCTCCAATTCCTTTGATGAGGTAGGTGTTATTGGGCTTAACTTCCATGACAATGCCTGGTCTGCGTAACCCTGGGTCTAGTTTGTGTTGGTTGTGATTGACAACCCAAATCTTGTCTCCAACTTGGAACCTTTCTTGTTGCAATGGGATTGATTCCTGCTGGACCCTTTGGTGCTCCATCTCTTCTTGGTCCTTTATGGCTTGTAGTACTTTTGGGTCATTACTGTCTGGTATCTTCTTTGGAAGTGGCAGTTGTGGACCAGCGGTTGTACTGACAAGTGAGGGTTTCTGACAATAGACAAGTTTGTAAGGGCTTTTGCCCGTATTGCAGTTGACCTGTGTTCTGCAGACCATAAGGGCGGTTGGCAGCATATCAACCCAGGATCTTGGATTGTTGACAGATAACTTACTGAGGGCTTCCACTAGAGAGCTGTTTAGTTGTTCTACGTGTCCATTTGCTTGTGGGTGATATGGGCTGGCTGTGACGTGTTTTATTCTGTTTTTGGCAAGATAGATGTTGGTGTCAATAGCTTTAAGTTTTTGCCTCCATCTGTGATTAAGAGGTCAGGCTTCCCAAACTTTGCTATGATCTCTTTGCCAATGAATTGTCTCACATTGTTGCCTTTGTGTTATTTTGTGGCTTGTGCTATGGGCCATCTGGTTGCATAGTCAATGGATGTGTTGATGTACTTCTTTCCTTTGCTTTCATCAGGCATAGGTCCCACAATATCCAACAACCATACCTTGAAGGGTTGTGTGATAGATATGGGTACTACTGACTTGGGTGGAGCTTTGGTTTGGGCATACTTCTCACAGATTTTGCATTGTTCTAGTACTTTCTTGATGTTGGTTAAGAAGGTTGGGCCACCAGTAACGTGTCTTATGATATTTGTGCAAGTTCCTGCTGCAGGTGTGTCCCAGATCTCTGTGGTATTGAAGGATTGTGTCAATTTTTTGTGCTGACCAGACGTAGGGTACAGTGTCACCATTTGGAAGTACTCAGTGGAGGGTACCATATACGTTTTTGAACAGATGTTTGTTCTTGAGGACTTTCTCTTGGGTTTCCATTGATGTGCCAAGTGGGAACTCTTCCTGGAGATTCCCCATGATTAACATGGGCCAGTCAGGGTTGCCATCAGTGCAAAGGATGTGTTTATTGTATAGTCTTGATAGGGCGTCTTCAGTAAGCATCTCCTTGCCTGTCTTGTATTCATTTTGCATGGGGTATCTCTGTATGAGACTCACCATTCAGCTTGTCTTCTTGACAGGTGTTGTTATGTTTTAAAGAATATCAACAACTTGTGGTTGGTGAGTACCTAGAACGTCTGGGCTCCTTCCAGATAGCATTGCCATTTCATGAGGCAGTGTATGATGGTCACCAATTCCTTATAGTGTATGGGAATCTTTGTTTGCCATCTGATAGCTTCCTTGATTCATATTCCATGGGAAGAAAGTCCTTTTGGGCCATTTGGATACAAAGGACTCCCTCTATGGCATAGTCAGAGGCGTTGGTTTCTAGCTCATAGATACTCTCACAGTTTGGGTATTGTAGGATGAGGGTGGTAACCATGCATTCCTTCAGTTGGTGGAAATGTTGATCTTGTAAGGGTGTCCAGAAAAATTTGGTTGTTTTCCCAGTGATGGCTGACAAGGGTGCTGTTAGGGCGCCCCAGTCAGGGATGAACCTGTGTACGTAGGCTACCATTCCAAGGAAAGTGCAGAGTTTGCTCTTGTTCCTTGGGGCTGACATCTCTTTTATAGCAAGTATCTTATCTGGGTCTGGTTTAATATTGTCTTTGCTGATGATATGGCCAAGGAATGGAAGTTCAGGTGAAAAGAACTCGCATTTGGATGGTTTGGCAACCAATTTGTTTTCTTTAAGGGTACAGAGAGCTGAGCGGATGTCTTCCCAGTGTTGTTGCAGGTTGGGACTATAAATAATGATGTTGTCCAGGTAGATGATTGCTCTTTTTCCAATGTTTTCCTTGAATACTTCATTCATGAAGGCTACAAAGGTACTGGGAATGTTTGTCATGCCAAAATTGAGAACAACACATTCAAAGGATCCATATTTAGTTCAGAAGGCAGTCTTTGGAATGTCTTCAGGTTTCACGCAAATTTGGTGGTAACCTGCTGTCAAATCAATTTTTGTGAAGATTTGGGACCCCCCCAGGGCATCAAAAAGGTCATCAATGAGGGGCAGGGGATACCTGTTCTTAATTGTGACCTTGTTGAGGGCCCTGTAGTGTGTGACCAGGAGGAGTCCTCTGTCTTTCTTTGCCACAAAGAAGACAGCACCACCAAAAGAAGACTTAGAAGATTGGATGAGCCATTTCTCAAGATCTTTGTCAAGGTAGGCCTTTAGTGTGTTGGCCTCTTGTGGCGTAAGGCGGTAGATGGGCTGTTCTTTGGGTACACTCCCTTTTAGGTTGATTTTGTATTGTATACCCTGATCAGGGGGTAACCCAGGTAGTGTCTCTTGGAATACAGAGGGGAATTCACTGACTAGCTGGTTTCTAATTGGGGTCTGTTTGTGTCAAGTTTCTGTGCTTTTGAAGTGGATAACCTCATACGTATAGGTGCTCCAATTGATTTTGCTAGATTCAGTTTCTTCTCCTGTTTCCATGATTTTAATGAATATGTGGTCCCTCATGAGAGTGTCAAGATGTGTTGGGTATACATGGTGGTGGACTTCTCCTCGCTGTATGGTGAGGGTGTTACTGTCCCAGTCAATATGAGGTTTTATCTTTCTCATCCAGTCCAGGCCAAGTATGTCATCATATTTGGGGATTGGTATGATAGGGTTGCTAACTGTCATTTGTACATCTCTAATTTGGGCACAGAAAGGTTTTGCCTCATGGGTAACTGGTGTGCTTTGGTTGTCCACCATGATGACCCTCTTGATACTACTTTGAGTGGTAGGTAGCTTCATGAGGTCTTCAAATCTCTTGTTGATGAGAGATTGATCTGCTCCAGTGTCAAATAGTGCTGTGCCCTGGTATCTGCAAAAGCAGAAAGGATAAGTGAGGAGTTTATTTCCAGTTTGGGTGGCAAACAGTAGAGGATTGCTGGAGGGAACTTGGATCATGGTGATTGAATCCACGTCCTGTTCTCTGTACAAGTCTTGTGAAGTAGGGGAGGGCAGCTTGACTAAGCACTCCCCTGAGCTTTTCCCTCCTTGTTGGTATCTTTGGTGCTGGCCTGGTTGGCTTGTGCAGCGTGATTCCTGGTTCAAGGATGGGTATTGTTGACTCAGTTGTTTTGCTTATTGGGGCAAGGTTCTCTCTTAGCTGTGGGGTTTTCCTTGCACTTGTTGGTGGCGTGTAGATTGTCAGACTTCTGGGCTGTGTGTTTTCCCTCTAAGAATACATCCTTGAGGTTCTTGCAGCACGTCATGTCAGACTGACGTCTAATGTGTGTGGGAAGGCCATTGTAGAAGTCTAGGCAAGCCCAGGTTCATCAAAGTTGATGGTGTTGGGTGCTTGGTTGTGTAGTCCTTCATATGCCACAATGTACTCTTTGATGGTTCCTATCATTTTGAAGGTTTGGAGCTTGGTCATGATGACTACATCCAAGTCCTTCATGAAGAACTTTTTGAGGAATGCGGCCTTGAACATTTCCCAATTTTCCTTCTGGTCAGGGTGTTGGGCTAGCCATTTGGTTACAAAACATGAAGCAGTCCCTGTGACGCAAAGGGCAATCTCGCTGACCCAGAGTCTTTGAGGGTAGTCCACTTGTTCAAACTTGCTCTGCGTACTGTTGATCCAAAGGGTGGCGTTTTTGCGACATAGTCCTGTGAAGGCACCAATTTCAGCAGTGTGCAGGCGTTGAAACATGATATTGGGTATCTCAGGCTGTGGGGGCGCTGTTGTGGTTGGTGTGGTGGGCAACAGTCTACGGGCTTTGAGAGTGTTGTACTGATTGATGGGTACAAGGATGTTATTGTAGATGACAAGGCCTGCGGGAACGTCTTGTCCTACTTCATAATCTCTCCAGCTGTTAGTGTGATGATCCACATGTTTGGTGGTTTTGCAGGCAGGGCTAATGTTGTCCAAGCAAAAGTTTGGTTGTTTGTTGAGGGTGAGCCTAGTAGGTAACATAGGGCTGCTAGGGGTAAGTAGGGTGAGCCTAGTAGGTAACATGGTCTACTAGGGTAAATGAGGCCTGCCTGGTAGGTAACATAGGACTACCAGGAGCAGATGTTGCCTCCACCCAGAAGAGGAAATTGGCTGCTTGGGGCTATAGTGCTTCACCCTGCAGTAAACTGTGGCTGCGGAAGGATGAAGACTGAAATAGAAAGCAGGAAACTTTGTCTGTCTGGGGGGAGTAGGTTTTGGACCCCTGGCGGGTAACGCGGGCTGCCAGGGAGGGGAAGAGCTCTGAGGGCTCTATGTACCCTGATACACTTACAGGAGGTCTGTGAGCAAGCACCCTACCTAAGAGACTGGTAGGATGTCCTTGTTTATACCCCTATGGGAGCTTTGAAGAGAACCCAAAGTGAGCATTGGAGGGTATAGACTTGCTCAGAGGTGTCACCAAGGCGGCTTGCTTGGGGAAGCAAGCTGCAGAACTTGGTGTGATCAGGCCTCTGGGAAGTAGAGCTGATTACTCTGCGACTGAAAGCCCTGACTTAATCACTTGGGTGAGTAAAGACAACACATAGACATTGATCTATGGTTGAATGGCCTAAGTGGATTGCCACTTGCAAGGGCCTAGTCAAACGCCAGTTCAATGTAGACTCATGCCTGGGTCTACGAGTTCTGGTAATGGGGACTGAGATAAAGAACCAAGGTGGTTCACGTAATTAACAGAGAAGACTAGCAAGAGGGACTGTTTGATCACAGCAAAGGCTAGTTGACGGACTGTTAATTCATATTGAATTGTGGAAACCAATATTGTTCAGTGTGCAGAGGGAACTAAGGAGGTTCCTAGTGAGGATTTGTTGAGGAACTGGTTGAGGATAAGTTGAAGGACAAGAAGATTATGATGCAGGACTAGCTGATCATAAAGCAGGATGACCAAAGGACCAGAAGTTGGTGCTAAAAAACTGAAGAGCTGAGAGGATGAACTAGCCAGACTAGATGCAGAGGCTGGAAGAGCTGATTTTAGTGACTTTTGAGAGGAAATATAGATAAAAAGAAGCAGTTAAAGAATAATTAAATACTGCCTGATTATGATTTAAAAAGGATTGAAAATCATATAATGAAAAAGAAAGAGAAGGAAAATAATATATAGTTTATTAGAACTATAAATTTATTTAAAAAAGGATTGAAGAAGAAGGGAGCTGGAAAGAAGCTGGAAATGGAACAGAGAAACTATGAGGGCAAAAGAGCAAATTTTGCCAAGAACAACTAGGAGAGGCAAAAGGACGAGCAGCAAGCAGGTTCAAAGTCACAAAATGTTGAAAGAAACACGGAGAAAAACAGAGAAACGTTGAAAAATTGAAGGGTCAAAATTTGCCTAAGTAAAACATATGTGGAAGCGCTTGAGATTTGCCGGGGAAATGTGACGGAAATTATGGCAAAACCGTTCAAAACGCGGAGCAGTTGTTTACCCAGAGCGAGACAGCATCGAGTTTGAACCAGGGTCAAGGACGGGTCATCTGGGGAAACCTTTTTGGCAAAACCGTTGAATTGAGGTATGTGATTGGCAGCAAGCCAGAGTCTATTTGATCAGTGTTTTAAGGCCTTTAACTTAAGAATTAAAGCCTAAAAAATGAGGAGCAGAAGCAGAAAATTCAGGGCTTTCATTGGCTGAAGTAAGTTTAAAGGTTTAACATATTATAGAAGAAGAAAAACAGGATAGCTTAAGCTTTGAAGAACCAGAGTTCTAATAGAGGTTTTTGGTCTGAAACAAGGGGCTATAAAAGGGGGAGCTATCTGAGACTCTTCAGGGACTGGATCAAGTGGATTACAAAGGCCACAAAAGCTACATAAGGAACCAAAGACCAAGGATAGGAAGCCAGAGCTATGAACAGACCACAGGAGGCTAAGATGGAAACACAGGAGCCTAAGACCAAGGTGCAGGAACACAAGACTAAAGTGCAGGAGCCCAAGACCAAGGAGCAGGAGCTGAAGACCAAGTACAAGGAGTCCAAGATATTGTTGAAGGACTCCAAGTATTGGCAAATCCATATTGTTTCCTTGACCCCCGGGCCATATACCAGAAGGTTTCTAAGGGGATCTTCCTTCTGAGAGTGAATAAAAGCCCATTTTGACCCCTATACATACTTCTGAGATACATTTTCCCTTACTAGAGAATGACAATCCCTTCCAGCCGGTCCCTGGCTACGATCCAGGACACACTTGGGGACTGGTGACCAGGAACCCCACAGTTAGGGAGTGACATTGTTTGGGTTCTTTTCTTGGGAGGAATTTTTCCTTTGAGTTGGATAGGTATGGATAACCTACCTGTGCTACCACTGTCAAGTTTATACTTCTGGAAAGTATAATAAACAAAATAAGGGGAAGATTTAAGAAGAGAATGATAGTTTATTGAGTATGAATATAGGTTAATATATAGTATCATGACAAGCCACATGCTGTCCATGTATGTCATGGAGGTCATGGGGCTTATCTGATTAATGTTCCTTTTGAGTCATGAGGCTTAATCAAGTTGTGTTCCATTTAGGACCTGGATTGAGTGATCCCCGTCATAGATGGTTAACTGATAATAGTGCCACCAGTTTATTGACTGGATGGTGAACCATTCGGTGAGCCATTTGGTGATTTACTCAGGGCATTAATTCCCTGAGAGGGAGTAATCAAAGATGTTGTGACAGCTTTATTTTTCTTGTAATCAAAAGTCCATATTTGAAAGCTCTCAAACCATCTTATACAAATCAGGAGCCATGAAAAGGAATAAAATGCCTCTGTTCCTAAATTGGATAGCTGTTGATTGGTGTTAAACTATTATTTTTCTATTTTAGGCTGCACATACTAAATATCTTGTGTGACTTTATTTCATTTTTTGTTTATGAAATCTTGATTCTAGGTTGCTCTATGTTTGTTTTGTTTTAGCCCTTCTGTTGGTGCCTCATCTGAATCCTGATAGGATTATAATATATTCTGGAACAGCATCAATATATTTCACTTGTTGTGCCAGGTAATTTTGTTTATAGTTTTAACTATGTTGTTTGATGTTTGATATAATTTTTATTATGTATTAGTTATATTTTGTTTAATGTTTGACATTTTGCCAGTTCACCAAAACTACTTAAGTTATTTGATTATTGTATCTCACCCGACTTGGAGTTTGCTTAAATCTGAGTCCAATTCGTTTAAATCTGAAGTATTTTTGCTTGGTGCCATAGCTTTGAAAACCACTGTATTAAATCCCATATCATTTTTGAATTCCTTTCATTTTCTTATAATAAAATAAAGCAAATAAAAATAAATAGATTCTAGTCATGCGATGGAAAAAGGCCTGTGGAATTTAAAAAAGATTTTAAGCTTAAGTTAATCATATGCAAAGCTAAGCGGAAGAAAAATACCCCATAAAATTATTTAAAATTGTGTTCCATCAAAATGATAGAAAATCAGTTTATGGAATATCTTCCTGCTCCTAATTAACTCTCTTGCTTCTGATGTAAAGTACTTGGATGGGAATAATCGTTAATACTTTAGAGTAAAAGTTCATCCTTTATTTTAATGAGAGGTGACAATTTGAAGGGAGTGTCAGGGATCTAATAATCGATATTGTTAAGATTCGGTTTTCACCATACATACCATCACTTAAAATCGGGATCCAATAAAGTGCTTAAATCAAGGCTAAGTAAAGGTTGGCTCGTAGATGGTGCCACGCCATCTTACTTTCAAAGATATCTGGTTGCTCTGGAACCTTTTACTTTAAAATGCTATTGCAGATAGCTCTATTGTATACGCTGTTCCGGGCGGTAGTCGGGGACCATGTCGACGGCCTTTTCAAGGCTACCACTTCCAACCACACTAATAACTGGGCTGTTCTGGTAAGTTTTTAAACCTCTTCTTTTCAGAGGAAGTTTTAGCCATTTACTTATCCAGCGAAATTTGTTTTTGCTGCTTATATTCTTTTTAGTGATACTAGCATATTTTCATTTTTTATTTTTAGCGTTAACAGTGCTATTTTTATTTTTCATTTTCAAAGCCTGAGAGTATTGCCTTACTACTCCTACAAAGGCTTAAACGCTCAAAATAAATATGTATTTCTCATCCTTTCTGAATTCTCTATATTCACACTCTCTGCTGTTTTTCGTTTTTACCCTTTATAATATTTTCATGAGAATAACTGCTAGGAAAAACACTTTGGAGTTCTTTTCCCGAACTTACTTTTATATTCTAACATAAAGTCCAGGTTTCAACCTCTCGATTCTGGTTTAATTATAGGCACATGTCAGATACCTTGGCATTATATAGGACAGTCAAGAGGCTTGGGATTCCCGATTCCAACATTATTTTGATGCTGGCTGATGATGTATCTTGCAATCCCCGAAATGTATTCCCGGGCTCTGTTTTCCAAAGCGTTGACCACAAATTGGATCTTTATGGGGATGATATTGAAGTGGATTATCGTGGTTATGAGGTGACGGTAGAGAACTTTGTGCGCTTGCTTACTGGCCGCTTACCAGCCGATACTCCCAAATCTAAGCGGCTTCAGACTGATCACCGTTCCAACGTGCTGGTTTACCTTGCAGGTCATGGCGGTGCAAACTTTTTGAAGTTTCAGGACGCGGAAGAAATCACTGCCGATGAAATCGCCGATTCTTTCGAGCAAATGAACCAAAAGAAGCGCTACAACGAACTGTTATTTATTATTGACACTTGTGAGGCCAACACGCTGTATTCGAAAATTTATTCCAAGAACATCATCGCCATGGGTAGCAGTGAGCTGGGAGAAAAGGCTTATTCCTATCAGAACGACTATTCTGTTGGCCTTAGTTTAGTCGATCGCTACACCCATTACACACTTGAGTTTATGGAGAAGGTGCGTCCTGGCTCAAAGGTCACTATGAAGCAACTGGTTAACCACTACGACGCTAATCTATTGGGTTCTACCCCTGGGGTTATGGCAAAAAATGTTGATCGGCCTATTGATGAGATGCTTGTGACTGATTTCTTTGGGAGTGTTCAAGCCACTCGGTTGACTCTGGCCACATCCAAACCTCTTTTCGCTAACATTTCAACGCCTCAACTATCCTTGCCTGCAGCGGCCTCTCTTGAAATTGAAACCACCTTGTTTTCCCAAGTAACGTCGTATCTATCACTTCTCTTTTTTCCACCACCAGGTCAGGCCACTCTAGTTAAGCTTCAACACACCAATCATCTGCCACATCTACCTGTCTACGTTGCTATTCTTTTGGTTTCCCCCTTCCTCTATGTTTTCACGTTGTAGCTATCATATGATAAATGAGCTAAACTAACTCTATTATTTCAAAGTAACATTTGGGAAGCCATGTCGAACTTGCAACTGTAATCTTTTCTTATTTTCACTCCTTTGATGGGGTTTACTCAAACTTTAGGTAGAACATCATTCCTAAACGTAAACAGTAGTTGATTTACACCTTTTATAATGACCGTCGTAACCCTTGCATTCAATTTTTTTACCCGGGATTCCAATTTTGGAATGTCCACAAGGGCTTTCGGACACCTTGCAGAATGGTTTTTATCCCTTTCGCATCTGTTTGTCGTCTTATTAGAAATGCCTATGGTATTTGGGAAAAATTAACTTAAATCTTGAATTTTAAATTTAAAGGTATATTTAACCTGCAAAATAGGAAGATCTAATAAATTTTATTTTTAAATAAAGCATGGCTATCGGACTTGATTTTAAATAAAGCGGGAGAAGTTGAAAGGATATGAATTGTTAAGCAAGGTTTCCAAATTCTTTTATGGGGTTATCAAAATTGAAATCCCAGTCACAAGATTGATAGCAAGGATTACAAACCAACATGTGAAGAGTATATACTTCTGTGAAGTATATAAAACAAAGGACAGGAGAAAATTAAGAAGAGAGTGATACTTTATTTAATATAAATGTAGGGTATTATATAGTATCATGGTAAGCCACATGCTGTCCATGTACATCATGGTAGTCATGAGGCTTGTCCAAGTAATGTTCCATTTAGGACTCAAAAGGGTTGTCCCCATATTAGATGGGTGATTGATAAGAGTATCACCAACTTAATTATTAGTCGGGGAACCACTCGGGGAATTACTTTCCTGAGAGGGAGTAATCAAAAATGTTGCAACATCTCTCCATGGGGTGCTGGAAGGTGGAACCTTGGGAATTTTCTTAAGAGTGTTGGGGATTTATGCTTGGTATTGATCCAGTTTTGCATTGGGTATAGGGCTGTGGTGTCCCACCCCCGGACAAAACCCGGATTCTGTCCAAAGTTTCTGAAAATGTGGAAGGTAATATATTTTCTATTTAAATCTGATTTTAAATCCAATCTTCCAGAATGCCAGAAAAAAGAAGATCTTTGTCCGGGGGTGGGACGCCGCAGCCCTAATTGCATACCAGGAGCCAGGAGTTTTGTTGTACCATCCTTGCTGTCAGGCACCCACCCACTTGGAAGTAATCTTTCAAGATGATGAACAATGGCAGAGGGATTTAGACCAGTCGCTAGAGATCCCACAGGCAGAGACATCATTCCAAGGTGGAACAGTTCTCCAAACAGGCAGTAGTAATCCAACAGAGGGTTGAAGCAACCTAAGAAGAAGTACACCCTCAAATAGCAAAGGAGGAAGGCAAATGCCAGCAAACAGAAGACCTGGGGATCAGAAGGCTTCTTGGGAGACTGATAATTATGAGGCTCTTCCTTTTGGGGTGGATTGTGTGATAATGGGGTTGCAGTGTACCAGACTCCTGGAATTACTTGACGCCAGGATTTCTCTAAATAATGGGAATCAGGAGAGGTACCAGAATTGGCTCAGGTACCCAGCAAAATGCTGGCCTTAAAGTCCTGCAGCAAGATTATCCCAAAAAGCCATTTATACCCAATGGATTTCCAAAGGGAAGTATTGGGAAGTCTCATGGTTTTGGATGGGAAGAGTTAAGTCAAGATTAAGAAGTTTAGTTCACTTGGGTGAATTATAGACTTTATTGATTAAAAAAATTAATGAAAGTAGATTATCAGCTTATATAGCATGGTAGCAATAAAATGGGTTGGAGCATGATGTAAAGAATTTAAGTGAATTTTGGGATGTTTCTGGAGAAGGTGAGTGGTTAGGAACTTAAAACTGGATAAAATAGATTACTATCATCATAATTGGGCTCCTCTCAACATAATTGGTAAATTATCCTTATTTCTTAACTTAACTGTCAGGAGAAGGCTTAGAAGTTCAACTGTTTTCTCCACATGGAAGATGGGGATCAGGAGTAGTTTTAGAAGAAGAAACAGAAGACAACGGACCCAGAGTTAAGCCAGAAGGATCCAAACTGTTGATAACATCATCAGAAATGATCAGATTGCTATTCAAATCTATTCTCAAATTATTCAGATTGGTTGAAAACAGGATCAAAAGGTAACAATTAGTCACTTCATGAATTTACACTAACATCAACTAAACCCTGAGCAACTGAGTCCTGAAAAGACTCAGGTTTGAATCCTGTTCTTGAATTTAAAGAATTCAAGCATTCAACTGTATTATTAAACTCAGGTAAAACAGAACTGATACTACCATATAATTCTTGTTTCTTATGTGGTTTAAATAACCCAGATATAGGAGAACTTCCTCATTCCCAAAAAATGCTAAGATTGTTGACAGGAATGTTCTGAGGAAGATTTCTGACACTTGCTTTGCATAGGTGGAGGTGGTCATGGTGCAAGTGTTTGAGCTCTGTTCTAGCACCAATATCCTTGATTAGGTAGGTTTTATTTGGCTTGGCTTCCATGACAATTCCCGGTCCTCTCAAGTCTGGATTTATTTTATGCTGATCATGGTTGACATCCAAAATCTTGTCCCCAACTTAGAATCTCTCTTGTTGGAGGGGGACTGACTCTCTCTCAATCCTTTCCTTTTCCTTGTCCTCTTGGTTATTCCTGGTGCACTGTACGTCAGGGTCACTGTTGTCTGGCACTTTCTTAGGCAGAGGTAATTGTGGTCCTGATGTAGTGCTAACAATGTCGGGCTTATGATCATAGATGACTTGTATGGGTTTTTGCCTGCATTGCAACTTACTTGTGTTCTGAACACCATAAGCCTATTTGGTAGCATGTCAACCCAGGATCTTGGATTGTTGGCAGATAGCTTACTGAGGGCCTCTACAAGAGAACCAAAAAGTCTTTCAACTCTTACATTAGCCTGTGGGTGATAGGTGATAGCTATGATATGCTTTATTCTGTTTTTGGAAAGGTAGATGTTGGTATCTATGGCTTTAAGTTTGTTTCCTCTGTCTGTGATTAGGAGTTTAGGTTTCCTGAATTTGGCTATAATGTTCTTGCCAATAAACTGGATTACATTATTTTCTTTGTGTTCTTTTGTGGCTTTTGCCATAGGTCATCTAGTTTCATAGTCAATAGCTATGATAATGTACTTTCTGCCTTTCTTATTGCCAGACATTAGTCCCACAATATCCAATGATCACACTTTGAATGGTTGTGTGACTGATACTGGTATCACTTATTTGGGAGGGTTTCTTGGAGTGAATGTACTTTTCACAGACTTTGCATTGTTCTAGTACTGTTTCTTGGAGTGAATGTACTTTTCACAGACTTTGCATTGTTCTAGTACTTTCTTGATGTTGGTTAAGCAGGTTGGGCCACCAGTAACGTGTCTTATGATATTTGTGCAAGTTCCTGCTGCAGGTGTGTCCCAGATCTCTGTGGTATTGAAGAATTGTGTCAATTTTTTGTGCTGACCAGACGTAGGGTACAGTGTTGCCATTTGGTAATATGCAATGTAGAGTACCATATACATTTTTGAACAAATGTTTGTTCTTGAGGACTTTCTCTTGGATGTCCATTGGTGTACCAGGCAGGAACCCCTCTTAGAGATTCTCCATGATTAACATGGGTCAATTGGGGTCTCCATCAGTGCATATGAGATGTTTATGGTATAGCCTTGATAGGGAGTCAGCAGTAAGCATTTCTTTGCCTAGTTTGTATTTGATTATCATGGGTTACAATTGAATAAGTCTCATCCATTAAGCTTGTTGTCTAGATAGATGTTGTTGAGTCTTGAAAAACACCAATGACTTGTGGTCTGTTAGCACTTTGAATATCTGTGCACCTTTCAGGTAACATTACCACTTTATTAAACAGCAGACAATAGCTACCAGTTCCTTGTCATGTATTGGATATCTTTGCTTGCCATCAGACAGCTTTCTTGATTCATATGCTACAGGGAGGAAGTCCTTTTCTGCAGTCTGAATTCAGAGTACTCCTCCTATTGCGTAATTGGAAGCATCAGTTTCTAACTTGTATATTCCATCACAGTTTGGGTATTGTAAGATGGGAGTGGTGACCATACACTCTTTCAATTGTCAAAAGTGTTGATCTCTTAAAGGTGTACATATAAATTTTGTTGTCTTGCCTGTGATTGTGGATAAGGGGGTAGTCAAGGCACCCCAGTAAGGGATGAATCTTTTAACATAGGCTACCATGTCTAGGAATTTACAAAGTTTACTCTTTGTTGTAATGTGGCTAGTGTAAAATAGCCATTACTGATGTCAAACACCTCCCATCAATTAGGATCCAGTGTGAAAGGTTGAATTGTTCTGTAGTTTGGATGAACAACTAGTCTGGTCAACCAACAGGTCATATCTTCAGAGGGTTAATTAGCCCATCAAACAATATTACCAATTGATGGGTTTAGAACCAATATGATCTGAGGAGAAGTATGATCAGAGGATCAGAGGCTCAAGTTAATTACAAAACCCCTATATAACTCTTCCCTTGTTTATTAAATAAAGAATCAATATTACAATACTATACTTTTATTATAAACACTAGGCATGTTGCAGATTGAATGGATTAGACATTAAGTTGTCTATCTAGGAATTGAGCAACAGAATGGCCGCGTGATTGCGCTATTGCATCCTGATTTTACTAGGGATAAAGATATTTAAAACGCCTCTAAAACAGGTGTTCAATTTGCCTTTCAAATGCACACAAGGCAAGGACTTTACTTCTGCAATTATAAATAGAACAACAAAGTATTTATATCTACCTCCTTAAGGAAAGCCACGTGGAAGTGGTTTTTCTCTCGTAGTGGACTTCTAGCTGTGCCAATCCACTCTCCTCCATTAGGGAAGTCCTTCTGTCTGTGCCTCCCTGCCCCTGGTGGCAATTCCCCTGCCTCACACTATATAAGTGTGATACTATCTAAATAAGCACCAGTTTTGCCTTATTATCTTCTTATATTCTTCTGTCCTTACCCAGGCTGTCACTATACCAAAACAGGTATAGTATTAAGATAAAGAAGTAGTAGACTAACTATTTGTAGAAATCAGCACCCAGGCGGCATATTTTACGACAAGGCAGAAGAATCATCTTAGCTTGGTTTTTAGTCATTTACTTGCCATAATCAAGTTAAGCGTATATAATCATACCACATCATAGCCCAAGGTTACAAAATTTGGTGCTCACTCAAGCATGCAACAGCCCAATGGTACTCGCTGCCCTGCCAGGGACTTGTCTTTTGTCCAGGGAGGTGATTGAGACAATCTTCTCCATGCTTTTCTTTGCCATCTGCAAGACCACACTGATGGGATTTTTATGGAGATCAACTGCCTTGCTGGTACAAGGGATGGTCTGCCCAGCAAATTCATTGCATTTGGTCAATTCATGACTGACGTGCAACATCCCTGCCAAATTGAGGACCACTCAACTTTGCACCTAGATGTCCCAATTCCACTAGAAGTGGATGGGAATGCAGAGCCTACCCAGCAACAGCTGGAGCAGGCCATAGGCTGCATGGACCGCGGTGTCTACCAAAACAGGGAAGCACACAAGAAACTAGCATTATTGCCATCTTATGGCAAAACTGCAAAGTAGAAGTTCCAAAATTTCACTGGGATCACTCCAAACCAGCTTTGTTTACAAATGAAGACAATTGAGAAAGCAAAGGAGTACATACATAGCTTTGCAAACCCCACAATTTTCCACAATCACATCCACTTGGGGTATCAATTTTTCCTCATTTCCATCAAGGAAACTTGATCAACAACCAGCAGACACTCCTTTGATACTTCTACAATGAGCTTTTAGGCTCTATGGCCAACATTAGCCATCAAATTAATAGTTTGGTGGGACACCAGAACTACACTACAACTTGATCTTCACAGCTCAAGAAACGCCTGACTAACTATGTGGCCACAATGCTTGGGACTATGCTGGAGCACAAAGTAGTGGATAACAATTGGCTTTACACAGTGGCCCATCACGTCAAAGGTGCAGAAGCAACTTTTTGCTACCTATGCAGTGAGGTTGAATTGCTCTGTTGCTCAGTGAGAATGATCAAAGATGGGCCTGCTACAGAGTCTAACAAGGAAGCTACTGCCATTGTCCATCAAGACATGGAGGAGTTATCCAAACATGTTAGTGAAATTGACAATGGCCTTTGACAATCCATCTCTGACTGCAGCCACTTTTATTTGGAACTCCCTAAGCTTGTGAAGTGTATTGATCACAATCACAATTGCACAGAAGAAAACCATAACAATTGGGAAATATTAGGTAACAGCAAACAGGCTGCACAAGAAAAGAACAGTGTGTTGTTCAATAGACAGGAATCTCAGATTGAGAAACTTGAAGACAAATTACACTAGCCAATTGGAAAATTAAGGACTTGGCTCGGGAAGTACAATTGCAATGTAGCAATATCCAGTTACTAAAAGGTCAAGTGGAGAAGCTACTCCAAGAATACCCACTCCAGACTGAGTTGGAGCCAGAACCACAGGCCACGCTCAGAAGGAGTCCAAGCGTCCTCTCCACCAACAGCCAGGCGCTGTCTGAGGACCGCCGCTCTTTCCACAGTTATGAAAACAACAAAGACAACATAGGCCAGACAATGTGGAAGGTCTACGTAGCCAAACCAGTACTGGACAGCAGTGAGGCACCTTTACCCGGGGCTGCAGCCTCAACATCTAGAACCAGTAAAAACCCTAGAGATGCAGCGTCCAAAGCACAATTACGTGCCTTGTCCCATAGGAATACTTCTCCTCCACCCAGAAGAAGTTACAACTTTAGTACTTCTTCTGTGATGCAGAACTTCAAACCAAAAAATCTCCCCAAGTTTGACAAGAAATCAAATGTTCACATGTTCCTCTGCCTATACAATAACTAGATGTATGGTGCAGATGATGCCATGAAAAATGTAGCCATTTTTAACTGCTTAGATTTTGAAACACAAACCATAATTATGCCAAGACTGCCAGAACAGGATTGGACTTATTATAATGTGTCTAGAGCCCTAATTGCAGAATTTGGCAGAAAGTGTTACAGTAGAAAACCAAATGGAAGGAATAGTATGTCCCTGTAAGACTTGAAACCAACAAAGAACTGCCGCCAAACCCTTAAGAGAAGTTGACAGCTTAAATGCTGTAATTGACAAAAAAATGGGTCAAAGCTGGGGTCGCTCAAATAGCCCTGGAAAATCTGGATCTACCATATTTTTATCCAAATAACTATGACAAGAAAATCACACATTATACATTATTTGGTGATGGAAGTGCTCAACCCGCTGGTTGCCAGAATTTTTCAAATTATGACGTCATTGACACAAATTCCAATGCAGGACCTACAACTGCTGAAAATATTTGTACCAACCAATCAGAAGCCATGGAATCTCCTCTCCCCCATCTTAAACTACCTTAAGACTTTTCCCATTCCCCTCTAGAAACTTGTTTCTAGATATCTTACTCACCCTTGGAATAAAAAGAAAGTTGATATAATGCTTGCGTATTTGGGTCTCTTGGCCCCTGTCTTTGACAACTTTGCTGGAGCAATGGTCCAGTTGGCTTTGGACTCCTTTACTGTCTCTTGTCCTGCCTTTTACGTCACCTCCATGTCTTGTTATTATTCTAATTTTCCACTCCAAATGATTTTCTTGACTTCAATTTTAACCTCAGTTTTATGCTCCACAGGCTGCGGTTCCAAACTAGTCAAGCCCTCCTCTCAATTTGGCTTGCTGTTGCTCAAGCAATTAACTCTGTGTTTATTATATCCTCATAGTTTTTCTTTGAATACTGCAGCTTGTCATCTTGCTCTAATAGCAAGGAAGCTCTTTTCTGTTGCAAGATGGAATTCACAGAGGGAAAAATCAAGAAGGGTGAAACTCTTATGGAGTTTTTGGAACGTTTTTACTTGGAAGCTCAAACTCTTGTTTCCATGGGAGCTGCCACCTTTGTGGACGTAAAAGAAGCCCTGCTAAACTATGTGCACCCTAACCTCAAGTTATTGGTTGCACTCAAGTCTGGTATTTATGGTGCCCAAACAGTTCCAGAGTTGATGCACCACTTGGGTTCATTCAAAGAGCAGTTCAAGGTTCCCTTCCCAGATTATAAGAAATCTGCATCCTTCCCAGAAAGTGAACCCAAAAACAAGAGCTGGGAGAAGGATCCCTTGAAAAATCCATCAACTACCAACACTTCCTCAACCAACAACACTTTTAGTAACCGCACATGTTCCACATGTGGGAAATTAGGGAATCTTTTGTGGGTCTGTAAGCAACCCAAGGCCATTGTCTGTCATTTGGGCCACAAAGAAAGCAAAGATGGCAAGCAAACAGAGGAAGAAGAAGATACAGAAGAAGATGGTGAAGAGGCAAAAAAACTGCTAAGCAGTCAGGTTGAGGAGAAACCCCTGACTGCTAGTAGTAACCAACCCTCTCCACCTATTGATCCTGACCCTGATACCACTGATTGTGACAGCTGCTTGCTGGATCAAGAAGTCTGTCTCAAAAGATACTTTCCTGACAAGGAAGAAATAAATTTGACGTTTTACACTGTGTATTGGCCATTAACGCAGTCACCAGTAAGCAGGCCATTTGTACAGAAATCCTACCTTCCCAAGAAGCTGTTGAAACTGTCGCTATACCTTATGCTGAACCTCTTTCCATGCCATACACTGAATTCACCCACAAAGGCAACAGTATTAAAAAGTTGTCTCAACTTTTAAGGTTGGGACAAGTCTCCACAAACTTGGATACCCTAAACGCCCTGAAGCCCAAGTTAACAACTGCGCTGGAGTAGTTTCTTGCACAGTTCAAAGGCTTAGACGTCCACAAGGTTACCAAGATTACATCTCCTCATTACACAGAAAGATACAGCTGCATCTATATTGAGCTTGTGGTCCATAAGCTCAGATTAAGAGCAATTTTGGATTCTGGAGCCCCTGGTAACATTGTGTCAACCAGGCTAGTTAAGAAGCTGAAGCTTGCTCCTGACTTTTATTACACTGAAGAATTTGATACAGTTGGCCCCAACAGAACAAAGGCATTAGGAGCTTACTCATCATTACCACTGTGTTTTGGTAAATTGGTGGTAACATCACCTGCAATAGTGCTGCAAAAAAAAGCTACAATATTTTGGTTGGTACAAGCTTCATGGCAACATACAGAACTATCATCAATCATCAAGATAGTACTTTCAGTATTTTGGGCCACTCTGTGCCTATGTTCTACCATGATGATGGGCCAAAAGACCTCCCTATCAAGAAGGTTCACTATATTAATATGGAGTATGCTAATGAAGATATGCCAGTAAAGTACACCTTACAACAGAATAAAATTAAGAATTTGCCGCTGGCAACTAAAGAGTACAAGGAGATCCCTTTATATTCCTCCAATGAATTCTCCATTCCAGGTGGGTCCCAAGTGATACACAATACGGGCCTATGCCTCAGCTTCCCAAAAGGACGGCACAGGGAAGTATCTGGACTTCACAGGATCACAGCTGGAACCATGGATTCTTCCAGGTATTGTGATGCCATCATCAGAAGAGATCCTGGTACTCTTGGGAAACCTTTCTGATAAAAAACTGAAGGTGAAGAAACACCAGCTTCTTGGTTATATGAAGCTGGAGGAAAATTCCAGGCTGGCAGATGTACCCCTTTTGGTGAATTTAGTGAGTTTGCACTGCCTTGCAATCAGCCAAGTGTTCTATTGCTAATTTTGTGTAACTCTTTTAATGGGTTAACTGAAGGCCAGAAGGACCAAGACATGCACCTTTTGATAAATACAAGGACATCTTTGCAGATCACAATCATGACCTAGGGAAAGCCCTAGGAGTTGAACCTGTATTGGATACACAAGGTACTGCCCCAATATGCTCAAGACCAATAAGACGCAGCCTGGCTAACCAAGCCATTGTCAATGAAGAGCTTCAAAAACTGCTCTCTGCCAGACTATTGGTTCCTAGCAAAAGCCCTTGGTCCTCACCTCTGCTTATTGTTAAAAAGAAGGATGGTACAAATTGCGTAGTAATGGATTACCGCAAGTTGAACTCAGCCACAAAGAAGGACTCCTACCCATTGCCACGCATTGACAACACATTGGATAAGCTGGGGATGCAAAGTACTTCAGCGCAATGGATCTGATCAGTGGATACTGGAAGATTGACCTTCCAGCAGCAGATCAGGAAAAGTGCGCCATTATTACAGAACAAGGCCTTTTGCAGCCAACTAGAATGCTGCAGGGACTTGCAAACGCCCCCGCAACATTCCAACAGACCATGGACATTGTAATGGGAGACCTTAATCTGACATGTGTAGTGGTCTACCTTGATGACATTAATGTCTTCTCTTGTACTTTTAGTCAGCATTTGGAACACTTGGAGGCAGTGTTTCAACACCTCATTGCAGCTAATCTCAAATTGAAGCCAAGGAAGTGTAACTTTTTAAGGAACACCTGGAATTTCTTGATTATATTATCAGCAAAGATGGCCTACTCCTGTCCCTGCTAATGTCAAAGCCATCAAGCATATGCAAAAACCTACCAATAAGAGATATGTGCAGGTGTTTCTAGGAATGATTGGTTACTACAGAAGGTTTATACCAAACTTTGCAGGCCTAGGAGGTCCACTTTTCCACTTGTTAAAAAATGAAGTTGAATTCTCATGGACAGCAGGTTGCCATAAAGCCTTTTAGGACCTAAAAGCCATGTTGGTGACAGAACTGGTACTTTCATTCCCTAACTTTGATTGCCCTTTCATTGTACATATGGATGCTAGTTTGACAGTAATTGGTGTTCTTTCCCAACTGGACGCCAATAACCAGGGTCACCCTGTGGGGTACTGTTCCTGTACACTTAATAGCCATGAACAAAATTACACAGTTACTTAAAGGGAGTGCTTGGCAGTAATCTACGCCTGTCAAAAATTTATATTATACCTCCACAGCGTACACTTTATGGTGGTAACTGACCATGCTTCACATAAATGATTGAAACCCCTGAAGGACCCAGAAGGACAACTGGCACAATGGGCTATTAAGCTGCAGGCTTACAACTATGAGATTGTTCATTGTGCTGGTGCTATGCATCAGAACACAGACTGTCTTTCACGTCTCCCTACTATAGCCTTGGTCTCTTCAGCAGCAGATGAGCTTTACAATAAGTTAATGCTGAAGCCTTCTATGTGGGGGTAGGAGCCACTTAAGATTCAGAAAATTCTGAAAACTCTTGCAGTAGACACTTTCATTAAGGACAACCAGCTTTTTAAGTTGTTTAAAGAGAAATGGTTGCCCTACATCCAACCATCTTTACAGACTGATGCAGTGGTATCAGCACATCAGACTTTAGGCCACAGTGGCATTCAGAAGACCCTCAATGTTTTACAGCAACACTTTTACTGGGAAGGAATGCATTCAGATGTAGCAGAAACACTGGCCACCTGTCATTATTGCAATATAGATCAACCAAAAGTCTCGCGCTACCAGCATTGCCTAATTTGACCCGGTTTTGCTTTCCATACCGTTGCAATAGATGTAGTTGGGCCTCTCCCACTGACCACTGGCAAAAACAAGCTTATTATTGTAGCAATGGATCAGCTTACCAAATGGGTAGAAGCAAAGGCAATCCTAAATCAGTTGGCACTGACTACAGTCAAGTTCATTTTAGAGAATATCCTCTATAAACACGGCTACCCGCAAACACTGCTGACAGATAATGGAACAAACTTCACAGGCTAAACAATACCTAGGATAAACAAGCTTATGGATATTTGTGGTACCCTTTCAACCCCATATCATCCCCAAAAAAATGGTATGGTAAAGAGAATCAACAGGATTCTATTACATATTCTAAGGAAACTAAGTCATCAGCACAGAACAGAATGGAATATATATCTTCCGGCAGCCACCTTTGCGTACAGCATAGGATACCATAGAGCCACCAGGAAAAGTCCTTTCCAACTTCTGTAAAGAAGACAACTTAGTCTTCCCCCTTATCTGTAAAGCTTAGTTAAATCTGGCAACCCTCTCTCCCCTGGCGCTTATCTAAAGAAATTAGCCCAGACATTGATCAAGTTACAGTCTGAAGCATACTCTATCAATCTGGTGACTAAGGGAAAGGACATGGATTGTGCAGAAAAGACTTTCCCAGCCCTCCCTGTATACAAGATAGGAAGCTTGGTATACTTCTACAGTAACCAAGGGTACAGTTGTGAAAGTAAACTTGCCTTGTTATGGCAAGGCCCGGTTAAAGTAATCCATACAGTGGAAGTAGATAGCTATACTCTCAAGGATCTGGAAACAGGACTTTTGATCACTCAAGTCCATGTACAGTACATGTGCAAGGCTCCAGGTGGTCAAGCATAAACCCCTTTATGGGTAACAACTTGGAAAAAGAAAAACCTAATGAAAATAATCCATGGGTTGTTACCCTATTTGAAACAAGAAGGAAGATAACACATATAAGGGACAAAGTAAAAAATAAGTATGTTGCAACACTTTATTAAGGTGCAAGTTCTTCTATTGCTAGGCATAATTGAAGGAGAATTTGCACAGATGCAGCATATATGGGTCACACCAAAGGTATCCAGTAAAATCTATATGGTAGGAATGGGGTAGAATCAACTGGTAGATACTGGACACAATTTATCCCTATGGAATATAGGAACACAATCCCTAGTAGGATGCACTCCCACAATAGGCTTTCCTGCTGAGCATATTTCTCTGATGTCTGGACGCCCACAGAGTACATCATACTGAGTAGCCATTCCAAGTATTTGGGCATGTGGTGAAGGTATTGGTGATATACAGTCTTGGATCCACACAGCACAAGGTTACCTACTAGTGTCATGGACTGCTGGCTTCCAGAATCTTCATAGCTTAAGAGGTCTAATGTTGCACGCATAGCCCTTCAAAGACAATACTCATGGCTATCAGAACCATGCCACAAGGTTACTGGTCCTGCAGCTGACTTTGAACTCATCCAGACAATGAAGATGACCCTCAACAGCTCCAATGCCCATGAATTTTTATTGGTCAATAATGACACTTCATCAAAGCTAAACTGGTTGAGTTGGATCTCCAAATACTCCATTAGTTTAGGTATTGGTAATCTCCAGTGCACTGTATTTCTAACTTTGAGCTTGCGTGTAGTAACCATGTACAGTTGTTCCAGAACAAGCATCAGCACTGACCACATGGCATACATTCCACGCAAACGTAGTCTTGGGATTTTACCCCAACGTAAATGTATGTACATGTTTATATACTGTCCATGTTGATCCTCTTGAATCACAGCCTTGGTACTTGTGAATCCTTCACCAGTTAGATTTCTAAGTCTGACTGTTGGAGAACTTGGGACAGGATGCTTTGCCTGACTTGGAGTTGCAGTTTGCCTTGGTGTCTTCTTTGGAGTTGTGATAAAGGATTGGACAATGGTATTTGTTGGCGTGCTCAGTTGGTACGTGCTGCCACTGGTTGGACTTTGGAAGTCAGCGTCAACTTTGTTGCCTAGTAAATTGTTGAAGTCCTCCAGCTCTTCTGGTTCTAAGATTGGTGATGGACATGGGTGTTCCTTAGGACTCAACTTTTTGGAGCTTACATGGTTGGCTGACACTCTCTGTTGTGGTTGGTCAGTGTATCTTACTACTGGTTTTCTGACTCTCTTTGGACAATTAACCATAATAAGAGAGAAAAATACTGGGACTGTAATGTCTAGTTTAGAGGGGGGAAATTTTGTAATGTGGTTAGTGTAAACTAGCCATTACTGACTTCAAACACCTCCCATCAATTAGGCTCCAGTGCAAAAGGTCAAATTGTTCTGTAGTTTGGATGAGCAACTAGTCTTGTTGACCAACAGGTCATATCTTCAAAGAGTTAATTAGACCATCAAACAATATTACCAATTGATGGGTTGAGAACCAATATGATCTGAGGAGAAGTATGATCAGAGGATCAGAGGCTCAAGTTAATTACAAAACCCCTATATAACTCTTCCCTTGTTTATTAAATAAAGAATCAAAATTACAATAATATACTTTTATTATACACACTAGGCAGAAGAATCATCTTAGCTTAGTCTTTAGTAATATAGGTTGTAATCAAGTTAAGTGTATATAATCATACCACACCATAGCTCAAGGTTAAGACACTCTTATTCTGCAGAGCTGGCATGTTGGTTATGGCTTTTATCTTTTCTGGGTCTGGTTTTACTTCATCTTTTCTGATAATGTGTCCTATAAATGGGAGTTCTGTTGAGAAGAAGTCACATTTTGAGGATTTGGCTATGAGTTGGCTATCCTGAAGGGTACAGAGAACTAGTCTGATGTCTTCTCAGTGTTGTTCTATAGTTGGGCTGCATACAACTATATTGTCAAGGTAGAGAATAGCCCTTTTCCAATGTGTTCTTTGAAGACTTTGTTCATGAAGGTCACAAAAATGCTGGGGACGTTTAACATACCAAAGTTACAAACAACACATTTGAACAAGCCATATTTAGTTCTGAGCACAGTCTTGGGGATATCTTCAGGTTTTGCGCAAATTTGGTGGTAACCTGCTGTCAAGTTGATTTTTGTGAAGACTTGGGACCCCCCAGGGCGTCAAAAAGGTCATCAATCAGGGTCAGGTGATACATGTTCTTGATTGTGACCTTATTGAGCGCCCTGTAGTCTGTGACTAGGTGTAGTCCCCCATCTTTCTTTGCTACAAAAAAACAGCAGCACCAAAAGAAGACTTAGAAGATTGGATGAGCCATTTCCCAAGAGCTTTTTCAAGGTAGGCCTTTAGTGTGTTGTCCTCTTGTGGCGTAAGGCGGTAGATAGGTTGTGCTTTTAGCACACTTCCTTTGAGATCAATTTTGTGCCTTATGCCACAGTTGGGTGGCAGCCCTGGTAATATTTCTTGGAAAACAGAAGGAAACTCTATGATTAACTGTTCCTGGATTAGGTCTTGCTCATGTGAGGTCTTTGTGCTTTTTAAGTGGATAATTTAATATGTGCAAGTGTATGAATCAAATTTCCTAGGGTCCTTTTCCTCTTCTGTTTCTGTAATTTTTACGGATACATGGTCTCTCATAAGTGTTAATATGGGTTGGATATATATGGTGATGCACCTCACCTTGTATGGTGAGGGTAGCACTATTCAAGTCAATGTGAGGTTTGGTATTTCTCATCCAGTCCAGGCCAAGTATGACATCATACCTGGGGATTGGTATTATTGGGCCACTAAGTGTAGTCTGCATGTCTTCTATTTGACTGCGTGAAAGTCTTGCTTCTCTGGCAACTGGTGTACTTTTATTATCTGCCATGATAACCCTTTTGACACTACTTTGGATTGTGGGTGGCTTAATGGGGTTGGCAATTTTTTTAAAACAAGGGATTGGTCTGCTCCAGTGTTAAACAGTGATTTTCCCTGATATCTGCAAAAGCAGAAAGGATAATTGAGGAGTTTACTTCCAGTTTGGGCAGCAAACAGTATAGGATCACTGAAGGGCACTTGGATCATGGTGATTGAGTCCACGTCTTGGTCCCTGTACAAGTCTTGCAAAGTGGGGAAGGGTAGCTTGCCTAAGCACTCCCCTGAGCTTTTCCCTCCTCAGCAGTACTATCAGTGCTCATCTGATTTGCTTGAGTAGTACAATTTCTATTTCAAGGATTAGAGTTATTGGCTCTGTTATTCTACTTTTTAGGTCAAGGGTCCTTCTTTGCTGTGGGTCTTTCCTTTTGTTTTTTTTGTTGAATGTAGGTTGTCAAATTTCTGTATGGCGTGTTTTCCCTCTAAGAATATGTTCTGAAGGTTATTGAAACAGGTCATATCAAACTGACGTCTAATGTGTGTGAGGAGACCATTGTAGAAGTCCAATTGTAGTCCAGCTTTGTCAAAGTTAATGGTATTGGGAGCACTGTCACATAGATATTTGTAGGCTAAAATTTACTCCTTGATTGTTTCTGTCATTTCAAAAGTTCTGAGTTCTGTCATGATTAACACATCAGAGTCCTTTATGGCAAAGTTCTTGAGGAAGGCAGCTTTGAACATATCCCAGTCTTTGCTGTGATCAGCATGTTGGTCAAACCATTTGCTTACAAAGCGTGAGGTAGCCCCTGTGACGTGTAAGGAAATCTTGTTAACCCAGAGTCTGTGGAAGTAGCCTACTTGTTTAAATTTAAGTGATTTCATCCTTTCACAAGAATAAAATCAAATATTGGGTCTCTGGGTACACAGAAGAAATTAGGAATTTCATTTTTAAATGTGAAATCAGAAAACAAAAAATCAATCAGTTGATTTAATCAGTTCAAAAATACATTCAAATTTGATTAATTAATGCGCTTTTGAAAACAAGAACAAAAGCAAAAGCAAGCGCAAAAAACAAAAAAAAACCATCATATAAATCCTAGTTTAAGTTCAAATTCTAATTCTCCAGATGATGAACACAACAACAGAAACAACAACATAACATTTAAAATTGGCTCCAATACACACAACACAGCCAATCAGGGAAAAATTAAATGTGTAAAACACTACAATCAATTATTCAGGGATCCACAAAGCCAATCAAAGATAGCAGACTAACCAAGCCAGAGGAGTACCTCACATCTGACCCCAGAATTCAACTCCAATTATAGTGCAGTACAATACTTCAATTTAATAACCCAACTTACTTCTTCTTGCATTATGCCATGGTGAAGTAGAGTGAGAGCTCTTTGTAATCAATCAAATAGGGAATTTACACCCAAATGAGAATGACACTACCTATGAGGATGAGACAATGTGTGTTTATTCAGAAATAATAACCCTTGAAGTGTGAATAATGAAAGGCGCAGCAGAAGATTATGCACAGGTACATCAGGAAGACCTTAATTTGGCTCAATGTCAAGGAATCAGCAGCATAGATAGGTTCAAATTTAATTTTGCAGGTTTCAGGAATCATTTCAGAAGGAGGAGGAAGATTATCAGGAAATTGTAGAGGTGAGAAAGCAGAATCTAGCAGTCTGGTTATTACAAATCTGGTTGGAAAATATTGGAATAAGTGAATCATGATGCAAGATATTTAATGTGAAAGAAGCTATCAAACTAATTTGTAGCCTGTTGAAACTGAATGTTACTTAATACTCTTGGGTGCATCTTAATGAGGTGGCCTCCTTGTATGTAATATTTTATCAGCTTACAGACACCGCCAACAGTGATTCTGTAAGCTGTACCTGACCTCCTTGGAGGTCAAGATTTGAAAACCAACAGGTCAAAGTAAGGAAACTTAGGTGCAGGGCATCTGCTCCCTTCTCAGACCTTATTTCCTGTGCCACCACCCACTTGCAGTGATTGTAGATTTAAATCTAACAATCAATTACAAGTGTGTATGGCTTTGGTCCAGTTTTCCCCAGGTGGCAACAAGTTTGGCCTAGCCACACCTGGGAAAACTATGGCTATTACATTACTCTCCTTCTTTGGTGATGTGTACTTTCCACCTCCTGGGAGTGCTGCCAGTGTGTAGTTCTTGTGGGAAGGAGGAAGTTTCATGGCAACTAGGGTGGCCTTTACCAGACCTACTGCCTGGGGATTGTTCTTGTGGAACTCCTGGAGCATTTCTTGGGCGTGAGTGAGGTTGTGGTGGGGGATCTAACAGCTTTCTGAGGCCGGGTATCCCTTACAAGATACTGAGTAGTTCATACTCTTACAGGATAGTTTGGATGCAATTATTGATTCTGGTTCATATTCCAGTTATCCATCTACCATTATGGGATCAGGAGTAGATACAGGGGGACCTTCATACTTAGTTAAGAGGCATTCATGGAATGTGCTAAAGATGTGGAAGGAGGGAGAGAGGTCCAGTTGGTAGGCTGAGGATCCAATTTTCTTTAATATTCTGAATGGACCTACCCTTTTGGGACCTAGCTTCTGGCAGGGCACCTTTAGTTGCATGTTTCAGGAGTCAACTAGTACTTGATTGCCAATTTTATACACTAGACCCTCTCTTCTTTTCATGTCTGCATAAGCCTTGTAAGTTATCACAGCATGATTTAAGGACTCTTTGAATTCTTTGTGAATTCTTTTTAAAGCTGCTGCCTGTGAGGATACCAATTCCACTTTGCTACCTGAGAGTGAGCCAAAGTTACATTGGGGTATGTAGCCATAATTTGCATAGAATGAGGAGACATTAGATGAGTAGTGGGGATCATTATTGTAAGAAAACTGGGCCATTGGTATGTTTTGGGACCAGCTATCTTGTTCAGTGTTGGAGTAGCATCTAAGAAATGTTTCCTAGAATTGATTCACCCTCTCTGTTTGGCCATCAGATTGGGGGTTTTAGGCTGTTGATCTGCATAACTTAATGCCTAGGAGTCTGGAGAATTCCCCCCATAATTGTGCTGTGAATTGGGGACCTCTGTTGCTTATTATCTCTTGGGAAATTCCATGGTGGGCAGATACATTGTTGAAAAACATTTTAGCCATCTGTGCTGATGTGATTGTGATTTGACAGGGGATTAAATGACTCATCTTTGTGAAAAAATCTACTGTTACCATGATTGCATCATAACCATTTGATGGTGGAAGTTCTACTATGAAATCAACAGACAGAGATATCTGTGGACCATTTTTAATTTGTAGGGGAACCAGTAGACCTGTCTGTTTGAGACAAGAGGGCTTTGACCTTAGAAAAACCACACAGACTTTCAGATATTCAGCTACATCTGATATGAGACCTCTCCAATCAAATTGTCTGCAGATTATCTTTATGGTCTTATTTTTCCCTTGGTGGTCAACCAATATGTTATCATGGTGGGCCTTGATGACTTCCAGGCAAATATCACCATCAGGTACCCACAGACAACCATTGTGAAGTATTTTACTATCTTCATAACTGTAGCAGGCGTGGGGAGTAGATTGACTTGCCAACTTAAACAACTGGGGGTACTTTTTGTCTAAAGATTGTAGCAAATTAACTCTAGCTACCATATCTGGGTTGGCAGGTTCTTGGACACTTAGGGTGCAGATTTTTTCCATGGGGGAGAGGATAGAATGGTGCTAGGGGGAATCATGACCTTTGTATTGAATTCTTGTTCAGCCTTAACGTCTAGAAGGAATGCTGGGTTACAACTGAGGGAGTCCACCAGATGGTTATCAATGCCCTTGATAAACTTTTATTGGAATTTGAACTTGACTAGGACTTTGTACCATCTGGTCTGGCATTCAGTTAAGAGACAAGGTTCATAGTAATACAGTAGGGCTTTGTGGTCTGTCCTTACTGTAAATGGGTGTGTGGCTGAGCAAAGATGATGCTGCCAATATTTAATAGACTTTACTACTGTTAAGTTACGCCCCCTCCTTGGTCCTCTACTTCAATCCTCACCAAATGCTTTGGGATCTCTGCCAACTTACTCCTGGATATTTCCCAAAGATTTACTGAAAAACCCCCAAGAAAGGTCCTCACACTATTAATTGCTGAATTAGTCTGAAAATGCCCTCATCCAACCCACCCAAGAGACACCTCTGGTTAAATATCATGTGCAAGAGCGTCTGGGAGCAGTGGTAATTTCATTCAAGACAGGTTTCTCAACTTTTAGTTGAGTCATTTTCCCTTTGATTTTGTCCATTTGGATTTCTCCAAATTTTCCTGCTTCAAGAGATGCATCCATATTCCTTCATATCATTTGCCAATCAGTTTTGGACATCCAACTTCTCATCCAAACTCCATCCCCTCCCTTTAAATAAATGCAAGAGTTGTAAAAGACCTTGCTTTATCACTCTCTAATCTAATAAAGCTCAAAATTTGTTAGTGAAACTGGCCATTTGGTTTTTTCTGTTGCTTTTGGTGTTCAGTTGATTCCTTCCCCCCTTTGGCCTCTCAGTAATTGTTGGCAGCAACCTTTTGATTGTTGCTGAAACCGCAATTTTATTGTGGTTGAGAGCTTGGTTTTATTTCCTCTTAAGCTTCTCCCCAATTCTCATAACTACTGCTAATAACTCTTTGCCATATATTATGTAGCTGAGCTCTTTGTATCTCATTTTCCTAGAGAAATAGCCCACAGTGTATTCTAGCCCATCATCAGCAGTTTGTAGAAGGACCAAAGTAATGGCAAATTTGGAGGCATCTGTGGCTAAGATGAAAGGTTTGGAGGCATCAATATGGCAGAGCATGATTGCAGAACACATGATCTTCTTGACAGCATTGAACGCATCATTGCATTGTGTAAACCATTCCAGAGTTCTTTTCCCACTAGCAGTGTAAAGAGGAGCTGCTGTTTCTGACAAGTGGGGGGTGAAGTGTTTCAATAAGTTACATGTTCTCAGGAAACTGTGGAGTTGGGTAATGTTTGTTGGGGTCTGCCAATTCCTGATTGCAGCTTCCTTGTCAGGGGAAATAGCATAGCCTTTCTCCAAGATCAGATTTCCTAAGAAAGAAACCTTACTCTTGAAAAATCCGCATTTTCTTGGTTTAACGACAAGATTGGCCTTTTGGATCCTTTTCACTACAGCACAAAGATGGGTAGCATGAGACTCCTCATCCAGAGAGTATACTAAGATGTCATCCATGTATGCAATAGCACAGTTCCCAATGAGGTCACCCAAGACTGCACTAATCACCTTCTGGAAGACTTCTGGGGCGTTCTTTAGATCAAAGGGCATGACTTGGTACTGAAAGATGCCTTTCTTAGTCCTGAAAGCGGTTAGTCACTCCTGATCTTCCTTAATGCAAATTTGGTTAAAAGCATTCAGGAGGTCCAGCTTTAAAAAGATCCTAGCTTTATCCACCTCTCTAGAGATTTGAGACTCAATGGGCATGGGGTATGGATCCAGTACAGTCACATTGTTCAGGTTGCCAAAATCAATACAGTGGCGTAAAAATCCATCAGACTTCTGAACAAACAGCAGTGGAGAGCATATAGAAGAAGATTTCCTAAAGATCTGTCCTTTGGCTTCCATATCTTTTATCCATTCTTCTAAGCATTGTTTCTATTTTAGGTTCAAGGAATAGATGGGAGAAGCTACTTTCACCAAATTGACAGTGATTTTAAGCTCAAAGTCAAATTGTGAGTGTTCCAGGAAACCATCAGCCAGTTTAGAATCAAAGGCTGTGTGTAGGTGTGAGAGGCAAGATGGAAGTACATCAAAGGACGTGGAGTGGGTTGAAGTTGATGAGACTGTCATTGAGATTTGAGGGGCTTCTTTTCCAAATGAGATCATTGGTACCTCCAAAGAAATCCTGGCAGGATGAGCAATTCTCAGTAGGTTATCTTTGAGGATTGGGGTAATATTGTGTTCACATCACCATTCCACACCTAAGATCACCGGGTATGACAGGTGCTTTGCTACTGTGAATTCAGCAACAAAAGTGTGATCAGTGATATAAAATAATAACAGATGATGTATTCTGAATGAGCAAAAGACATTGGATACCTCTTCTTTATATAGAGCGCTGGGATTATATTCCAAACCTAGCTTTTCAGCCAGATCTTTAAAAATGAAGTTTTTGGTGGCACCAGTATCTACTAAAGCTACAGCTTTTGTTAGATGTTATGTGGAGACAAAGGAACAATGGAACAAAAAACATCCCTTCTTTGTTTTATTTGATAGATGAGAGCAATTGGAATCCATTTGTACCTGAAATTGAGGGGCTGTTTGAGTGGGCAACAGATCCTCATTCAGAGCTACAAAAGGTTGATCAAGTGTAGGTTCAGCTACAATAGGTTCAGGGCAAGGAGTAATCACAACCTTAGTCATAGTGGCAACGTGGGAATTCACAATAGCTTGATCCTTGGAAGAGAGCAACAGACAGTTCTGATTGAAGCGTATAAGTTTACAGGCATTGGTAGTGTTACCTGAAATAGGCGCTTGGGAGTCAGCAGAGGTCAAGTTTGCAAGAGTAGCAGTAGAGTTGTCAATATCATAGAAGGAGATAGTGGCTAAGGTAGAAATGCTTTGAGGGGTTGAGCTGTTGACGGGGGCTACAGCTATAGTTGAGGCTGGTGTTGCAAGGAAATGGGAGACATAAGAGGATATGGAGCCTTGTGGAGTGGCTGACTCCTGTTGAATTTGCAAGCAGTTTAACATGGGAGGTGCCTCTAACAACAGAGACTTTGTGGGCTGTTGGGATGTTACTAATTTTCCCCCAACCGCTTGTAGGAGGCAATGTATCATATTAGAAACAGAAGCAGAAGGGTGGGACCAAGGTGACAAGCTTTGGCTGGTGTGATCAAGACTAAGATAGAGAGCTGCAAGCTTAGCACTTTGGGGGAGTGATGACTTTTCAGCACTGGCTTGGAACTATTTGAGATGCAAGGGCAGAGGTTGAGGGCCTTAGAAACTCAAGAACAGAGTTCTTTAGTCAAGCAAAGAAGAAGTTGCTGGAGCTTGACACGTCACCAAAGGAATTAGGGTGGCTGCATCATCAAAGGAGTTGGATGCTTGTTCAAGAATAGATAAACACCACTCACAGGATTCAGGTTCTGCTCATTTTAGCAAGAAGCTGAGAAGCTTCTGAGGGAAACCATTCTGAGTCCATTCCTCAGTTAGTTCCAAGATTTCTATTGTGGTGTTTAATAAGTGGGATGGAAGGCTAGGAGCAGGAAGCCAGAATTTGAGGTGTGAGAGTAGAGTACAGCGGGGTTGTGTGATCTCTATCTTTGCAGAGGATGGGTATAACAGAGGAAAGAAAACCACTTCAAAAATACTCCAGATTGAAGTAATGAGAATTGTGGAAGTCACCACTGAGATATCCATGATGCAAAAGAATAATCTAACAACAAATATGCACAGGCCATACAATATATCAAAATTAGAGTAGTTTGGTAATGTCAGGGAGAAGTAGAGCAAAAGCTTGTTGTTATCAATCAAATGGGGAATGTACATCCAAATGAGGATGACATTACCAATGAGGAGGAGAAAATGTGTGTTTACTTGGAAATGGTAACCCTTGAAGAGTGAATAAGGAAAGGTGCAGCAGAAAATTATACACAGGTACATCAGGGAGACCTTAATTTGGCTCAATGTCAAGGAATCAGCAGCATAGATAGGTTCACATTCAATTTTGCAGGTTTCAGGAATCATTTCAGCAGGAGGAGAAAGATTACCAGGAAATTGCAGAGGTGAGAAAGCAGAATCTAGCAGTCTGGTTATTACAAATCTGATTGGGGAATATTAAAATAAGTGAATCATTGATGCAAGATATTTATTGAGAGTAAAATATCAAACTACTAAGGTAGTTTGGTGGGAACAATTGTTACTTAAAGCCTTTGGGTGCATCTTGATGAGGTGGCCTCATTGTGTGTAATATTTGTACAGCTTAAAGATACCACCAATGGCGGTTCTTTAAGCTGTTACCTGACCTCCTTTAAGGTCAGGATTTTAAGACCAACAGGGCAAAGGAGGGAAAATTGGACCTGGAGCATCCACGCCCCACTTGGACCCAATTTCCCATGCCACCAACCACTTGTGATTGACTGTTAGATTTAAATCTATGATTGCTGCAAGCAGGCTTTGGGCCAAGATTCCCCAGGTGGCAGCTCTTTGGCCAAGCCACACCCGGGAAAACTATGGCCATGACACATTGCAGGCTGTAGCCTGCTGAAGTCCTGCAAGGCAATACTTCTCAAATTACTCTTGTAGGATCACCTGGTAACTACTATGTCCCCTCCTCTACTTGACTTCAGTATTTAGGCTGAATAATTCCCTCTGAGAAAATAGCTCCAACAATTTTATATTTCTATCTTCACCTCAATAAATCTATATTCTCAAAAAAACCTCTAAATTTTGATTAGTAGATACCCAAGGATCCCCTATAACAGCATGAAGCTCATTCTTATGGTTTGGGTCTTGTTTGTGCTAATTTGACTTGGCCAGGCTAATGTGAACTTTGAAACTCCCAATCCAATTCCAACCAATAAATCAGAAGACTTCATTTGGTATTGTTTTGGACCATGTTGTTGTCATGCTCCATATGTTGAAACTGCTTGAGTCCCTCCTATTATCCATTCCAAGGCCCCCTGGTTGGTCTTGGGATACATTAGTGTCTACTATCTGTTAAATCACTTCACTCCTTTCCTGGGAAGATTCTGCTTATTTGATCATCTTTTACATATTTTAATGGTAGGGATTTCAGTAGGGTCTACTCTAGTCAAGTTTAACCTGGGAGCTCATCTTCATTCTATTGGAAAAAGGCTCCCCAATGAGTGAATCCCTGACAGTAAACTTGTTTTGTGTGCTCTGAATCCAGAGGTTGGTGTTTTCCTGGTGTAGTCCTGCAAAAATTCTAATCTCTGCTAAGTGTAGGCGCTGAAATATAATTTTGGTATTTTGGTGGGTTGCAGGGTTGGAGGTGGGTTCAGGATTCCACAAGCGTTGAGAAGGTTATACTTTTTGGTAGGGACAAGGATGTTATTGAAGACAACAAATCCCATAAGTACGCCATATCCTTCTTTGTAATATCTCCAGCCTGTAGGAAGTGCCATATGCTGGGTTCTTTTCTTGAGAGGAATTTTTCTTTTAAGTTGTGCAGGTGTGGATAACCTACCTGTGCTACTACTGTCAAGTATATACTTCTGGAAAGTATAATAAACAAGATAAATGGGAAAATAAGGATAGAATGATACTTTATTTGATATGAATATGGAGAATCATATAGTACCATGAGAAGCCACATACTGTCCACGTACGTCATAGTAGTCATGGGGCCTATCTAAGTAGTGTTCCATCTAAGTCATGAGGCTTGTCTAATTGTTGTTTCAATTAGGACTCAAAATGTTTGATTTCTAAAATAGATGGCCAAATGATAGCAGTGCCACCAACTCATTGATCAATCAGGGAATTATTTGGAAGGTTTTGGGGAATTAGTTTCCCAAGAGGGAGTAATCAAATATGTTGCAAAGCTGGGAATTCTATAGGATATGGTGCTGTTGATGTTCAATACTGATACCTTGTTCTGTGCTGGTGGGGTTTTGTAAGATCTTGCCCATAATGGCGCAAGGTTGTAAACTAAAGTGTGCAAAGCATTCAGGTTAAGATTTAAAAGTACAAAAAGGTAGGAAGGGTCTGTAACATAAATTTACAGAATCTGGCCAAAAACTTGTATTGGGTCACAAAAGGTGTGATAAAGTTTAAAAACCCCAAACAAAGAAGATAAATTAAGGTATTCAAAACCAATCTATTAGTAAATAATGAAATATTGATATTGGGGTATTTTTCATCAGCAAATCAATACATGTAACTATTAAAGGATTCCTTAATGAAAAATAATAGATACAGCAAGCATAAGGCTTGTTGTTTAACAACTTTCATTTTGAACTAAGGGGAAAAGTGATATTCTTAACAAATACTAAAAAGATAAAAAGCAAAATTCTTAAAGTTGTAAAGTTAAAAAGTTAATTTTTTAGAAGATTAAAGGTAAGAAATCACTTAGAATTTTGGCTTAAAGCCTACTCTTTACAAGCTCTTTATTTATAGGCAAGGTTCATCACAGTTGAACAATGATATGCAGAGGAGAACAACAGCCAAGAGAAGGGATAAATAGAGAAAAATAGGGGGAACCCCTGAAGGAGGGCAACTGTGGTAAGTTTGACTCCCTGGTGATTGACTCCCTTAAACTCAACTCCCTGGTAGTTGACACTATAGTAAAGTGAGAATTCAGCTTTTGCCCTGATTGACAACTGGAAATTGACACTTTTTTAATTAATGGATCTTGATGTACTGAAAACTTTTAATATGAAAAAATAAGCCTTACAGCTATGGTATACTAAAGTGACCCCAGAGCACCCAAAATTTCAATAAAAACAGTATCTTTATTAATAAAAATAAGGAGAAATAAGCAATTATTTCTCATTTTACTATGTAATTTACACTCTTCAATATAAAAATATTTTTTATTACCATAAAAATTAAAATTCCAATGAGACAAAATTAAACACAAACACAACAGATAAATTTATGCAAAATATGAAGAAATATTAATGTTTATTTGATATAGTTCATATAAGCACAACTGTGAATATCATATGTTTTATTTGGAAATTAACAAAAATTAGGATATTTCTCTTACTTTCAATTATAAATATTCATCTCAAACTTACCATGCATACATAGAACAATCACTGCTATCTAATTAAATTAAAAAACTTAAAAATTAAAACTAAAAACTAAATGATCAAAGCTAATAAGTAAAAATTAAAGTTAAAAAGTTAAAAGTAAAAAGTAAAAATCATATAACTGAGCAAGCAAGCAAGTTTATTCCTCATCATTCTTTCCCCGTTTCATTTTGGCCCCTTCCAGGAGGGCAGTGGCAATAAGCTCAAGCTGCTGCTTAAGCTCAGAGGCCTTGTATTTGTGCTTGGCTGCACCCTGGATGGCCTTGGTGAAGAGGGTACAGCGGGTGGTTGGCTTGGTGGGGGGACGCAGTTGGAGAGATCTCGGAGCTTGGAGATTGTTTTCTCTTGCTTGTGCTGCAGGAGGGAGAAAAACTTATTGAATTTTGGGTGGAGCCCAAAGTTGGCCTTGAGGTGTTTGTGATAAGCCTCTAGCGCTGAGGTAGTCTTGAGCTCACCATTCACTGCCGCCCGGTACACATTCCAGCTGGCCTTGGCACAGGCCTTGCCTTGCCTCTGCGTGACAACCTTCCCAATCCACTGGGGCTCAAAGTACTCAAGGAAAGGCTTGAACTCTGGGTGCTTCACTATGTAGGGATCCTTTGAGAGCACCTCAAACCCCTGCGCAGTGTGCTCTGGCTTTAAAAAAGCCAAGGCACTAAATTGTGCCAGCACAAATCTGCAGGTGTCCAAAGTATCCCTCCAGCTCAACCTACTAAGCTCAGTGTGGGCCTGCACGTTACAAGCAACTGCTTGGCAGAAGTGGAAGTGGCACCCCTGCACCTCCCTGCTGAACAGCTGCTCAAATGCATTGAACTGAGCAGGCTCAAAGTCCATAATGCACATGCAAGGCCCAAGAGCTCTTAGCCTTGCCTTTTCCTCTGAGTCCAGGGTGGCCTGGTCCTTGTCAGAGGCAGGTGGGTTGGCGCGGGTGTGGGGGGGAGTCTTCTTGGATTTGTCATTGTTGGCAGGAGGAAGGAGGGCAATTTCTTGGCGGAGGATGGAGAACACGCGGGTATAGATGGCCTCAGTGGCCCCAGGAAGAAGAAAGAACGCAAGTGGAATCACCCAGATGTCAATCTGGGCATGGACCATCCAGAGCTGCTTGAACATCCAGGGGCAAGTGGCAAAGGTACCATCAACTAGCCAGGTTGACGCCCTTTTCAACTCCATCAGGTTCTGCTGAGTTGAGTAGCAGATTATGCGGTCCTTGGTGGCAGGCCTGTCATCATGGAGCAGGAAGCGCTCCCCACTTGGAAGCTGCTTAAGCTCATGAGTGAGCGTGAGCTCAGAGAGGACGTCTGAAGCCTTGGGGGGAGGGGGATTGGCAGCAATACACTTATTGCTGATGAATTTGACCAACTGCTCCTGTGTTGGTACCAACTTAAGATTGTTGGGTTTGAGATGTTGCAAAGCCTTTATGGCCAGATCAGAAGCCTGGAGATGAGAGGATGTGGGTATTACTTGAACAAGGTACCATTTTAACATCCAAGTGATTAGATGATTGGGGGGCTTGCAAGTGTGCTCCCCCTTCTCCACTGTTACTTGCTCCCAGCCCTTGGTGTTTAGCCGGGCCCCACAAGTCTTATCCTTGCAGACAAAGTGCTTGCTCTTGGTCTGCCGCTTTTGGTTGTTGCAATTAAAGATGTAATTGTCAGCAACGTAACCAGGGCCGCCCTTTACAGACATGATGGGGAAGTAACGGGGGAAGCGCTTGGGAACTTTAAACTCTCTGTCCACATTACAGATATTGTGGATGGCCAGTGGATCCCAAGCCACATGACCAGAAGCTTTAAACTTCTTGGAGTAATCCTCTGGCTCATCTTGGGGGTCAGATGAGGAAGGAGGGGAAGAGCCATTGGGAGGGGGAGGGGAAGGATTCTTTGAGGCCTGCTTGGATGCCTCCTTTTTCTTACCAGAAGAAGAGGTGGGCTCCTTGGCAGCCTTTACTTTCTTGGTATGCCGCTCCTTGGTGGGCTTGGAGTTGGCCTCTGAGTGGTAAAAGGAGTGGTTGGTAAGATCACCATCAGATTTATTGGGGGAGGAATTTTGGGGGGAAGGTGAAGGGGATGTGGAAGATGAGGGTGGAGGGGGGAGGAGTAAGAGGAGATGGAGTGGGAGGAGATGGGGTTGGAGACTTTGCCTTTGCAGGCTTCTTGGCACGCTTGGGAGTGGAGGCAGTTTCTTTGGAGCCCTTGGAGGCTTGGCGCTTGGGCTGTTGGCTGTTCTTGTTTGATTTTGTCTAAAGAAGAGTTTAGCATTGTAAATAATAGAAGTATGAAAGATATGAAACACAGAGGTAAAACAAAGCAAAAGTTAAATGAAAAGTATGCAAATAAAGTTTTTTTTATCAAAAAAAAACATAAAAAAGTAAATAGAAGCAAAATAGGAACTAGAAGTATAGATATAAAGGTTAAAACATAGAAAATAAGTGAATTTATTATGAAGCATCAAAGATGTTAGGTTCAGCATAACATCTTAGTGTTAAATCAATGTAAAAGTTTAATTGAAAATCAAAAAAAATATGAAAATTATATGGAGAGCAGCAGAAAAAGTAGTAGATTATAATAGCAAAAAAAATAAAAAAATATTATGTGGAATTTTTTTATTGAGAGTTGAAAATTCAAAACATAGTAAAGTGTCAAGTTTGGCACTGTCAATCAGCCAGAAAAAGCTGAATTCTCACTGTTGAGTATGCCAGAGTTGAGCAGAAACATCAAATTTACTATGTTTTTTACATATAAAACTTGCTTAAATTTAAACCGGGTTCAAAAGTTAACCCAAAAGCAAGGCAGTTTTGTATGCTCAAAAATTAAAAAAATACAACATAAGTTAAAAAAATAAATGAGTGGAAATGTGTTTATTAGTGATTAAGTTATGCTGGGAGGAGCTGGGAGTGAATTATTTACCATAGTGTTGGTTAAAACGTTAAGAAGCTCTCTGTACTAATCCCCAAGTTAAAGTGTCAAGTGGGTGAGTGTCAAGTGGCGCTCATAGTGCGTCACATATTAATTTAGCCTTAATTCTGAGCCTTTGATTAGTTAAATCTGAAACTGATTGGGTGTCAAGTGGATAGAGTTGAACAAAGAAAGTGTCAAGTTTCAGTTTTTTATAAATTACATATGAAATCTCTTAATAAATTGGGCTTAATTTGTGTGGCACCACTTAATCCAAAAACCCAGGAATGACATAAAGTAAAACAAGTGGGGTATTTGATTAATGTCTATGCCACTAAATCCAGTATAGTGGTGCTTGGGAGCCTAATCAACAACTATGGACACTAATAATAAAAATATAATAGTAAATAATAAAATTTTATATAAGCGCATATGTATTTTATTAATAAAATTAAAATTTGGCTTAAAAAGTGTCAAACTGGTCACTTTTTGGTTTAGAGTGTTGAACACAGGTTTTTTCATTTCTATTAGTAAATTTACTTATAAATTGCCCCTTAGATTGGTATTTTAGCTACCCAATTTATTAAACAGAGTTGAGTTCAAGTAAATTTAACCTTGGTTTTTGGTTTCAAACCCCTAAATTACTAGTAAAAATTAGCTTAAAATTGGTTAAGCCAAAAATACTAATAGATTCACATATGCAGCACTTGACTCCCTGGTACTCGACAAAATGTTGAGTACCAGGGAGTCAAGTTTAAGGGAGTTGAACTTACCACAGTTGCCTGAAGGAGTAGGGGAAACAGAAGTCCAGTAGCAGCCACAGATCAGAAATGTAAGCTGGGGAAGAGTGGGAGCTTACGCAAGCAGAATTATGAAAGGTAATAAATAAATGAACATCTTCTAATTGACAGTAGAAAATATAAAGCTATTTGAATAGCAACAAAAGAAGGAAGATGACAGGCATTTAAAGTGCAAAAGGACAGACACATTAAGATAAAATAGATTTAAAATACTTAATTATCAACTTCCTACTCAATTTTCCCTTATTTTTAAAAATAAGAAGTGTATAAGTAAAAAGAAAACAATAAATAAATACTATAAAACCTGCTATTTGGGGCAGGGCAGGGCATGGCAGGTTTAGTAGCTTGACTATGTGATGAGTTTTTTGGTGGCTGAAAAGGCCTCTGCAAAAAAGATGATTGAGATATGGGAACTGTTTTTGAGAACTTGTGTGAATAATATTTCCTAGCATGATAGGCTTCAAGTGATGCTGTGGTTTTTTATCAGACTAGCTTTTGTGCTGGTGGGGCTGTTAGTACCTTGAATAGATCTTTCAGTTTCCCACTAGTATTGAAACACATGTTGGAAAATCAAGGCAAAGATAATATCTATTCTAATGAAGGGTATTTGAGAACATGGAGCATTTGGAAGGTTCAGAGTTGGCCCTATAGCTTCAGCAGGAAATTGGTAAGTGTGTGTAAGGGATTCCATACCTAACACAAATTTTAAACCAGACTTAAATTGTTTTAATATAATTGACAAACCAGAAGTTGCACTTTTTAATGCTAATTCAGAAAACAAAGTAGAAACAGAATCCATTAATTTAATCAATGCAAAAACACATTTGAAATTGATAAATGAATGTGTATTAACCAATTTCAAATGCAAAATTGAAAGCAAGCGTAAAAACAGAAACCAACACATAAATTCTACTTCAATTTCAAATTCCAAGGCTTCAGATGATGATAACAACAACAGGAACACTGATTAAGCATATAAAATTGGCTCCAGTCAATATAAACCAACCAATCAAGTTGAAATTAAATGCAGAAATCATCCAAATCAGATATGTGGGGACCTGGGAGGCCAATCAAAGACAACAAACCAACCAAGCCAGAGAAGTACCTCACATCCAACCCCAGAAATCATCCCCAACCATAGTGAAGTACAATACTGCAATGCAATACTCTAACCTGCCTCTTCTTGCATTGCAGGCTGCAGCCTGCTGCAGCTCTGCAAGGCAATATTTCTCAGATCACTCTTGCAGGACCACCTGGTAACCACAACGTTCCTTTGATCACTTGAGCTCAGTATTTAAACTGGCAAAATCTTCCCTTCCAAATTGCTCCAGCAATTTCTTTTATTCCTATCAATCAATAAATCTATATTTTCAATTCTAAAACACTTGATTAGTAGATTCTAAAGGTTCCCCCCCCAACAGCATGAAGTTCATCTTCCTTGTATGGAATTTTTGTGTGTTAATCAGTTATGGGCAAGCAAATGTTAACTTTAAAACTCCCAAACCAACTCCTACTGACAAATCTGAAGACTCAATTTGGTATTGTTTTGGTCCGCGTCAATGACATGCCCCTTACTGTAAATTCAGAACCTGAACGTAAAAATGCAGGATTGTCAAATCCTTGGTCCAAATTTCAAATCACTTTTGCAGGCAACTCAGCTGAGTGAAAAATAAAATATTTAATAAAACCAAACATTTAATTTGACTTTTTTTATTTATTTAAATTGGCAAATTTTGAATCTCTTGAGCAGATAACTCAACTAACAAAAGACAAAACCCAGCAAAAAAATGCAGAATACATGAATCAGAAATGCAGGATTCTAATGTAAAATTTGAGATTTCCTGTATTTCAAACAAATCATAGACATCATGTAAAACTTAACAAATCTGAAATTGTGGGATTGTCAACTCCAAGAACCAAGTTTCAAATCATAATTGCGGTAAATTTGAAATAAATATAATTTATGGGTGTCTCAAAAAGGATGCTAAAGGATCTAGAGTGGATTTGTGCTGATTCTTTTAGGAATCATAGGCATTCTCAAAAATCACCCTATTCCAATTTAGGACGGCTAAAATTTAGATCATAATATTCACAAAATTAACATATATAACAATAAAATTGACTAAATATAAAATTCCTCTTCTTGAGTTTAAAATTTTAATAAAAATTTATTATGTCTTCTTTCAATAACAACCAAGTCAATGAGCTTTTCCCTGGCCTTGACAAAATCATGCAGGGCTACACAGGGTCTCTTAACAGTGAAGCCTCTGTCTATGGCCACTCTCAACCCACAGGCCCCTCCGCAAGCCCCACCCAGGAGTCTGTTCTTTATCCTGCAACTTCCAGCATGGCCCAGTTTGCCCACCATGCACAGGCAGCTGCCAACCTAAATCCCTTATCAGCAATGGCATCCAGAACCAGCCATTTTAGTCATGGGGTCACCCAGAGAGCCCAGGACCCCAAAACAGCCAATCAGATATCATTGACCAGTTCACAAGATGGACATATCCCTCCCCCAGCTAATCAGCCTGTAAGATGCAGAAGAAAATATATCACTCCAGAGATTGTTCTCAAAATGGTTGAAAAGTGAGGGAAGCTTATGTCACTTGGGGAAATTACAGCCGCAATTGGGCTTACAAAGTCCACTGTGGCTGCAACCCTGCGAGCCCACACCAACTGTGGCTCCCCTACCAAGAAGACCCTGACTGGTTCCCGTACTTCAACCGAAGGTGACACAGCCCATCCTCTTATGATGGCCATTATGGAACGTGACCCGTGGATGCCCCTGGTCCAGGTACATCTCCAGTTGGGACTCCACAGCATCTTCACCAACAAAAGAACAGTGAATTTGTGGATGCACGGAGTTATGGTTGCTACTAGAATCTTGTCCAATCAAGTTCTCAGTGGCCCCATTTTGGTGGACACTGACCCCTACAATTCAACTACTATTAATTTTATCAAAGGAAGGGCAATGAGGGCCTGCAATGACGTCATCTTTCTGTTGTATGCTAAGATATCTGCAAGTATTCAAGACTATGGAGAAAAGCGTATCCAGTCTGATGTGTACAAGCGCAGCCCAATCTTGTATTGTTTTGTCAGGGTTTTATTGGCAGTTTCCCCATTGGGTGTCAATTATTACTCAGCAATATCAAACACCGCAGATGGGTATGCCTATCAGACAGAGCTCAAGGCTATGCTGAGGAGTGGGCCACACAAAACAGCATGCACACAGTTGTACTGAGTGCAGAGATGGAGCAGCAGGAATGGGCAACCCAAGAAATCAGGGCTGCAGGGCATACCTGCTGGTCCTACCCCATCAACTACGCCAACATGCATCTTGCAGATGTATGTCTCTACAATTTTGGTTCTGCCCTCAGGCGCTTAAAGCCTGTCACCTACAACAAACTATGCACCCAAATTGATAAGGAGTATGAGCTTTTCCCTTCCTCGTCCGTCCAGGACTTATTTGATCTCATCATCTTCTATGCAAGTGACAGTGATAAGTCCAGAAAGGACTCCTGTCTCCCCCCACGCCAGTCCATCCATTTTGTCAAGCCAGTATATGTGACAGAAGAAGAATTTGAGCAATTGAAGCAATCAGCTCTTGCTGCCTCTTCCCAGTCAACAAACCCTGCCTCCCCAACCCCCCATCAAGCCACCTGCCTTCCAACCCTGACTCCCAAGCCACTACCAATCCCCCCACTATCTCTGATGCCGCCCCTTTCACAGGCGCAGATGAAGATGATGTTCATTCTGCCCATTCCCTCCCCTTCCCATTCTTTGATCAGTAAAATAAATCTTTTCTTTGTGACAACTCATTAAAATTGATATATCTCTTTCAATTCATAATTCATAATATTTTCTTTTTACATTATCAACATTTCCCATAATTAATACAATGTTGTACATTTTACGAATAGCTTAAAATTATGAGCATACATATTTTTCATCATCATTAATAAATTAAAGACAATAAACCTAAATATTGCATTAGAATATTGCAATTAGATGTCAACTCTTGATATTTTGATATTATGTGCATAACTCAATACATTTTGTTTAATAAAATTCATTGTAAACAAGGCTTTTGTCATTGTAATTTATTGAAATGGATTGTGTTTATATTAGGGCCATTAACACTTAGTACAAATATTAAAAATTAGTGCATTTTACAGCCTGTATATTTACCTATTGTTAATAATTCTGTAAACTTTTCAGTCGGATTCTGCAAGATAATAATAATGTAATGTGTTAATAGAATACTGTTTATTGTCATTAATTGGCTGATTTTCTTTGCTGTGGCAATTGTGCATTTTCTAATATTTATGCACTAGTATCCAATTGGTTGGCTTCATATCCAATTGCACAGGCAAAGGAAAACAAGCCGCCATGCTGAGACTAGATGTGGTTGGGGTGACGGCTAGATTTCCTATTGCCTGTGAAATTGGATGTGAAACCAACCAATTGGATACTAGTGCGTAAATATCAGAAAATGTACAATTGCCACAGCAAAGAAAATCAGCCAATTAATGACAATAAACATTAATTTAATAAAATATTAAATTATTATTACCTTGCAAAATCCAACTAAAAAGTTTACAGAACCATTATTGATAGGTAAATATACAGGCTGTAAAATGCACTATGTATCAATATTTGTACTAGGCGTCAATGGCTCTCTAATATAAACACAATCCGTTTTAATAAATTACAATGACAAAAGCCTTGTTTACAATGAATTTTATTAAACAAAATGCATTGAGCTATGCACATAATATCAAAATATCAAAATATCAAGAGTTGACATCTAATTGCAATATTCTAATGCAATATTTAGGTTTATTGTCTTTAATTTATTAATGATGATGAAAAATATGTGTGTGTTGAAGATAGTACTATAAAAACCAGTTTTTTGATGGAATTCAAACAAAATGTCAACAATCTATAACTTTATCAACAAATTAGAAGCACACCTGCAAAAGGTTGTTAAAATAGAAAAAAATATCAGGGAAATAGTGACAGGAAAGCTGGGTAACAAGGACCAGCCACTTATCCAGTCAAAAGAAGATGCTCTGGATAAATTGGGAAATATTATAGATGAAAAGAACAAAGAAGCATTACTTAATCTACAGGGAACAATTTTATCAAGTCTGAAGTTCAACAACGCGGCCTACAATTTGTGGGAGTTCTGGAAGGGTGCCAAAGAAAACAATAAGATCAAACTAATTGAAGGAACAGAAATTCAAAAGGAAATCAATACCAATGAAGAGGAAAACAATAAAATGGAAACAGATGAAAATGAAACACAATCAAGAAGCAGAAGCGCTTCAATAATAACAGAAGGTTTATCAGATGAAAACCAAGAAGAAACATAAGTTGCAAGAAAGATAAGAAAAATTCAGCCTAGAAAAATTAATGAAGAGCATCCAACGCTCATGAAGTTTGCCAAAGTGGCACCTGTGGCTGAGGGGGCCACAGGGGAAACAATTAGTAAGTCTTTTTATGTTTTACTTATATTTATTTTAGTTATCACCAGGAATAGGGATGAGGTTGCGGAAGTGGCGGCTTATACGCCAAGTTGGTTTTACAGGGGTTACCAGTCACTGGTGGCCCCTGTAAAACAAATAAATAAAAACCAAATAAATAAAATAATTCAACAGAATATGAATAATTTTTTTAATATTGAAGCTCAAGATAGAGAATATTCACCACCCGCAGGGTGCTTGCCATGGATAAGGGAAGCATATGAACTAGGATCAAATATCAAAATCAAAGAAATGAATGAAATTTGCGGGGATATCAAACTTAACTTTGATGAATACATATACAAAACCATTCAAAGATTCCCCTTCACAAACATTAACAAATATGAAAAGAATTTAATAAAAACTGACTTTCAAATAGGAAATGAATATTTGAAATCTGCAATTTTTAATGAAGTTTTTAAGGCACTATCAAATAAAGTTGGGAATGCAGTCCTCGTGAATAATTTTAAGCCTTTATTAATATTGTTTGCCAAGGCCTGGGGGGCTGATTCAAGTTGGGCGCCCCCCGGAACCCTCTTCAAGTTCAATCAAACATCCTATATTAATAGGTTAGTTCAAACTTTCAAAAAATTATGCATGTTCTTGGAAAAGTATACCTTGCAGAGAATCCACGTTGCAGTATACCTGGGAATCCTCCTACACTGCATATTAAAAACCAACATCAAAAAGTTGGAGGATGTACCTATTCACATGGATATTTGCCGTGTAGCCCTCAACCGCCAGAAGACACTGCGGGGATACAGGACAGTTGAGCATGTCCTGTATGACTCATTTGCATTGGTAATGCTATATGGGTACTATGTGCCCCCCCCAAAAAAAACCTACTAGTTGATTCACTCACCTGCCTGCCTTTTATCAAATGATCAGCAACCACCGGGGTACAGGGCGCCACCCGTCTAGCAATCACATCCAGGGTTGTCCACCACGTACAGAAGAGTACGTGGATCCAATTAGATGCATTAGCTGAAAATTTAATTTTGGGGTATAATTTCCCGGAATAATCACATTCCCTTTGCAGTTAGCATCCCCAATAAATATTTTCCCCTTGTAAATTAATTTTTTTTTACTTTTTATATTTTAATACTAAAATTTTTAATACTGAAATATGTACTATTAAAATTTTACTATAAAAATTTTAATATTACACATTTAAATATTGAAAAATTTAGTATCTAAAAGTTAACATTAAAATTTTAATAATACATATTACAATATTAAAATTTTTAATATCAAATATTTTGATATTGAATAAATCACAATTTAATAAAATTGTTATATTTTGATTATTTAAACTTTAATATTTAACTTTTAAGATTTATAATTATAATTTTACTTTTAATATTTTAATTTTTATTTTAAATTTTAGTATGTAAATTATAATATTAATAAATCTAAATATATTACAAGACATTAGTTAAAGTTGTGACCACGTCAAATATTAAAAATAAGTTAAAAATGTTTTTATTTATTAGCTCATCAAGTACGGGTTTATTTATCACATAGATAAACATTGAGAATTGAATTTATCTGCATCATGCGGCCTGCTCCACTATTGTTCTAAACAAATGATTGTTTAGAACTTGAATTACCTTTCCCTTGCAATGTGATTTGGTAAACATATTTGATATACTTGACCTGTGTCCTAAGTACTAATTAGTAAGCAATACATGAAAATCATTGATGGTTGTGTCGTGTGGCTATAGTGGCACTGAAATAACAAGGATCAGATGATGACATGCAAGGTCCAATTTGTGGCTTAAAAAAGCCAAAGTACCATCAACAATTCACAATTATTTAAATAAATTAATTTATTTCTATCTTTTTTTTAATTTATTCATCTGTTAGTGCAAAAGCCAATAATAATATTCAGTGCATTATAATAAAAATATATCCATCATACCTAGTATAATTAATTTTACTTACCTTTTCTATGTATTCTTATATGTCTATAATACATTCAAATGTCACACTATTATATATAAATCATAATTATTGAGTCCTAATAAAAACAAACTAAATAAAATTAAAAGTAAATAAAACCCGGAGCACCCATTTATCTGATTGGCTTGGAGGCCAGGGCTTTTGGGAGGAAGGATTCTGAGTGCTTGTAAAAAGCTGCCACCACATTGGGTGGCATTGCAAATTGGCTGATCTCAAGAATGTTGAAGAGATCCTCTGTCCTGAGGGAGGCCTTGTTTCACCTTAATCTTGATCTAACCAAACACCTTCTTGATTGGATTCAGAAATGGAGAATAAGGCAAAAGGAAGAGGAGTCTTATTGGGCAGTCTGCAAGGCAGTGGCTGGCAGAATGGCTGTTTTTGTTGATGAGGGGGAACTTGGACACAACCAGATCCACTTTGTGGAGCCCATTATTATTAGGCACAACAACGTTGGTTGTGCCACTGTAATTTATCCGAAGGTACTCCTTGACGGCTTGGAGAAAATCGAGAAAGGTCCCGCTGTTATGGGAGCCTTTAATCATCTGATACTGGTCCAACCCGCAAGGACCAAGAAGCGCGACCATGGAATAGGTCTGGGAACGGACAGCTGCACAATGGGCTACGCCATCCTTGGACCCCTTTTTGACCCACACATGCCTAGACCTGAGTGAGAAGGAAAACAACAATCTGTCAATATAGAAGAACTGGACATTCCCAGTCTCTTTTAGTGCCATATATGTCTTGGCATAAATGTGTCAATCCTCAATGGTCTTTTCACTGTTCCTATTGTATGGAGAAACTCTGAGCACCTTCCACAAGAAGCCCAAATCAATCATTGCTTTGTAAACAAGGGTTTTAGAAACAGAAAGCCCAAACTCTGTGGCAAGCATTGATTGGACAGCAAGTGTGTCCAGGTGGCAATCCTTGGCTACCCACTGCTTGATTGCGTCAATGTGAATAGGCTGAAAGAGTTTGGGCTGTCTTTTTGCCTTGGTGAATTTGGCAATTTGCCCAGTGTTGCCATACTTGGTGTTGATGTCAGCAATGTATCTGGCCGTGATACCAAATTGGGACGCAATATCCCAAACTGGCATTCCCCCGTTCAAGCAGTTAAGAAGAGCTTCACACTCACTATCCGTCAACTGACGCCGGCCCTTGGCAGGTATCACAGCATCCTGGCTACCAGGCTCAACACAGGGGACGGGGACCTCCGTGTAGAAGGTGGGATCACGCTTGCTCGCAGTAGTGCCGTCAATGGTTCAATACACAATAGGCGCAGATGGCTCAACAGTTGTGGCCAATGGCTGATAGAAGGTGTCAAAGACGCGGGGGCAGGAAGTAGCAACTCTTGGGTCAAGAGTGCGGGGCAGGGTGACGACTGGGTATACAGTGGAGGTGTAAGTAACCTCAGTGTTCCCAGTGATCCTGGTGTAGGAGACTTTGGTAGCAGGCCTTGAAAGTGGCTTCTGCCTGGAATTCAATCTGGTAGTTCTGGCTTGGGATGCGGGAGGTGGTTGGCTGGCAATGACACCTTGGGAGGCCTGTGTATCGGCATGACTCCCCTTGAGTTAGGTTCTGGGTCTGTTCTTGGACCCTCTGGGACGCCCTTGTGAACGGGCTGCTCTGCAGGCTGGTGCAGGAGCGGGTTGAGAATGCAATTGACGGTCCATAAAAATAAAATAAAAAATATATTTTAGATTGAATATGTATTTATTTGGAATTATTGGTTTAGTTGTGGATAGTTGTTTTCTCTTGGTTTAGCCTTGAATAGTAGCAGAGTTTTTATATCCGTGATTTGAAGTGAATAATATTGTATACTTTCCGGGTTTGGATGATTTTAAAGTTTAATAACTTTTTATGTCTAATTATGGTTATTGAGATTGAATTTTTAGTTTGATTTTATTTGTGGTGGAGCTTCTTTATTTGGGTTGGTGTTTCCTAGTGTGCTTAGTGTACATTAAATTTGGATTCCAGTTTCCGCAATTAATATCTGAGTTTACTAGTGGCATTCAAAAGTGATTTTAAATTTGGTTTTTGGATTTGACAATCCCGCAATTTCAAAAAACATAGACACTTTGCAAAGTTCAAATTGAACTGTATATTTTCAATGGACGAAATGAATTAACTAGAATCAGATTTGAAGCGTTCAAATCCATCAGCCATTTTCATTAAGTTTACTATGAGTTTTTGTATTTTCAAATATTTAAATAAATACTCAAAAAAATCAATATAATTAAAAAAGGCCATCCCACAAAAGTGATTCAAAATTTGGACCAAGGATTTGACAATCCCGCATTTTTAGGTTCAGGTTCTGAATTTACAGCACGTTGAAACAGCTTGATTCCCACCTATCATCCACCCCAAGGTCCCCTGGTTGGTCTTGGGGTACACCAGTGTCTATTATCTCCTCAATCACTTCACTCCCTTCTTGTGAAGATTCCGCCTTTTTGGTCACCTTCTACACATGTTAATGATAGGGATTCCAGTAGGTTCCACTCTGATCAAATTCAACTTGGGAGCTCTACTTCATTCAATTGGAGAAAGACTTCCCAATGAGTGGATCCTTGACAGTGTGCCTATTTAAGAATGTTTGAATGGGATGGTTAAGTTTGGATTGGTTAGGGTTGAGCTCTGGATCATGGTCAAGTTGGCTATGCAGCTTTTAAATCTGATTGGAAAATTAGATTAAGAGTTTAAATTTAATCATTAGTTTTTGATATTTAAGTTTGTCTATGAGATGGTTATTGCTTTTGAAGTTCTAAACTGTTAGGTGGAACAATAATGTACTGGTTAAGGTATATACATGTGCTATTGGAGCAGGCATAGACTGTCTAAAGAGGATTTGATATTCATTAAAGCTTTTAAAATTTATAATATAAATTTTTTCATCCTTTACTTAATAAGTGGTATGAGCCATAATTTAATTATATTTAATGGCTAGATGTATTCAGGATTAATCAGTGATTGAAATATCAAGCATGCTTAATTTAGCATATAATTTTCTAATCATTGATAGGGGGAGTGGTACCATGTCTTTGGTGTGTAGTTTACCATTCACTTCAGTCAATTATAAGTGCTGATCTTGTATCTGTAGTCATAGTTTAGCGATGGAAATTATTTAAGTTTCTCCTTGATGATATAGGGTTTTATGGCCAATGACGTTTAAGTTTGGAAGCCTTTCCGAGTTCCCACTCAGCTTAACGCCAAGCCATGACATCATATATTCTTAACTCTAAACCAAACTCGTCAGATTCCTTGCCCCTGCTTGCGGCCAATAGGGCAGCGGTCGAAATGAGTGGGTTGCCTATTCAATAAGACAGCAGTCTCTAGGCTTTGGGTGGCGAGAGGCCCTTATTAGGATTGGTTCCAATAACCCAAAGCTCAGCCACTTACTCTTCTGGAAGCCATTAATCTATAGTTTTTGGTGGGCACAAATTTCAATCAGGATTTGAGCCTTCAGATGTGTTCCAAAACTTCATGAAGCTTGACTCTTATTCAGCATATATATAACCGATTATCCTACTTTTCCTACTAAACATTAACACATTGAGTAGCTACGTTCAATTTAAGCCTAGGGCTAGGCTACTTTCAGACTTGATGGCCAAGATCAACACCACCGCTATAACAGCGAAGCCTTGGGTAAGGTCATGTCTGCATCCCTTACTTATAACTACAGTATGTAAAATATGTGAAATACATGTTTGTCCTTGTATCCATCATCCAGGCTATCGGTGTTGTTACGATCGAAGCCATTTTCGTCAACATGGTCTTAAATCTGCAAGGGAAGCAGAAAAATGGCTGATGTTATAGCAATAGAGAACACTAACAAGGTTGATAAAAACGATTTGAGTTCCGCAAAGTTTACAATGATCGTGTATCTTATTATTTTCATGAGCTCCCAAGGCTTCCAGGCCTTCTTTTCTATCCAGTCGGTATTGTTCTTCTTTATTCCAACTCTGACCTTTAGGTGCGTCTCAGAAACTCTTATCAGGTCTTGGGTCTTCTCGTCTTCAATGCCTTGACTTTGGCCTATTCCGTCTTTCAATACTTTCAACTTCAAAAAACTTTGGAAAAGTTTAATGGGAGTGAAAACTCGTCTCTAGTCCTCCTTGTTGCACTGGTTGTAGCATTGGTCGTCTTTTGCGAGATCTCTTTGGTAATTCTAGGACTCAGGCTTGTCAAGGATTTCGGCTGGAGTATCTATCGTTCTATTGGGTGTGATATTGAAATGAGGAGTAAAATAACTTACTTTTCTTTTTTAAACCTTTTCAGAGATGCTTTGTGCTTACCAATCCTTTATTGTTCTGATTGAACTTGAGGTCTTCTTTTTCGGAGGCTTTATGGCACAGCTTCTGCTTTTTGGTCTTGGTGCTGACTACAAGTTGTATATCAACCTATGTATAACCCCCCTTTGTTGTGATTATTCCTCTTATAAGTATATTTGGAATTCGGAAAGAGGACAAGTGTGTCACTGCAGCTGCACTAGCAGGCTATGCCTTAGTACCCATCTTCGCTTTGGTTAAGATAATAGACATCTGTAGCAGTGGCAACTATAAGAACCATCATTATTTCTTGACCCTTTTTGGTAAGCAACCCTCTTCTCTCTGGCTGACTCCAACTTTAGCTATCCTGACTGCTGCTTTTGCTATTGCTAGCTTTGCTGTTGGGATGGTCTGCTTTTTTCAGTTTGGAAAGGGACTCGGTACACAACGTAAGCCAACTTGGGTTCTATTTTATAACTCTTTCTAGTAAACAAACCTGTTTCAAGGAGCTCTAGTGCTAGAACCCGACGGAATCTTGATCTTGGCTATGATTAAAACACATGCTCATCTCATTACTAACCTATAAATTTTCTAAACGGCTTCTCCAATAAAATAGGCTTACTCTTGACTCTTCCAATAAGGTTGTATACCCATTTCTGTGTTTATTTTGGAGATTGACAGCTTAATAATATTTCTTTCAAAGGTTTTTTGAGCATATTGCTTCAGCTCTTTAAAGGCTGCTGATTTATCGCAGTTTAAAACAACCTGCTGTTTACGATAGCCGCGCCCTTGAGAATTATGTGAAGCCATTTGCAACATTATTGAGGTATTATAAACAGCCTCACTTATTCAACGCCAGGCCAAAAAACCAAGCCAGTGGACCGTAAAGCTCGTCTGATTGCACGCATTCGATCACGGCACATCTGCTTAGCCTCTCCTGTACCGAGACGGAGATCCTCTTGAAACGCACAGGCTGATTGCAACTAGACCTTGGAGAGCTGCTTTGATCCACGGGATACAGGGTCGATTTAAGCGTATCGCTCAGGTAATCAACCCCTGCTTTGAGCAGCGGAATCGGTCCTGAAACTTGGAAGCTACCTTGATCCCAAACTGTTCTGGGGCATATGCTGGCATGGTTGATTATCATTATCCCATTCCAAAGCGGCCTGTCTTTCCGCCTGCCTGAGGAACGGTATAAGCCAAGAGTCGAAATAGCACCGCTTGGAAAATAGTATCTGTTGAGCTTTCATCAATGTAGGATGGCCTTTGATAAAAAATTCAGGTCCCATGCTGCTGCAACTGAACCTACCTGGGTTCTGTAAGTCGGGGAGGCCAACAGAAGGGAGAATACAATAGGATATTGTTATTTATAATCATATGCGCAGTCTCCGTACTACTTATGGAATTGTCACTATTTGGATTGTTGTAACTGATCAATTGGTTAGCTAATTGATATGCCGCCTTAATTAAAATATAGATGTTTGTCGTGTTGTTGTAACTGTGCTGTTTTAGCAGAGTTACAAGGGGAAAATATTTAAAGACTAGATAATATTCTTTATTGAGAGATAGTTATTATATAACTGATATGGATTGTGGATATCAGGAACATGATTGTGTTGATCATTCGGTTGGATGGGGAAGGGGGTGGCTTGATCCTAGTAATGAGTCAAGCGCTAAATCGAGTCATCCACCATATGGGATCACTACTTGTTCATGTTGCCATTTCTGGAAATTCAAGTTGACTTCCTTGTTTGGCTTTGGGTCACCAGGAAGTCGGAGTGTGGGTCATGAACCCGCTTAGTTGGAACCTTGTTGGTGGGTTGATCCTGCTGTTGCAACAGTGTTCTTGGGTGCAGCCAAAGGATATAACAGGAAATCATAACAGTAGGATTGGGTTTGTACTTAGCTGGTGGTTAGTCTTCAGGGATGAATAAAGGATTTACTTTAAGACCCTGAGAATGATAATTATCAGAAATATCCTCTAGACACAACTAGGGAAATGGCACCAAAGTACAACAAAAATCATAGAGAAAAAATGTGAATAGAACCTAAATTTTTTGGGTGAATCAAAATGATTCTTATATGGCAAATATCTACCATAAACTGGTAGAAGGACAGATAGATCACTGGCCACCCTCATAAGTGGGTCAAGGATAAATTGTGTCACCAGATAAAAGATAGATAAGACACTTACCTAATTTAGGGTGAACCCCATTTTGAGATAAAAAAAGGAACTGAAGGATTTTTCATTCAGAAAGTGACTCTGTCAAAAGTGAAATTAAAAAAGCATGAATATTGTTATTCATGACAGTGTTCTGGTGGCAGAGGAAATCTGTTAGAGGAATCCCATCATGGGCAGGTTTTATAGTACCCTTGTGTGATGTGAGTCACAGTTGCAACAATGCTAGCTACAGGCCAGCCTTTAGGGATAAATAATATTAGTTGCCTTAATTTCCCAGAAGATTTAAAATAGATAAGTTTTTCTTAAGTAAGTGGAAAAAGCATAAAAGTGTTGAAATACCAAAAGTAAGTAAAAAACAAGATTCTGAACCTATCTAATTAAGAGATTCAATTACAAAAATTTGAATATCAACATTGGCTATAAGATGCCAGTTAGAAAGTTGTGACAGAAAACTGTCTCAGGATTAAATAAGTCTAGAAGTCATTCCAGAATGATAAAAGGAATGTCACATCATTATTGCTCTTTAAGATATACATAAGTAAACTTCAACATGAGCACTGGAGTCCATATTGGCAGTTAAGTTATGTTAAAAGTCAAATACTAATACCTGTGTCGAGGAGCTGGATATGCTGGTATTCTGGCTGTTGCCAACCCACATAACATCCAGTCATTGCCTGGTTTGATGCCAATCCAATATTCAGTTCAATATTTTGGAAATCACAACAAATCAATAACACATTACTTGTCTATGTATCCAACAATCCGAATCCAACTCACACATGACATCCCCTATATTTGATCTAACTTAAGTCCCTGTCACAGCGTAAGCTATAGAAGTCTAAAGTATTGTCTAATAAAGTATACTTCTCATCTTCTTTAAATCTATCTTCCAAGCTTCCCCAGAAGCTGTTTCTCATCACCTGAATTCTGCTATTTACAGGATCATAAAAAGCATTCAATCTTAATGAATAAGCCAAACTATTTGGTCTACAGTTTTAATTTCTTGCCTTACCTATATTATCATATATCTGTGAACCTGGCCAGTTCACTCACATAAGTATAATGGCTGAGCATAAAATTTTGACAAGTTTAAGGTCAACATTGACAAGGCTAAGAGTTTTTTAAAACTTTCTTAACCTTTACTATATAATCCAACTAGATAATGAATTCCTGTTTTACAAATATATAACATGGATTCTCATTTGAAAGCCTAATATAGATATGCTATACCCTTGCTGTCATGAGTTATTATTAAAGATCAGCTCACTAATAACTATATCTATTTTTTCTGATAGCTGAAACAGTATCATTGTCTAAGCATTTATCTGTGTCAGGGTCCATAATGCCCTGGACAATCAACTAGTCTCTCTGGGAACAGTACTGTCATGAATGTCATTTCAATGCTTGATTAAAAACCTGTGAATTGAACCCCAGCCCTCAGGAAAAGCCTTGCTCTCACCAAGAGGGATGAGAACCTGCCAACTCACTGAGTCACAAACCCAAGTTGTTGGATTACTCTGAGATCCGCCAGTTTTCTAAATACAATTCCCTGAATGGTCACTGGATTGCTGCCAACCTTGTGCCACCAAAGATCCAGACCTATGCAGAAGTTGTAGCTTGCCTAAAGGAGGTTAAAACAAAGCCTACTGTAAACCTGTCAATGACCACCAGCAGCTGCCAGTCTCCAGTCTGGAATGAGCAATGCAATTGGCCAGCTCAGGTGATATGGTGAACAACAGTGGCAGAATGAAGCATTGTCACTTCTGTTCACCAGAGCAAGAACAATCAGGATCTGCTGCCCTCAAACCCCTAAGCCAAGATGCATGCCCTGCCAGTGCCTTTTCTGCAACTCAGAGACCTGAAAAAATCACAGAATCAAAATTATATGATATAAAAAGCCCAGCAGAATGGGGATAACCATATTGTCATTTTTGATAATAAAGTTTTATGAACCTTTGGTTTGAACAAATTCTACCTTATCTAGTATTAGTGATCTTTCATCTCAAACCCGGCCAAGTAGACAATCAGGCAACTGCCAGCTCCAGAGACCAAACTGTCAACTCGCCTCAGGCACTATGCCGTCCCCCTGGAGCCCCCTTTGGACCTGTGCATTTTACCAAATACCCGTCCAACCCTGCCTACTCAGAGTACAACTTGGAGACCATCCTCTTTGCTGATCTCTTGGCAAGAACTAGAGAGACCAAATACATAGGGTACAAATAAAAGAGTATCAAGGTGCCACCCTTATTGTTCAAAGACAAGTACAATTATCTGTCTGCATACTTTGTCTTCATGACTCCGCTCTTAACCCCGCAACCCAACTGCCCAATAAAACCCCTCACTGCTGCTGAGACCACATTTACTCAACTTCTTGGAATACTCTACATTACTTTGACGGGAATGATAGACACTATGGTGCCCAACTCAGGGCCCTGGTCCTTGCTTGGGCAATCTGTATCCTATATTATCAAGTTAGCACTCATCCTATGATGGGCATTACCCACTGGCCCGGTAGTACCCCGCTCTGAGCCCCCTAGTGCCTCTTCCTATGAGTGGCTTTCTGACAAGTACAGCCAACTGAGTGGAAAACCCTACCAACTACCTTCCAGAAGGGAAACCCCCTTTCAATTAAAAAATGGCCTGGGATTTGACAGGCCCACAAGCCTCAAATCCCTGGCTTTGCAATTAACGGCAAATCCAGAACCTTATACTATTGGGAAATGGTACATTTTGAGAGCAATTGTTTGATTGCGCAATTGGGTGCTTGATTGCTTGCAGGATCTATTAATAGCTGTGGCACCTTGGCTTGTTGCAGCTCAAGCAAGGTTCCTGTTATTCCAGCCAATGATCATTCATCCCCAGGCTCAAGTACGCAAACTTCTGGAAAAATCATAAGTATAACTGAAATTGATGCCATCAGATCTCTAGTGGCACAAAAGGCCACACATTTATCATTAAGTATAAGTAGCAATAAAAAAACCCTCCTCACTGTTGAAATCATAAAATAAACAACTTTATTCTAAGGACCCATTATTTTCTTGCAGGAAGATCTATTTTTACATCAATATAATTATTCTGTTTGCATCTATTTGTGAATCTACTACACTATACAACTGCACATATCTGTTCCCTCCTGGTTCTGCTCCTGTCACCTTGGTTAAGCCACCTTGTGCCTTAGACTTGAAGTCCTTCTATCCTCACTACCTGGAGCTCCCACCTGGCCACCCAAGAGTTATCATTCTGCCCTTCATGAAGGAGATCCCTTCCTATCTTCTCCTGCTAACTTTGCCTTCTTCCTAGGATTTCAGCAAGTTGGGTTTCATATACATCACAGTGTTGGGGCTGGTCAATCAGGTTGTGCCTCATACTGTCAGGAATATTCCTGACATCAACCAAATTTTGGTCAAAACACCAAGTTGGAAAAGATAGAAAAAGCCAAGCCAATAAATGCACAATTTGATTTGTATTTCACCCATTAATTGGGAAAATAAAATTAAAATTGAAGTTGAAACGGGACTTGGCAAGTCCCAAATAATTTATCATCCAGGCAGGCGCCCACCAGCTAGCACCCTGAAAGCCTCCCACTTGCCCAGCCAGTTGCCTGTGGGCCCGCTGCCAGTCCCGTGCCCACCTGCTTGCTCCCCATGTCCCAGTTGGCTTCCAGCCACTTACCCAGGCCTCACTTCACAGTCAATCAAATAAGTTCCTTGCCACAGGGCCAAATTGGGGAATAATCCCTGCCCTCAGCACAAGGGAAAATTCAGGTTTTGGATTTAAATAATAATTCTACCACCAGCCAATGGGAATCTGAAGCCCAGATCACATAGTCAGATCCAAACTCCAGTCAAGCCAATCTTTCTGAGACCAAAATAGTTTCTGAAAGCAACTTGGTCCCTATTTTTTACCTAGCACCAGGCCAACAAGAGGCTATTGGCTCATCTCAAGAATTTTCAAACCAACCACAGATAACAGAAAAACAAGAGTTTGTCCCTATTCTTAGAGCCTAATCCCCACATTCACCCTCCAGACTCTTGGAGTCCCCAATCCCCTGTTTTTACTCCCACTTGAAAAACTTTGCAGAGCAGGGGCAACTATAAATAAAGTATCCCCTCTCAATGATAGCTTGTGCTATTATTGAGTTCAATACCCTCAATAAAGCTAGTTTTCAACTCTCAATCTCCAAAGTCAACTCTTAGTTAGATTACCTCCACCTACACCCTCTAATCCAGGAAAGATTAATCACCTTGTCTTTGCAGCTGTGCTCATAGCTTGCCTTGGGATTAGAGAATATCAACAGGAACCAGGGACCTTTGGTCCTTTGCCAGAAGAGTTAGGCCGCAACTACCACTATGAACCTGGACATCTCAACTCTTCTCACACTGATTCTTGGCCTACTTTTGTGTTACCACACTCTATTATATCCATTGCAGTGTATACCTTCCTGTACTATGTGCTGACCTACTTTGCGGTGAGCTTTAGGAGATACAACCTCCATGCCAAAGTATTCTGGTGGTTGATGATCATTTATCCAATTTTCACTGCCTTGACTGGGTTCCAGTTTTCCAACCTCCAGTCATATCTTCTTCAAGTAGTACCAACAATGTCTGGGTATTACACATACTGGAAGTTGGCGTCCCCTAGATACAGCTGTAAATTATCTAGTCAGAATAGCACCAATTATGTACATGGCCTTCCAGGCTCAGCCTGCCTCTCCTGTGAGAGTCCAGCTGGACTCAGGTATGGGCTGTGACAATCTGGATTAATGCCTTCAAAATCAGGATCACAAACCTAACTCCAAAGCCCAAATTCAGCAAAGTTAATCAACCTCTAATCAGTACTCTAACAATCCCACCAAAGAGGGTACAACCTACCCCCAGAGAATTATCATTTCCAATTCACATGAATGATTTAATCATGCACCCCCAACCAAACTCATGATTTATGTTCTTTAATAGGATTAATTACATGTCCAAGGCTAATCATATTATTTGGAAACAGCCTTTAACCATTAGCCAACAGAGATGTAAACTTTCATCTATTTATGCTGGTTTACATCACTTGATTTCAAACATAATACAAAGGACCTCATATTCTCACTATCTCATGGCATTAAACAAGCTAGAAAACCCATAACAGTAGCTCAATAAACAAAGGCTACTTCACTTTAACTGCTCTTCTGAAGGGTATATATGAAAAGCTGAGCACTTAGGCAAGTGAAAATAAAAGTACCCTGGTGAAATTCCAGCATGCTGCAACTTTAATCCAGCCACCTAAAGTTTATTCTCTAACAAAATTTCTAAATCTCCCAAACTTCATAGGTTAAATGGATTTGAACCCTGGTTTTAGCTATCAGAGACCCCTGTTAAAGACATCTCTAGTGACATATCTTTTCATGTATATTCATAGAATTTCATTCATAGGTATGGCAAGGAATCTTCTGGTAAGTTGTAATTAGTAGTTGTTTATTTCTAACTATGCAAGGTTATCTAGCACAATATTATCAACTGAAATAAGCCTTCAGGTGCTTAGCTGTTATGTTAAAGCTGCAGGATAAACCTCCAGTGAGGATTTGAGTCATAAGTAAAACATTTTAAAAACTCAACCCACCTAAGATTGCAAAGTCAATACAATTTAAGCCTGTCACATGAGACATCACATCTGAGGTCATTCATATATGGAGCACAAGATATTTATCAATAATTGTGCCAGCATAGTAGAAATATCTAACCAACCCTGATACCATAATAAAGCCTATATAATATCTTCTTCTAGATAAATGTATTAACTATTTCAATTATATTCTCCTTTTGATAACTCTTCTAAAACAGCACAGGTATAACATGGGTAGCAGAAGTAGGGGCTCCAAACTACACCTCATAATGACATAATTCTCAACATTTACCACAAAAACTTCAAAATAAAAATTCATAAGAGCAACATGGCTAATATCCTCTCAGTTTGGATATTCTACACTGTAGGCACTGTTATTTCATAAGGGCATGTTGTCTATCAAGGTATGGCTTCACCTCTGGACAATGTTAATATGCTGTCTGTACAATTGATCTTCCGGAACTCACACCTGTTGTTTAACAGCAAGAAACAAGCATGAACCAAATGCATCTACATGATGCCTAACACCTCTGCAGTGCTGGGATTAAAAAATTCCCAGGCATCAACAACGCCATATGGATGCAGTCCACAAAAAGCAATATCAATCAAAATAGTGCTCAATATGTGTATGGATTTTTTATGTGTTCATCAGACTTACTCACAACCCAGGAGCTTGATGCAACCAGTGGTACAAGAGGAGCACCAGTAAAGTGTAGGTCAACTTTGAAGCAGACCCCCTACCCCAATATGGGGTGAGCAACACTGTATTCATGATTTCAAGAGGAGTCAAGGATCTGGCCCAGACAGAGAATGACAATGAGTGACCAGATCCTACTTGAACTGGTGCCCAGGAGCCTCCTGTCACAGTCCCTTCAAATATTTTCATACGCCCTAACCCCCACAGCGCACCAAAGCCATTCATCATAAGACATGTGAACTCAAGCCCTGCACTTATTCTCAGAGCTTGCACTATGCGGCCAGAAGAGTGAAATGTTTCCCAGATGCACTGTTCACAGCAGAAGCAGGATTTTCTGGCTATCCAAGAGAATCAAAGTCAGGGCCAAGACTTTAATGCACTTTAGCCCTTGCAGCTATATCAAAAGATTAACTTAAACCCAATCACATAAGCTTACCCAGTGGGCAAGTTAACAGTACCCGGTTCAGGATCACCCTACCCAGTACAGAAACCTGGCAGCAGAAAAATCCCGGTATGAAGTTGGGGTTTATCACCTGACACAACAAAGAGCTTGGTGAAAGCCTTGGATATGTAGGTTTGAGGTTCTGGCTTTGATTCTGCTTGGTCTGGGGACAGATACAAAGGAACTTTCTAGAAGATGTGAGATGAGCGCAGAAGTTTTAATAGCGAAACTGATGAGCTTAAATGCCCTTGACTTTATCAGACAGAGGCACTCAATTTTATACCCAATGGTTTAATCCTATTAGCCTTAGTGAAAATACTCCAAGTGGCAAGAGGCTGGTAAGGATCTGGAAGTATCAGGTATTGGCATTGACCCATATTTGGGTAAAGGGAACAACTCAGGACAAAAGTAAAACAATATACTTTTTCAGGGATTCAATTGCAAACTATCATTAAAAAGGCTAATTGAAACTCATAAAGAGTTTTAATTCACAGCATGGCACTTTTTTCAATGTTTTCCCTTAACTTTGCCTTGACATTAAACTCAAAGCCAACGTTTTTCACAGCCTGTGCAGCCTTCTTCTCCTTCAGCAACTTGCCCTCAGAGAAATTCTACCACATCTTTAATTAACATTCTGCTGTTATGTTCTGATTCTCTATTTTCAAATGACTCACTTTGAAGAAATGTTGAGCTGTTTATATCAACATTTTTTAAACTGTTTTATTCTATTTCTTTTTTATTAACTCACTTAGGAAAATAATTAAAAATTTTGTGAACTGTTTCAAAATTCACCTAATAGCTTAGCATCTAGCATAGCTATCAAACCTACTGTGGCACTCCTTCTCCTAAAAGGTCACCAAGGTGTGTCCTGGGTCAAAGCCAGGGACTATCTGGGTTGAAGTGACATCCTCATATATACTTGTTCTATAAAAAGATCAAAAGTGAATTATCTTAACACTTTAAAAGAGACTCACCATTTCCCTAACTATCATTGGCAATTGATAACTAGAAAGAAACATATTTCACAGCAATACATTGGTTATCAAAGCAGCTTCATCATCTAGGTTGTCATTTATGTCAAGGCCCAGGAGAGTCCTGACGGGGGTCCATTTCTCTATGGCAATCTTGATAACAAATCAAACTTGGATATGAACTTGAGCTTTATTATTGGGCAAGACTAAGAATGATCACAATGTGAAGCAGGGGAGATAGGGTTATTTTATCCCCTTTCCAGGATTTTTCAGGATTCTTCTGTATCTTTCTTAACTCTTGTAGATACTTCTTGGTAGAAGAATTGTTTGGAAGATAGAGCACCTCATGACCAGTTTCACTCATATTTTAATTGAGAAGGTTTGGCTTTGCATGGGCCTTTAATTCATAGACTAGAACCCATACTATTGGATTTTCCTTATCATTAGCTTTTCATTGAGTGTTTGGAAATTTGAATTGGTTCAGTTGTTGATGAGTTATGCTTGGCTTAATCTGGGTGCTCAGCTGACTAATCTTCAAACCTCTTTTGGCTGAGATTGGCAAAACCTTCAGAGCAACCCTAATTGAAGATATTCTACCTTTACATGGATCTTCAATTCATGATCTAAAATTAGTGTTATTGGATTTTCCTCTTTAGTAGCTTTCCAATGAGCATTTGGCTGTTCTGATTGATTCAGGCATTGCAGATTTATGCTTGGATTTATTTGCGGCGTTTGTTGACCAGTTTTATGATCCTTATCGGTTTGGATTAGCCGTGTTTTGGCAATCAGATTGATTGTTGTCCATAAGTCAGGGTCTAGAGCAGCGAGGAACAAGATCAATATGTCATTTTGAAGGTGTGAATTCAGGCTATTTCTTTAAAACATAAAGCAGCTGAACCTTATATTAAAATTGTCAGGCCAGGCCCTGACAATTTACATGATGGATTTTAGTACAACATCATTCTGAATCTCAAGTTTATTTGCACCACTTTGCTCATTTCTCAACCAGAAGATTTTTATGAGTAAGCAGACTGAAGTTATGCCTCTTCTGAACCTCTTAATTAGCTAAAAAATCAATCTCACTAAGAAAGGTTTCTTTTACAAAAAAGAAGAATAAATATTGAAATAGTATTTATTAACAGAAAAAAGATCTGCTTAAAAACCTTCTGATTTGCCACTGTTTTGGAGTTCTTTTGACCAGCTACTCCTTCTGTAAATTCACTGCCACCCCTGGCATTAGATCATACAATCTTCCCTTGCCGCACCAAGAAAGATGCAAAAATACCAGCCAAACCCCTTAATTCTTTAGAGAATTTGGCACACACAGTTGATGAGAGGTTTGTGCTGGCCTATCCTGCGGATTCATTGCCTTTGGTTGCTCCCTCCTGGGAAGAAACCTTGGTCAATTTGGACTACTTGTTGGCCTGGTGTCGCCCACGTTTGAAAACTATCAGAACCAACCAATCAATTGTCGCCACATCAGCACTCAAAAACTTAAGTGAATTTCAAATGCATAGGACTTCTTCTAGCCAATCAGATGGGTCTGCGGAAATTAGGTTGAAACTTTCCAGTCCCCCTGGTCCTGTCCAACAAAATTTCTCCCCCAGCCAATTGGATCCAGGTCCAAAGGTCATGTGATTCATCCCCTTGCAACCTACTTCTTTTAACACAGCAAGGGGACCTTCAGTCCCCTGCTTGTCTATTTTCAATAATATCAAAGTGTGGAGCTTGTTGCATATAATTTTAATTTTTAATTTTGTTTGAAACCCCTACTAGGAGTTTCTACAGTCTAAAGATTAAAGTGTTAGTTGTTCTTTTGAAGCTTACCTTGTACCAACCTGTTTCAAACCCGGTATCTTCTCTGGGGCCTTCTGAAGAGGCCTTGGCGTATAGTTGTTGTTCTTTTTGTTTTTGCTTTCAAAACCAGCTCTCAGACTTAAAATTTCAATTAATTTTCACTATAATTTCTATTATTATTTTGAATCTTTATTAAAACTTCTCATTTTCAAACCTGCTTTTGCTTCTCGTGTTGCCCAAGACACCTGAGACCACTATAAAGCTCTCCAAGCCCACCCTGTTGCTCCTTTCTGCCCTCCTGCTTATAATTACCCTGCCTGGATCAGGTTTTATTGCCAACAGCTTTAAAAAATACGCCAATATTTCCCAAATTTTGAGGAGATCACAACTATGATACTCACGGTTATTAAGTTTGTTGTGTTTTCTTTGGCTCCGTTTTTGTTGCTCCTGTGGTCCGCCTTGCCAGACTTGTGGGAAAAGATCTCCTCCTCTGCTCAAGTTGTGGGTAAAGATCCCTCCAGCCTCCTGAATTTTCCTAGTGGTCTCTTTCTCTCTGGAGAGGCCGTGGTAAAAAGTTTGACGTGTGATGACCTAGATTTGGATGTTGCTAATTATATCTTGTCCTCCTCTGAGAAAGAGAGAATATCAATGCCTTCCCTCACCAGCCTGGAAAAAGGCAATTCAGTTCCCCTTGAGGTTTCCAAGGTGCCCCCTCCCGCTGCCTTTTGTGCCCCTTGGGTGAACACTGGTCTTGTGTTAATGGGATTAAACTCCTACTTCCCTCAGCTGTCTCCAGTGTCCTCCCTCTGGTCCCCCCTTAGAGTGGTCATCCCAGTCCTCCACTAGGCGGCATCCTGGTGGCTTGTTTCACCAGGATGGGAGCCAAACTTAGTTAGTTTAGCTCCCCTCTCTCACATCTTCAGCAAGAACTTCTGAACACTTCATAAGACACTTGGTTAATCCAGAATAACCAGATGTGTAACCATCAGGATTCAGGTTAAGTGTCCAACCAAGCTCCTGCTAGCAACTAAAAGATTTCTGAAAGACCCCTCACTTTTGAGTCAGCCTCTTACTTAAGGCCTTGTTCACATTTTCTTCTGTAATCAGAGTGGCTTTTCTTAAAATCAAAAAGCCATTGGTGCTTGCTTTCTTCTATAATAAAATAATATTACACACTTAATTTCTCAAAAGTGTTAAGTATTGATTCACTGTTATCTCAATCATATTTTAAGCTTTTGACTTTCAATCAATGATATTCATCAGTAAACCGGCCTCTGATTCAACCAATAACTGCAACACTCAAAAAGGTACAGTTTCTGAAGATCTATTGTGATCTAATTAAGAAATCAATTTTCACCTCTCAAGCCACTCAAAGTGTTAGCCAGTCCCCTTTTCTAGCACCAGTCTTTCCTGCATTCAGTCTTAAAAAATTGAAATATCAGAATACTATTTAAATTGTTCTCCTTGATCTTCTTCATCTTCTTCCATCAGATCTTTACTCTCATTTTAAAATTCAGGGAAAATTTCCCACCAACCCGGCTTTGTATCCTGCTTTAATAGCAAAATTCCTTCATCCAACATAGGAGATCACTAAGAAAAACTCTTTCCTGCAACTTTCTCAACATTTCTATTTGATTTTGCTACTAAAAAAAATCAAGGCAAAAAATTCCCCTTGCATTATCTCAGCAAATCAATTCAGAAAAATGTTGAAACATTTCTCCAACCTGTTCTAAACATTTTTTTGTGGCCTAGCATCTCACATAGCTATCAACCCTAATATTGAGCCTCAATCAGTGTCCTCCACTTAGTTCATCAAAAGCAAGAATAAGTAGATTTAATACTACTGTTTTATTCAACCAGGTGGTTATCTTGAGCTTTCAGGCGCAAAGTAACCAACTTCACTTCCTAGTAACCTCTAAATTATTAAGCTCTGCAGATGTTTCTCTGAACAGCCATCCTAATGATAGTTCTGGGCTATCTATGCTTGTCCAGCAACTTTAAGACCTCCTAAAAGCTACCCTCAAGTCATAGAAAGATAAATTTACCTCCATCCTAGGTAAAGTCACCTAACTGTAGTATCACCCCAGTTGATATCAGGGTTGCAATGCTACCTAAGCACATTCATCCCAGGAAAGTACTTCAGCTGGTCTAAGGATGCATATAATTCTTGGTATAACCATCCCAGGGCACCACTTATATCCTTCCAAGGTACTAATAGGGGGCCACCTTACTAATACTTCAAGGCATAGGAAACTATTACCAACTACTAAGGCTAGACAGATAAAAAAACCAACCAACATTTACCTTTCTCAGGAAACCTATCTTTATTCAGCTAAACCCAGCTCTTGTCTAAAAAAACAGCTCCTTTTGTGGATTGTCACACCATATAACTTTATTGGCTATTAGAATTAGCTAAATCTTCTATAGTTGATTCTATCAGTCAATGTGGATTGGCTAATAAGTTAAGCCTTTCACACACCCTGTCCAGCAATCCTTCTCACTGTGTATCTCTTTGAATTCAGAAGGATAGGCCTCTGTATTGACATTACTGTTACTCATGGAGCTGTATAGAAGAGTCAACAGTTTTGCCATACAGTGTATCTATCAGGGTTTCATCTGCCTTGGGGTCTGTATGATCGGGAAGATTGCTGGCCTTGATAAAGGTTCTGTATATATTTTTAAATGGATGACTGTTGAGTTTGCTGGATCTATAGAGTAGTGGAGACCTTGCACTGCCTGGGTCTGCTCAACTTCGCTCATAAGCATTGCTGGGTAAGCTGTGGGGTGTTCATGGGAGAGCTGGATAGGAGGTTGATGCTGTTTACCTTGAACTTATTTGACCATATTTGCTTTAAACCTGCTCCCTTATTCTTTAGTTCCTGTTGGTCTGATCCAGAGGGAAGCTGGTGCAAGTTGGGGTGCTCTGGTTCAGGTTCAAATTTTAGCCTAGATTGGACCCTGTAATCTTAAAGTGGGTCTGGCTAAATCTTGCCCAACGCTGTGGCTGGACAGCACTTCAAGGTGATAGTGTTTCTGATATTTATTGCCCTCTAGTTAGGTTAATGACAGATGGGGTTAGCTATGCAACTTTGTGTTGTCTTTTTGTTTAGCAATGAAAGTTGGTGATTGGTAAGCTTTAGTTTGTCCAGGGTATAGGTCCTGGATATGATATTCTAAAGTGAGAGCTTAGTTTAGAATGTGTAGGTAGATCTAGTAGTGGGATTTGTCCCACTTTGTGCAATTGTAGTTAAGCTCAACCTTGGTACTGGTATGTTATCTGGCAGAACCTGGACTAAGCAACAATTGTGGTATCAGCTGTCAATGGGGGATAAGGTTCCAGTGGAGACTTTTGTTCAATCATCTGCTGGTGCTATGGAGTTGACTGTCTGGTTGGGCAGTATCTATGGTGTCAGGTGAAGTTATCATCCACAGTATTTTGGGTTGAACAGCTGATTCTCTTGTCATATGTAGCTATTGTTTGCGTGGGATGGAGCTTTAGTTCGTTTTGAGCAATCAACTCAGTGTGAAGCTGTTTAGATTCATCCATCTTCAGAGGTGGATTTCCAGGGGGAGTAAAAAAGAGGTATCCCAAATGGGGAGTTACAAATAGCCTTTGTTAGAGGGAAATGTCTGGGGATTTATAGCCGGGGGATATTTTGAAATCATGCCACTGAGATTGTCCAGATTGTTGATAGCGGCAGTGGAGGCTGATAGGGGCGCTTGGTGGAATTAGCGGGTTACTATCGATATCCTTGATAGCGTTTTCAAAGTAAGTGGTGATAGGGCAACATTAGGTTTGCTTCTTTATAAACGTAGAAGTCAGCTTTCCACTTATCCCTGGATAGCCAAAGAACCTTGTCAGAAAGGTAAAGACACGCATTAGATTTTCTGTATTTGGTAAACTGTTTATTGAGTGTGATAAAGTGAGCCCTGGCTGAGATATGATGGTAGACCATGTGAGTATTAAGATGTATGCGTTGAAGGCAACATTTAAAAGGCCTAAATTAGCAGTGGGGGATAAAATCTAAGTGGCCTTGGAGACAAGATTAGATTGAACAATGGGACATTCGCGTAAAGACGAGGGGGAGGTGAATAGGGTAAGAAGAGTGGGGGAGAGACTAGCCGTAGCCTGGGCAACTCGCTGCTGCAGCTTGGCATAGACAGCCATCTGTGACATGGTGGGTAGCCTGGGTGATGTAGCGGACTCGTTCCATACTTCTTCGTCTGAATTGAGAGAACCATCGGACAAGTCTTTGCCGCTGTTAGAGGGGCTGGGGGATTGGTTAAGGCTAGAGACTGAAAGGGAAGATAAGTTCATGAGATTTGAGCCTCGCGAGCACATTGCTTTTAAGCTCTTCCATCGCCCAGCTTCGCGCCAGGAAAACCTTGAAGTTTGGGTGGAGGAAGGGGTAGAGTCAGGAAGTCCAACAGTGGAGGTGGAGTATTTCAAGCTTTCAGAAGCTGAACCATAAGGGGATGTAGCATCTACAAGGTTGGGGGTGGTAACGTCACGAATGAAGATTTTCAAGACTTGATTGGGGTACTCCTTGGCAATGGATGTGTAAAGCTCCAAATCCATTTCGCCACTGTCACCCACCAGGATGAACTTTCTATTGGGGAAATCTTTCAAGAGCTGTACAATAGAGGTCCGCTTGGCGGCCTGAGGATCATAGAAGAGAGCCTTGTGATTTAAGTCCCATAGCTTGAGATGGGCTGATCCAGATGGGAAAGAAAACTTATCAAAAAACGTTTCAAGCAAAGGGAAAAGTTGCCAAGGAGAGTTAGAGACGTAATGGAAGTTGGCCCCCTGCTCAGACCATTCACGATATAATTCGGACATTCCAGGCACTTCGCGACATTCGTGCAAAAAAGTATTCATGATCAGATGTCTTTTCCCCCGGAATACTCCAGAATCCTTGATGGTATCATCGATATCTGAAATGATTGAAATCCCAACTGGATCAATCAGCTGAATTTTTCCTGAAGTATAAGCATCAGAGCTACCATCATAAGCTCTGATGTCTAAGGAACGCGGAGAATCTTCTTTGAGATGCGCAGAAGAGGTCCATTGCTTGATCAGGTCTCCAGGAAGGTAAATGGGTGAGTTAAAGTGACCATCCTTAACCACAACTTTGGTGGAGTGTCCTTTATCGACATAAATGGAGCTATCCGGAGTTGAGAAGTTGCTCGAGTCAGAGCTTGAGTTTGATTGAGAAAGCTCAGGGATTTTAGGGGCATCAAGAGATTCACAGAAGGGAAACCCATCTTCAAACAAGGGCTCGGGCTCATCGGCAAAAGGCTCTTCGCTTTCAAGTACCATATTGCCTGAGTGAGTCACCCCAAGAATTTCAACTGTCAGATGATGATTGGAAGCCTGGCTTTCAAAAAACAAACCAAGACGCTCCTCAAGACTAGTGAACTCTTGGCTTTCTTTTTCGACGCCAGCTACCCGACGAAAAACACCTGTAAAGAAATTAGTTCGAGGAATAAAAGTGTATCGCTTAAATAAACTTAAAAGGACTTACCGAGTGCAAGCTTATTGGCACGAGAAGGCTTGCCCTTAGAGAAAGTTCGCCCCTTAACTCGAAGAAGCCAATCTGAGTCAGGCTCGGCTGAGGAGCGAAGGGCATAAGAGGGAAAGAGTATACATTTTTTATCCACTGGACTGGTAGTAGCGTTGAGTCGGGAAACTGTAGGAGCTGTCGGCGAAGAAGCCGACTTTGACATGCTACTGGAAGAAACCAGTACATCACGCCTAAAGAGAGAGCCGATGCCGCTGTATGGCATTGCTTGGGATCGAGACATGCGGTAGAAGGATTGAAGTCTGGAACTCAAAATACATAGAAGGCACGGCAGTGGAATGGGTGGGCTGAGCAGACAATTTGCAAGTGTGATATGCGCTGCCAGGGCCCCAAGTTCACGATTAGAGCTAGGCCTCTCCTGCAGATGTTGGGCCTTTCTATTTAACCGCCTAGCTATAAAATAGCGAATCGGAATTAGGGGACTCGAATCCATCTGGCCAAACCATCCATCAGGTTCAGCCAATCAAACACAACTGTAGTTTCGTTTCTTATCTCCAGCAAAGCCCACTCCTGTTTCTTTCAGTAAAAGCCCCCAACGAGCATTATTAATTTAAGTTTTATATTGATTTAACAATCGCTCTGAAAAGCTTTAGGACACACGGAAAGAAGTATCTATTAAAAACACTATGCTCTTCGACAGTAATCCATTACTGAGAATGAAATCAAGACGAAAAGTGCACCCAGTTTGATCATTCAATCACCAGACAAACCCAATTATCCGCCATGAAAGCATGAGCATATCCAATTAAAATTAAATTAAAATTAAAATTAGAATTAAAATTAAAAATTAAGGTGCAATCTCAACAGCTATTTTTGTTGCAGAGAAGCCAAACAATTTAAATAAAACGGAGCGTACTGAACAATGACAGCATATTTTCAACACATTGTTTTAAAACCTGGATTCCACTTTAACAATTTATAACCACGCGGCTAAAAGTACAAGCCATCTTTCAAGCCAGAAGCTGAATAATAAACAAGCCTCAGCCATAGCTGCTTCATGCAGTATGATTTGTTCCACCTGTCGATAATTTATCAAGTCTGTCGGTGGGAGTGGGGCTTATCATACCTGTTTGGCCACTTGACTCTTTGATGATCCCTCGTCACACTCGATTGGTCGTGACTCATTCCCAAAAACTCACCTGATCTAGCAAGATTTCGAATCAGAAGGTGCCACCCCGATATCTTGCATCTGTTTGCTTTAAGCCGCTTTGAGAACCCCCATCAACCGCGTGGTGCAGCCAATCAACGTCAACCTTTAGATACCACAAAGCATCTAACCTTGCCACCCCTTTATTAACCTTTCCTCGTGAGAATACGATACCTATTACCAAAATAAGGACATCTTCTCCCAATAAACCCAAGTCCCTTAAACTGAAAAAATACAATGGGGTTAACAGCCATATGGATCATCCCTACTACATCTACAAACAGCCATCACGAACAATCCAAGTCAGAAAAAAGATATCCAGATGAAGAAAGACCCACTAGATTATTTAGCCACCAACCCACAAACCAAAATTACCCTACTCTTTATGGGAATCTGTAAAAATCAGTACCCACCAGAGGAAGGGGTAACATTCCTCCACATGACAAGGTTACAAAGACCTTACTACCTTTAGTGTGATAGAGAAGTGCCAGATCAGCTTATAGCTGTATGATATAGCTCTATACACATCTAATTTTTATACAAAAATATTATATCTTGGCTGTACCAGCCCAACCTCTGGCCTGATATTGACCCTGACTTTTTTGAAGCCTTAGAGTAGATAGTTGCCCAGAGATAGTGTTATGACAAACCCAACCCCCAACATGATGTCTAAAAGGGGAAACAGCCAATAATGTTCATCCACCAATGATACCACTCATTACTGCCATATTTTTCTCACTGGTGCTGTCCTAGTGCTGTACTTCTTGAAGCTGTTGAGATGGACAAATCAAAGTCAGATTCAAGCAAACTAAATCCATATATACAGCAAAACATAAAAGATGTGTGCCTTTTCAGCTATGTTAGGGGACAAAGAGCCATTGATATGTTTAACGTGGCACAACAAACACACCAACCATCAGTAAGAAACATAGTTAAACTCAAAATTGATAATAAATAACAGAAAAATCAAAATTGCACTTGGATATCATTTATGGTCAAGTAGAGTAAGAGCTTGTTGAGTCAATCAAATGAGAACTATACATCTAAATAAGAATAACATTGCTAATGGGGAGGAGACAAGGTATATTTACTCTAAGATAAAAACCTTTAAAGAAGGAATATGATGGGATGAAGAATATAACAATGCACAGGTACAAAAAAAAGAATTTAATTTGACTCACAGTCAATGAGTCAGCAGCATAGATGGGTTGGCATTTAATTTTGAAGATTTCAGGAATCATTTAATCAGAAATTTGCAACAGCAGGGTCAACCCGCCAACAAGGTTCCAACTAAGTGGGGTTGTGACCCGCAATCCAACTTCCCAGTGACCCGTAGCCAAACAAGGAAGGTGACTCAAATTTCCAGAAATATCACCATGAACAAATGATGATCCCATACAGTGGATGTCTCAATTTAACGCTTGAATCATTACCAGAATCAAGCCACTCCCTTTATTATTCAACCAAGTGATCAACACAATCATGTTCCTGTTATCCATGATTTATATCAACTATATAATAACTATCTCTCAATAAAGAATATCATCTAGCCTTCAAATATTTTCTCCCTTGTAACTCTGCTAAAACAGCACAGTTATGACATTGGTAGCACAGGTAGGTTCTCCATCCTACCTTATCCCGCAAAATTCTGCATGTAACCCGTACTTGCTGTGGTCAACAAATATACAAAAGAATCATGTCTGGTCATCCTGTAGACTGGACACCCTACATGCTGGGTACCAAAATACCAGAAGGTTTTTTACTGTACTAAAACATGGTAATGCCAGTGCCCGTCTTTAACACTCTATCAGCACAAGGTATGAGAATTGGGGAGCAGGTTAAGAGAAAATAAAACCAAGCTCTCAATCACAATAAAATCGCGGTTTCAGCAACAACCAAAAGATTGCTGTCAACAATTCCTGGGAGGCCAAAGGGGAGAAGGAATCAACTGAATACCAAAAGCAACAGGAAAAACCAGAAGGCCAAATTAAACTAACAAATTTTGAACTTTATTAGAGTAGAGAATGATGAAGCAAGGTCTTTTACAACACTTGCATTCATTTAAGGGATATGCTAGGATTAGGGTGGTAGATTGAATATCACAAACCAATTGACCAATGATATGAGAGGATACAAATGCATTTCTTGAGGCAGGAAGATCTTGAAAATTTTTGAATGGATGTAGTTGAAAGGAAAACTGAACCAACTAACATCAGGAATATGCTTTGGATGCAATTACCACTGCTCCCGGCCTCTCTTGCACATGATATTTAACCAGAGGTGTCTCTTGGGTGAGTTAGGCGGGAGCATCTTCAAAATAATTCTAAAATATTAAATTGATGGCCTTTCTTGGGCTTTTTCAGTAACCTTTCAGATAAATATTCAAACATAATTTGGTAGAAATTCCCAAGCATTTGGAAGAAATTAAAGTAGAGGCCTAAGGGGGAGGCGTAACTTTACACAAGGGGGTTTTAACACCTGCTGCTGCCCCTCAAGTGACAAATAAAAGCATTATGCCAGCTCATTTATCCCAGAGACTTTGAAGCGCCACCTTGGAATCTTTTGCTGGGGCCAACAATGACAACACTGCTGCACGGATCCAATTGGCCCAAAGCAAACTGGCCCAAATGGAATGCTCATAACAATTCTGGATTGCAGAGATCTTCATCCAACTGAATCATGACGCTGGCACTTGGTGCAACAAGTGGCATGAAGAACACACAAAGAAGGATTGGGACACTTTCAAACAAGACTTCTTGGCAAGATTTGTGCTAAAAGACACCGCTCTTATGACCATACATCAAGTAAAGAACCTGATCTAGACTGGCACAGTGAAGGAGCTCACCCAAGCATATGAGGAACTCCAACTATGTTCCCTCTCAGATATGGCCTTTGACACCCTAGCTACCCATCTCATGTACTACAACACACTTAAGTCACATGTGATGAAACACATCAATCTGGACCAGGTGACCAACCTGCTGAGCCTTGATTGTGAGGCATAGAAAGCAGAGCAAACATCTAACACCCTTTATAAGGCCTAGACTGGAAAGAGAGAGAGACCCAATGACTTTCACCCACCAGGACGCCCCAGTTGCTTCCTCCTGGCAACAACAACGGTACAGGTCATAAACCATCAGGTTCAAATGGCCACAGTAATAAAAACAATGATCAATAAAACCAAACACACTTTAGGGCCACTACTACCCAGGATAATCAGGACGAGAGAAAAGCCTGGGAAGAGCACTAAGCGAGCCAATCTCTCCCTGCCAAACTCCTGCCTCACCAAATAATGAGTACCATCCAGAGGACATGGATCAGTGTCCAATGATCCAGGTCTCTTCAGGAGACCCAGTACTCTACACCATTACCAGATATCCCAATAAACTGATGTCCTACCTTTTTTGTTTTTGAAGTTACACCAGCTCAGTGCTCCTGGACTCAGGCGCAGATTGCAAACTTGTCAATAGTACCTTTGTGGACAAGTTCAAGCTAGCCACTAATCTTTTGCCAATTAAGAGCATGGTTTTAGCTGATGAACATCACATTACTGTGACATAAGAAACTGCCTCTTTTCCACTGCTCTAGAGAACCTTCATTCCACCATCTAAGAACCTGTCATTAATTTTACCAGATTTGACGTTATACTTGGCTTGGACTGGCCAATAAAAAATAACCCCCACATGGATTGGGTCACCTCTGTATTGACCATCAAGTGTGAAAAAGTTAATCACCAAATCCACCCTGACTCTATGAACCAACTCCTATGAGACCACATTTTTGTACGTATCACAGAGACTCTTGAAGAAAAAGACAACCTCAAGGCAATTGATTGGGACTCCTGCTGATACAAGGTTATACACTTTAAGGATCACCAGGATAATATCACTCCTCAGGATCAGGAAATTGTAGCCTGAAATCCAGAAATCTTCAAAGAAGCGCTACTAGGGTTACCCCCAGAGAAGCACATACAGCACACCATCTTGCTCAAGGGAGCAGTATCTAAGGCTCAACCCGTATGTTGTCTCATCCCCAACAAAGACAACATACTACACATGTACCTCAAGGAAGCGTTGGAAAAGGGCACATCTGACTCTCAAAATCCCTCTCTGGCGTTGCTGTGTTCTTTGTAGCAAAAAGGACGGAACTCTTAGGCTGTGACAGAAATCACGGGATAGTAAGAAGCTGTCTCTAAGTGGTGAGAAATGATCACCCAAATCCACATAGAGTTAATGATTAACCACCAATGCAGCTTCAGATACTGTTTTGTAAAATTTCCAAATGAGATACTAGGATTAAGTAAAATAATTAATCCTAACCAAAAGAGCCCAAGATAAATAGCCTGTGAAAGCATAAGAGAATCTTCAGAATAAAATTCAGGACATTGGAATGCAATACAATTTTCATTTTCAAAGACAGGGGGAACCACTCCAAGATCAGCAGGCATTGAGTTAACATTGGGAGGTACCAACGACAAAGTTTCAACTGCAGGGCCTCATCTTCCAGTAATGATCCGGCTTAGAATAAGATTGTAGGGAATGTATTGCAACAATCCAACTACAGGATGCATTTTTAAAAGTAAATTAGACCAAGGGATATTTGATTTTTATTGAGTAATTTTTTGAGAGGACTCAACTCTTAGAGTTGAAACAGTGAAAATTATTCATTATATATCAAAAATTAACTAAGCAATACCACCTAGATCCTGGGCTCCTATTCCTTCTACATTGTCAAGTGATTATCTAGTCCAAGTTGCAAAGAACCCTTGTGTGACCAATTTCTGACAACCATGCTGATTAACAAGCTCATATTGGGTGACCCTCAAATCACATCAATTTATCAATGTCAGTTTGCAAGGAGGACTTGGTTTCAGCTGGCAGAGTGGAGCAGCCATAACCCATTTTTGATTGGCTGTTTGATTTAAATCTGTTAATTGGGTCAATTTTGTTAATAGTTTGCTGGCTTTTTGAGCCTTTCTACTTGGCCGGATAATTCCTGGCATGATGGAACCTACTTTGACATAGGCTTGTCACTGACTATCATGCACTAAACAAGGTTACCATCAAAAATTGCTACCCACTTCCACTCATTGACAACCTTTTTGACGCCTTGGGCGGGGCAACTGTCTTCTCCAATATTGACCTGACAGCAGGCTACAGCCAAGTTTGCATCAAAGAGGAAGACATACCCAAGACAGCCTTTTGTACCAAGTATGGCTTGTACGAGTGTGTTTTGCTCAACTTTGGAATGACAAATGCACTGTCAAACTTTGTTACCTTCATAAACAAGGTCTTTACGCCCCACATTGGCAAATATGCACTGGTATACTTATACAACATAATTGTGTACAGTTCCTCAGTAGCGCAACACCACAAGGACTTAGAGGCGGTTTTTGCAACCTTGACATAACACAAGCTACTTTTCAAGCCGTCTAAGTTCCAGTTTTACCAAGAAGAGCTTCCATTCCTTGGCCATGTAGTTTCAAAAGACAACATCAAGCCAGATGACTAAAAGATCCAAGCAATCTGAAAAATGCCGCCACCCAAGGACAAGGCTGAACTCTGTACCTTCCTTGGGATGATTGCCTATGTCCAGCAATTCATATCAGACTGCAGCGTCCTGACAGCACCCTTGTCAGGGATCCAGTCTTGAGCAGCCGGTCTGTTGTTTTCAGGGGTAACTCAGGCCAGGATTTTTGCAGGCAAAGCCCACCACAAGAGAGGAGCTAACTTAAAAAAGTAGGAGACCAATTTGCCCACCCTGGAAAAGGGCTGGCGGCTGGGATTATAATGCCCATCACCCCTGTGAGGGTGATGTACACAATCTCAAACAGCTTACCAGTGTGGTCAGTCAGAAGGTTGGGTGAGGAAGCGGGCATAAGTTTGGGGGTCACAGGTGAGTCCATAGGAAAGTTTTAAGCAGGGAGATAGTTGAATTTCTCTCTAAATAACTTGGGTGTTGAGAATATCCAAGGAACTTGACGGTTGTATCCAACTGCAGATTATATGCGGGCCAAAGGGTTGAGTTCAAGTATCTTTTCTGGGGTGTAGTCCTTGTACTTGGGTTTCAAAGGGTAGTCGGTGAAATGGACGGGGCCAAAGGGTACACCAGGAGGACAGAAAACTGCAGGTGGCGGGGCAGAAGGACTGGGAGATCTCATACTGAATTGGTAGATAGCAAATACAAAATAAGGCAATAGCTGTGTGAGCCAAAATAACATAACCTTTATTCAAAAATGGCAATAAGGTTTGAGTGCGGAATCTATAGGCATATATAGCATCCTGCTTCCAAACTTAGTATTTCTCATGATGGTTTCATCAAAATATCAGGAAAAATACAGGCAGGTGGCCAGGAGGCCCATGTGGGGGAGCAGAAAAATGGCACCTCAACTGGGTGTTCTCTCATTGGTCAGACTGTCCAAATTAGTCACTTGATTTTCTTGATTTTTGGCTGTGGTCATGGGGTCGGACCTAAAGCCCGTGATTTTTCTTGGCAGAGGAATTCAATTGGTCATCTGAGAGGAATTCAGATTCATGAAGTTCACAGATAAACTTTCTCTGCCTCCATTAGGTAATTTGAGAAGTTCCTCCTCAGGCACCATAATAATTGAACCTGCACTGATTTTCTGGCTTTGGGACTTAGTAGGGGCTCCAGCTTGCAGAGGCTTGATCTCAGAAAAACGCGGACAGGCAGGCCCTCAGTTCATGGGGCTGGCAGCCTGCAGGAATTCAGGGTTCAAATCCTGCCCTTGGGCCTGGATTTCCAGGGGTAAAGAATTGTCAATCCTGATAACCCTTGTCAACAATAACAGGTATCAAGTCCAAATTTGTGTGGACCCTGCAGCGCAACCTCTGTTTTTGTTGCCTGAAAAAAAGCTGACATCTGCTCCTATTCTTCAGTACCCAGAGAGAAACAGAGACTACCAAATTGAAGCCAATGATTTAGATGCCTCCATTAGAGGGGTGTTAAAAAGCAAAACATATGGTGTCAACTTCTTACCGCTAGTGTATGAGTTACACAAATTGACAGATGCAAATGTTGCTATCCTATCCACAATAAGAAACTGTTGGCCATTGTCCACTGTCTATTGAAATGGCGCTGCTATCTAGAGTGCCAGGAAGAATTTCCTGTCATGACCAGTCACAAATTTCTTATCTATTTTAAAGCCCAGGTCAACCTATCTAGGCAAAAAGCACACTAGATGAAATTCCTTGAGAGGTTCAACATGAATATCCAGTACAAGCCTGGACCAAGCTAGTCATGGCCAATACTCTTTCCCATCTATACATTAGAGCCACCAGAGGTGAAAATGGTCTGGTCCCAGACTGGCCCCTCATAGTACTCTAAACCAAGGATGAGGGTTTTCCCCCAGGCACCACCATCATTACAAGAGACACTGTCATTAAGGACAAACACCTCTTCACAGACATGTATGAAGCATTGCATCAAAAAATGACTGACAGAAGCACCATCCTGTACATTCCCACACCTCAGAGGGTTGGCACTATCTTGCTTTGCCACCAAGATTTAGGCCATACAAAAAGCCACAACTTCTACAAGTTTCTAAAACACAAAGCTTGGTGGTCAACCCTGTACCAGGACGTGCAAGAGGTCCTTGAACATTGTGAAGTATGCAATTTTTTTTTCAAAAAGCAATACTCTCTCAAATTCTGTGTTGCCAATTGTTCTCAATTATCCTTCAAGGTGTGGGCCCTCAATGTTGTCAGGCCAATGCCAGGAAAACACAACAACAGAAATTATATCATCACCACCATTGACTTTGCCACTTGCTTGCCAGTAGCACAAGCAGTGAAGACACACACTGGCAACAAAATCTGATGCTTTATTGGAAAATAGATTATCAGCAAGTTTGGTAAACCAGAACTATTGATCACATATGAAAGGCAAAGAACTGACCTTGGAGAACACCAACATGTATCTTACAAATAATGAGGTCAAATATACAGTAATAACGCCATACCACCCTCAGGCTAATGGCAGAGTTGAGAAATTAAACAGAAGCTTAGTGCAAGACCTTGTCAAACTCAAAGACAGGAGACCTGAGGACTGGCACAAGCAACTAGCAACTGTACTCCTTGTATTCCACACCCGGGTGAACAGATCCACCAGAAAAAGCCCCTTTGAGCTTGTATATGGTACACAATCAAATATCATACAAGCCCTTGCGGGACCAAAGTTGGAAATACCCAACAAAGTCCCTCCTCAATCAGCACCCCAGGTAATACAAGTCAATAGTGATCAACTGGATAAGGAAGAGAAACACCTACAAAACATGTTTGTCCCTATTTAAGCTAGACACAAAGCCAGGGAAAAGGTTTGGGTGATGAACACAGACAAAATCAAGCTGCAGCCCAAAAAAGTAGACCTGCATCATATTAAAGGTAAACAACAACACTTACCTGGTACAAGGACTCAGCAAACACAAACAGGACAAGGTCCTACACCACAATTAGTTACGCCCTTATAAAGCCCAACAGAGACAATGTGAGGCCGCCCTACCTGCAACCAAACAGCAACTGGTCCAGTACAGTGCCCAAGCTCCTGACAACCTCCCAGACGACCTTCCTCCAGATGAGGCCAACCTTCAGCTGGGGGGGTGTGTCAAAAAGCAGGGTTGACCCACCAACAAGGTTCCGCCTAAGCGGGTTTGTGACCCACAATCTGGCTTCCTGGTGACCTGTAGCCAAGCAAGGAAGTCAACTTGAATTCCCTAAAATAGCAACATGAGCAAATGATGATCCAAAATAATGCATATATCAATTCAGCGCTTGAATCAATATCTAGATCAAGCCACCCCCTACCCATCCAACTGATTGATCATCACAATCATGTTCCTAATATCCATGATTCACTCACACTATATAATTCCAATATCTCATTAAAGATAATTATCTAGTCTTAAAATATTTTTCCCCTGGTAACTCTGCTAAAACAGTACAGTTACAACATGAATGAAACTCACTGCCATTAATACTAACATATACCTTGCTAAGAATATAATAAAACACACAATTGTTAGCCCTTATCATTCACAAGCAAGTGAGAGAGTGGAAATATTGAACGGTGCCATTGTAGTGGCACTCAGTAGATTATTTGCCAACAACCTACAACTTTGGGCTGACATACTCCAAAAAGCTAATGATATGTCAAACTTGAGTCAATTGCAATACAGGAAAAAGCCTGTATAAACTTGTCTACAGGCACAAACCCATCGTTGTCAGTATTAAGTAAGGGCCTTAATTACTTTTACCTAAGAAAATATAAGCCAATAATGGCCTTGACATACAACACACCAGAAAGGACCAAGAGACCAAAGAAAAGAAAAAAGTTGAGAGAGAAATAATTCTCATCCAACAGGAATGATTTCAAGTTGGGGACAAGATCTGGGTTGTCAACCATAATTTGCACAAGTTGGAACCAGGGTTAAGAGGACCAGGAATTTTCATGCAGGTAATACCTAATAATACCTACCTAACCAAAGAAATTGGCACTTGTGCTTAGTTGAAATGTATGCATTATGACTGCCTCCATCTGTGCAAATCACGGACCACACAACGCAACTCACAACTACCTGTCCCCAAAAAAAACTGGATCAATACCAAGCCCAAATTCCCAAAACTCTCAAGAAATTCCTAAGGATCCACCTTCCAGCACCCCAGGGGGAGATGCCACAACATCTTCAATTGCTCTCTCTTGGAGAAGTAAGCTCCTGAGTGATTCCTCAACTAATCATTAAGTTGGTGGTACTCTTATCATTTGCCCATCTAATACAGAATTAAACCTTTTGAGTCCTAAGTGAAACATTACCTGGACAAACTCCATAACTGCCATGACGTACATGGACTTTATGTGGCTTTCAATGATAATATAGAACCCTCAATATTCATATCAAATAAATTATCATTCTCTTCTTTGTTTCCCCCTTTATTTTGTTTATTATACTTCCAAGAAGTATATACTTGAAATCAGGTATGAGGAACAAGATCCTGGCAACAAGTGTTGTGTACGTGGTTGCAACCAAGAGAAACAACAGGAAATCCTAACAGTAGGATTGGGTTTGTACTAAGCCAAGGTTTAGTCTTCAGGGATGAATAAGAAATTTACCTTAAGACCCCAGGAATGATAATTATCAGAAATATTCTCTAGACTAGACTAGGAAGATGATGCTGAAGTACAAAGATAAACACAAAGAAAGAGTGTAAACAGAACTTAATTTTTTTTGGATGAATCAATTAAATTCTTATATGGCAATAGTATATCATAAAATGATAGAAGGTCAGTTAGATCACTGGCTACTCTCATAAATGGGTTGAGGATCACTCAGTTTATTAGTCAGAATGTGAAAGAGTCCTTCACCCAATTTAGAGAAAACCCCATTTTGAAGGGAGAAAGAGAACTGAAGAATTTTGCACTCAAAATGCAATCCCATAAAAGGCAAAATAGATAGTTCTTGAATAGCAGGATTCACAACATTGCCCCCTTCTAGATTGGCCTTTGGGGGGGTGTACTTGCAGAGAAAGTTGGTGTGGACTTGGGCAAAAGGGGTCTAATAGACAATAGTTTGACAGTGTACTTGGTACCCCGTTTAGAGGTCACTTCCAGAGGGCCAATCCACAGAGAGTCCAACTTGTGAGCTCTTTCTCCTACTTGATGCTGATAGTAGAGGACCAGGTCTCCAACTTGTAATTCTGGGAGGAGAGTGCAGCCAATGTTGCTAGGTGTTAACTCCAGGGCCTTGGGTTTATAGGCAGATACATAAACTGATACTTGGATGTCAATTATGCAATTGACTAGGCCTTTAATATGTTCTTTGAGGTTAGAGGCAGCATCAGAGGTAGCAAGCTGCATCCCCAAGAGAGAGGGTGTAGTAGCCTCTCTTTTGTATAACATGACAAAGGAAGAGAAACCAGTAAAACTGTGTTTGCTGAGGTGATAGACAAACATAGTGGCTGGCAAGTACAAATACCAGTTGGAAGCATCAGATTAAGTCAACTTGCTCATGATAAACACTAATGTAGAGTTAGCCCGTTCCACAGCTTTATTAGTAGAAGGATTATAGGGAGCAGAGAAGGGCTGATAGGTTCCTAGCAAATCTACTACAGAGGTTATTAAGCAGTCATTAAAATTGGACCCATTGTTATAGAAAAGAACTTGAGGGCATCCATGGTAATAGAAGTTGTCTTAAAAAAGAAAAGAAGCCATTGTCTTGGCCTTGATATATTTGGTAGGTCTAGCGTCTAACCATTTACTGAAGTGATATACAGCAATCAAAATAAACCAACATCCTGCTCTGGATTGTGGAAGGGGACCCACTGTGTTGATACTGACAGTATAAAAAGAGTGTTGGGGGCACCAGTTTGAACTCATGGGTGGCAGCACAAGGTATCTGAAGTTGAAAATTATGGCAACTAGCAAGAACATCAGGAATCAACAGGCGGAGGTTTCCCCATTAGTAGTTCTTCTGAGGCCAATAATAAGTCTTGTTTATTCCTCCATGTCCAGTCTCCCAATGTGCTTGCAGGATAAGGAACATCCATAGGCTTGGGCGTAAATAGGGAAAGTACTGATGTTAAACCTTCTTCAACAGTTGTTGATTGCAGATGAGGGCATCCTAAGACAACTTTTTTAGGGCTAAACAGGTATCTTTAATCTCAGTGTCTCACTCTGAGGGATGAAAAATCAGGGTAAATAATCAATCAGCTTCCACAAGATGGAGGGCCAAGATAGGCATTTGTGATAGTTCATTAGAATTCTGATGTTGTATACTCGTAAAATGGAGTACAGTAAAGTCATAGCCTTTTAGACAGAGAGCCCATCTAGCCAGGCGTCCTTTGGGTTCTTTAAATTGCTGCAACTATCTGAGAGAGGCATGATTCATGATAACAGTGAAGTGTGTACTGTAAATGTAGTGGCAAAACTGCTTGAAAATGTGGAGCACAGCTAGGCACTCCTTCTTGGTCACACTGTAGTCTTTCTCATGCTTGTTCAGGACACATGAAGAATATGCCACAGGTCAATCTACACCCTCATTGTTGAGCTGGGCTAAGATTGCACCCACAGCTACTCCACTGGAGTCAGTGTATAAGATGAGCTGGTTATCATAATAAGGGTAGAATAAGATGGGAGCCTCTTTGAGATTGACCTTCAGAGCCTCAAAGGATTGCTGTTGACTGGCTATCCATTTTAAAGGAACATTTCTTAACAACTGGAATAGTGGTTCACTGATGTTGTCAAAGTCAGGGATGAATTTTCTGTAGTAACTCATCATGCCTAGGAAGAATTGGACTTCTCTCAAAGAAATGGGAGGGTGCATCTTATCAATGACTTCCACTTTCCTGGTCATGGGATGTACCCCAGTCTGGGTTACTTCATGCCCTAATAATTCTAGACAATCTCTGAAGAAGGCACTTTTAGACAGCTTTAACTTGAGCCCAGCTTCCTGGATCTTGATGAACATCTCTTTAAGATGAGCCAGATAATTGCTGAGTGTGACACTAAATACAGTGATGTCATTTAAATGGACCAATACACACAAAAGATTTATATCATGTAGTATAGAGTCCATAGCCCTCTGGAACATGACAGGGGCATTAAAAAGCCCCTGAGGCATGCAGGTAGGTTCAAACAATCCTTCAGAGATGATGAGAGTGGCTTTTTGTCTGTCTTCAAGAGAAAGGTCAACTTGCAAGTAGCAAGATGCTAAATCCATAGCAGAAAAGAACTTAGATCCTCTAAGATGACAGAGAGCATTATATATGCATGGCAAGGGGTAATTATCTTTCTTGGTTAAAGAATTCAACTGAAAATAATCCATCACACATGATGATCTTCATCCTTCTTCTTCAAGATGAGCAAGGAGGAGGCCCAAGGACTCTGGGAAGGAGCAAGTATACCAGCTCTAGCAACTGTTTGAGTTCCTTGGACATCTGAGCATCCTCTACTTTACTTTGTTGGTAGGGGTTAGCTCAGAAAGGGGGAGCATTACCTGTATCTATTTGGTGGATGTCATATTTAGCCATTTCATAATCTGTACTGTCTTTTGAAAAGATATCAGCAAACTTATCAAGCAAGCCAAGAAATTCTTTCTGTTGTACAGAAGATAACTGTGGGAAGTCTTGGGCAGTAAACAAGGACAACACATGAGGTTCTTCCTCTGGTAGGTTGAAATCATGAAAGGTATCAAAATGATATAGCAAGAGAATATCAGGTGCATTTAAAAGTCAACCATAGCCAACCACTTGACCCCTAGAGACAGTGATAGGTACAGAGGTTAGGTTAGCCACAAGTAATTGCACAGAATCTTTGTGAGAAGAGTATAAAATTCCTGGGCAGAGATGAGGTTCATTAATTCTTAAATAGGAAGGGGAGTACAGTTTTAGGAAGGTACACTCAGGCAATTCATACATAATTTGGGAGTCAAGGATAACCTGAGACCCAGGAGGAATAGTAATAGCTGAGGTAGCCAAGAGAGGAACTCCTTCAAGTGCAGGGCAGGCAGGAGGAGGGCACTTCATGTTGGAGGAGTGCATGCAGTACTTCAGGGAGAAAATTCCAGAAGGGTATTCCAGGATACATGTCTTTAGGCGTTTTGCCAGGCTATTTGATGGGTTTTTCAAAGTTGAGAGGAAAATCATACCCAAGGATCAACAGGTATCCATATTTTATGTTAATAATTCCATTGTATTATCAGAGAAATTGAGTACCTACCAATATGTTGTAGCTCTCATTTTTCAGGACTACAGTAGGGGTAGCAAGTATTGGCTTGCAAAATTACATAGGGAGAGCTGAGTACTCTCCAATGAACTGTGTCATGAATAGGCCGGCTGTACCATAGGTCTGATGATAGTTGAGATACAGAGCTAGCTTGAGTTTCTTCACTAGCTTGGAAGACATAACATTGACTGGGGAACCAGTGTCAAGGATGGCCTTGACCTTTACCTTTTGGATGGATATCTCTATGCAAGTAGTTGTACATCTAAAAGGAGGAAGAGCAGCCAAGACATCTTGTGCTTTAGCCAATTTCTTATCCCACTTTTCTAGCATACACCTGAGGCCAGAAAACTCCTTTTAAACAGTATGCAGAGGAAGTAGAAAGGATATGTTTTGGCATACAGCATTGGCCACCTCAGCGGCTTCTTCAGAGGTTTCCACCAAGACAGGTAACATCTTGGCTTGAGTGAGGTAGGGTCTTGAAACAATCTGCTTGGCATCAGAAAAAGGTTTAGTTGTGGTTGTAGTCTTTCCAGAAAGCAGCTTATAAGGGATAGGAATGGTCTCAGGTACAGCAAGGACAGAGTAGCCATATGCATTGGAATCCTTAGTGTTAGACTCTTTCATGTCAGAGTTGTCTGAAATGTTGTGGAAGAGAAGAAGGATAAGAGAAGCTTAGGAATCAGATTTCTCATCAGAAGAATTAGAGAGAGGTGAAGGGAGAGACTGCAAAGAGTTGTCAATTGGTAGCAACTCTGCCTCTAGGTTGACCTCTCTTTTCCCACCTGGTCTCTAGGATCATCTCCTTCAACACAGAGATTTGTGCAAACTTGTGAGTGATGTCCCACCTGACTGCAATTATGAAAACCCTGTTGTTTGGGCTGGTTTTGGGCATTCACAGCTAAGATCCGCGGGGAGTGGCAATTTTTGCCTGACACACAAGCCTGAATCTCTTGCACTACTGAACCTGAGTGAGTGAGGTGCATGTCTTGAAGGAGAGGTTTAATACTCTTCATAGACAGAAGCATAGCATTATGTGATTTGAAGTGCAAAAATAATAGCTGGTTGACCTTAAGGGCCTAGGCGCAAGCAGTATAGGTCTCATAGATAGTCAAATTTTTACTTGTTATTAGTTGTTGACCTTCCATGTAAACCCTATTGGCAAACTCAGCCAAGGTTTCCTTAGGCTTAAAGGCAATGTGCATGAATGCATCTTTCTTCACCTCTAAGCTAAGGTCTCCGCCAAACTCCTCAATCAGTAGTTGCTTCATCTCTTCCCAGGTGGTAATGGAAGGAGGCTCAGTTACCACTACCTCTTGACAGTGATAAGGAGCACCTTTTGGGGAAGCTTTAAATATGAAATTAAGAAAGAAGAGAAGTATATTTTATTGGATGATACTTTAGACTTATATAGACTTGAATGTGGCAGGGATTTAGTTGGATTGAACCTAGGGGTTGGTCATGTGCTAGATGGGTTTGAGCCACTGGATACTTGGAAGGTCAGGTGATATTGCTTGGTTACCATTCTTGGTATGTCAAACAGTATATTGGAAGGGGACTAAATCAGGCAATGGCTGGATGTTAAGTGGGTTGGCGGTAGCCAGAATGCTTGTTCATCCAGACCCTTGACACCCCCTTAAGGGGTTACTCTGGTGCATCAGGAGGGGGCTTTGTTTTCACAGCTGCCGCCTGATGCTCCTGGAGCTGTTTACTAGTTGGAACCAGTCTGGTCAAGTGCTCTCCTTTACTGAGGCAGAGATGGGTTCTGTGGTATTTCTTGATAATTGGGCTTTTGGCACTTTGGAATTGTACTAGGTAAGTGTTGTGCTCTGGTCTGTATTTGATGACTCTTCCTGGTCCTGGTGTACTGAGTCTAGTTTCTTTCTGTTACCAGCTAGAATCCAGACAGGGGAGTTGATGGGAAGTGGTTCCTCTGTGGAGGTTACCTTTTGTGTCTTGAGTCTCTTCATTTCAGCTATTTTTGCTTTGAGGCGGATGTGTTGTAGGTTTGGTGCTTGCTCTACAGTGGGAGGTTTCCCTCGGGGGAACTTTATGTAGGGCTGTTTGTTGCAGGTGATTAATTCCGGTTTGTACCCATAGGTTAGCTCAAACGGGGAATAGCCTGTCCCTTGGTTGGTGAAGACTTGGGATACTAGTAATGCATGTTTCATGTATTGTGGCCATGTGTCTTTGGCTTTGCCATCCATTATTTTCTCTAGGGTCCTGATAAGGCTGCCGTTTAGGAGTTCCACTCTACCGTTGGCCTGTGGCCTGTATAGAGAGATTGTGGAGTGTTTAATGTTTTTGGATTTCAAGTTGTCATTAACTATGTGACCTGATAACTCTGTTGCTCTATCAGTTATGATGTAGTATGGAGTGCCGTAGTTGGCTAAGATTGCTTTGTTAATGAATTGGTTTATGGTTTCTGCTTTGTGGTACTTTGTTGCCCAGAAGATGGGCCAGCGTTTGGCAAAGTCAATAGCTACAATTAAGAAACATTGGTTTGTCTTTGTTTCTGGGAAGGGCCCCACTATGTCTAGCCCCCAAACCTTAAATGGTTCAGGGTCTGGTACTGAGTTGACCGTTGGCTGAGGAGCCTTTGTACTGGTGTATTTCTTGCACACTGTGAACTTTTTCAGAACATCAACTATATCCTGTTTGATGTTGGGCCACCATAATATCTCTTCTAATGTGAGGTATAGGTTGTTAGCCTTTGTATGTCCTAGTAGGCAGTGATATCTTAGTATGGTGTCAACTCTTTGTGCGAGTGGAATATACAGGACATGTTTGTCATTGATAATTTGGTATACTGTGCCATTTGATACACAGAAATACTTTTTGTTTCTTACTAATGTATTGTGGGTCAGTTGATGTGTTGAGGGGTCTTTCCCTTTGGTTTTATAATCAGTGTTGTACAGGTTTGGCCAGTCAGGGTCCAGGTGGTCAGGGTGATTCTCTCTAGGCTGACATAGTCTAGAGAGAGCATCAGTCGTGACCAGCTCTGCCCCTTTTTGTACTGGATGTCCAGGTTAAGCTGTTCCAGCAAGGACATCCATTTGGCTTGTTGCCGTGCAAGTGCATTCTGAGTTTTGAAATAGATTAAGGATTTATGGTCAGTTAGTACTTGGACGTTTAAATGTTCTTCCAGATAACATCTCCATTTCTTGCATGTGTGGTATATTGCTAGAGATTCCTTATTGTGTATTGGGTATCTCTGCTCAGTATTAGTTAGTTTTCTGCTTTTGTAACATACTGGCAGGAAGTCTTGCTGCCCTGGCTGGCAGATGCACAGGACTGCGCCAAAGGCGGTGTCACTGGCATCCAACTCAAGCTTGTAGCACCTGTTGTTATTAGGGTATTGGAAGATTGGTGCTTTGATCAAAGCTTGCTTTAATAATTGGAAATTCTTGTCACATTCTGAAGTCCAGATGAATTTCTTTTTGGCATTACCCTTGGTTAAGTCATTGATTGGTGCAGTTAGTTTTCCGCAGTCTTTGATGTATTTCCTTAGGTAAGCTACCATACCAAGAAAGCATCTAACTTGTTTAACAGAGGTGGGGCGTTGTATGTTATTTATGGCTTTAATTTTTTCTGGATCTGCTTTGATGCCACCGTCAGAGACAATGTGGCCCAAGAACAGGAGTTAATTTTCCATAAATTGGCACTTACTTGGTTTTGCATAAAGTTTGTGCTTTGCGAGTCAATTGAGTGTCTTGCAAACATGCGTGAGGTGTTTCTCTTTTGTTTTTGAGAATATGATGATGTTGTCAAGGTAGCATAATGTGTTTGAGATACTGTTTAGTGCTTGGTTCATCATAGTGACAAACGTTGCAGAAGCATTGTTCATCCCAAAGTTCATTACTCTACACTCAAAGGATCCAAATTGCGTACAAAACATAGTTTTTGGTATGTCCTTTTCCTTTACTTTAACTTGGTTATAACCTGAGGTGAGGTCAATTTTAGAGAAAAATTTGGCTCCTGAGAGTCTTGCAAATAGATTCTCTATAAGTGGAAGAGGGTATTTATTTTTTACTGTGCTTGTATTTAGTGCTCTGTAGTCAGTTACTAGATTCAGAGTACCTTCCTTTTTCTTTACAAAGAATACTGCTGCCCCCATGGGGATTCAAATGGGCAAATGAATCCTTTAGCTAAGTTGTCCTCAATATGGGTTTTGAGGGTTTGGGTCTCCATGGGAGATAGTCTGTAGAGGGGTGCAGGTTTGGGCATGGCTTTGCATAGGTCAATGTCATGTTTGACCTCTTGTTTGGGGGGGTAGCTCTGTGAGTTCTTCCTTGAATACATGAGCGTAATCATTTAGGAGTGCTGCAAGTTCTGGGCATTGGATTTTGGTTGTTTGTATGTTATTAAACTCAGTGTACCTCATTATGTTGAGGGTACTATCTTTGGTTATAAGTTCTGAGTCATCTTGGTTTATGACCTGGACAAATACTGTGTCTCTTAGAATGAGGTCATTGGGTTCTTTGAGGATGTTAAAATTGACTCCATTGCATTTGATGGTCATGGTCTTTGTTTTCCAACATACGCTGGGGTTAACTTGGGTGAACCAGTCCATGCCTGCTACAATGTTGTAGTTTATGTTGTTCATTAAAAGTCCTTTGATGGACGTTTGTATGCCTTGGTGGTCAATTCTGAAGGGAGTTGTTTTGCTTTTGAGTAGAACCTTTGATTTATCTGCCATTCTGGCATATTTGAAGTTAGATTTGACAACTGGTATTTTGTACTTGGTTGCAAATGGTTTGCTTAACATAGTGTGTTGTGCACCAGAGTCAAATAGGATTTTATGTGTATGAGATTTATAAGTGCATGGGTAAACAAGAAGTTGTGAGTGATCTTTAATTTAAGTTCATAAAAATGGAGGATTGTGGGACACGGGGGATGCAAGAAGCAACATTCGTGCCTTGGTACAATTTATTGACAAGTTGGGGGGAGACAGGGGCACTTAATCCTGTTCCACCTCCTCTTTTCCCTGTTCCTCTGTTTTGAGACCTTCAAGGTCAGAGAATGTGGGATCAGATTCATAGCGGGTTGCTAATTCAGCTTTGTTAACTTTGGCGGTGTCCTCTTTCTTGGGACAGGAGCAGTTTGCGCTTTGGCTGCAATTGCCATTGTTGCAATTGGAGTTGCTGTTGTTATGGTTGATATTTTGGAGTTTGTTGCTATTGGAGTTTTCTCTACCATTGACGTTTGTGGAGCAATTGCTGTTGTTATGGTTGGTATTTTGGCGTTTGTTGCTATTGGAGTTTTCTCTGCCATTGACGTTTGCGGAGCAATTGCCGTTGCATGCAGCATATTCCATGTTTGCGCTTTTTCAGCGCAATTTGGCTTCTGCAATGAGCGCAGGCATGGAGGTGTTAGCCTCTGGGCGGATGAGGGAAGCAACAGAGGGTTTCATTCTGTTGATGAATGATGCTCTGGTATGTACGTTGTCAGCTTGTGATGGGTTTTGGATCTTGCAACATATCTCCTCAAATTTGTTAGAGTAAGCTGCGATAGTGGTCTTCTGAGCAAGATTACTGAGCTGTATTGCAATGTCTTGGAGAGATTTGGTGACGCAGAAATTGTGTGTGATGTCTGCTTTGAACTCTTCCCAGTTGTCAGGCTGGTTATCAGTTTGTGAGCCAACCCAGGTGGCAACCAGTTAGCTGCGTCCTTGTACAGGCGCTTGCTGGCTTCCTGGACCCATTTCTCATGAGGGATGCGGCTGGTGCAGAGTTTGGCGGCTGAGTGGTCTAGCCAGTTGATGACGTTTTCTTTGTTTTTACCAAAGAACTTGTTGATACCAATGTACTTGGTATTGGTAACTTCACCTGTGATAGGTGGTTGTGCGTTTGTTTGTGGTTGAAGAGAGCAACTGTATTGAATAATATTGGCGCATGCTTTGGGCATGACCAGGCCTTCAAATACAGTGCATCCACTAGGTATATCTTTGTTGATGTCGTGGGCGCAGAAGTAAATTCTCCAGGTCTCTTGAGATGTGGCCTGGTTGAGTACATGAGCAAAGGTGGGCAGGTTTTGGTCAGTCCTTTTCTCTCTCATGGGCGTGGTCAAAAAACCATAGCTGCTACCAGTGATAAGGAGTGCCTTTTGGGAAAGCTTTAAATATGGAATTAAGAAAGAAGAGAAGTATATTTTATTGAATGATACTTTAGACTTATATAGACTTGACTGTGGCGGGAATTTAGTTGGATTGAACCTAGGGGTTGGTCATGTGCTAGATGGGTTCTAGCCACTGGATACTTGGACAGTCAGGTGATATTGCTTGGTTACCATTCTTGATATATCAAACAATATATTGGAAGGGGACTAAATTGGGCAATGACTGGATGTTAAGTGGGTTGGTGGTAGCCAGAATGCTTGTTCATACAGACCCTTGACAGCAGGTTGGGTGGAGGCAGGTAAAGATGTATTTTTTCTTGATCTCATCAGAAGCCCTACACATGGCAGTTTCATATATGGTAAGGAAGGCAGCAATTGTGGACATCTTTGGGTCAAATACCTGTTTGAAGGTAGGTTTGAAATGGGTATCTGGAGTAGTTCCACTGTTATTACTCTCTATCATATTGATGCAAGGAGAGAACTCAGCCTCAGATTCCATGGGAGGCTGTCTGGTCCACAACTTTCAAACACTTTCCTCCAAAGTGACTAAAGAGTTGCAAGTGCCAGCTTCAGCACCACGGCCTGATTGCTGTTCAGCAGTATCCAATTGATGTCCTTGGTTGGTCACCACAGTTGAGAGTTCAGCTAGGCGCAAAGTCAGGAAGGGGCTTACTAACAGACAAAGAGAGAATCACTTATTGACAGAGTCAATTAATTTGGTCATTTCCGGAAAGTCTGTATATAGAGAATTGTGATACTGTTTCATATAATCAAGTCTATTGGCTAGAGCAATCAGCTCTCTAGTGCAATAGATATGGGGATGTCTGGGCATTCCTGGGAAACAGCCTTTGTCTTTGGAGGGTACTGGCAAACTGGTGGACTCTGTGATGGCTGCTTATAGCTCCAAGATTTCTTGCTGGAGTGCAGCCACCTGGGTTGTAAGTGCGGCTACCTGGGGATCAGTTTGAGGCGCAGCCTCTGGAGAAACTTGGCTTTGTGTGGTAGCACACAGTTCATGGATAGAATCCCACAATTATTTTTCTTGTCTCATAAGATCTTCAGAAGGGTGACCACCAACAGGAGATTGACTCAACTCATAAACACCGGCTTGCAATCCTTGGATAATATTAATCATAGCAGCCTTTCCCTGTACCAACTCATCCTGCATTTCCTACATACTTTTTGAGGAACCCTCAGCCAAGCGTTGCAGTTGCTCAGCAGTATGGACACAGAAATTATTGAGTTGCACTACTAACAACTCAAAGTCAGTGCAGTGAGTGTTAAGGGTGGAGCCAACCTGGGCCTTCCAGGGTTGTTGTAGCTGGTGGAACTCCTGGAGGTTTTCACAAACATAGTCAGGGACAAAAGAGCACAGGTGTTTGATAGAGTTGGTCAATTGAGCTTGGGAAGTAATGGAATCTCTCTGGTTATTGGATACTAGGGAGAACAGGGAGTACTCCCACTGTTGGTAGACAGAGAACTGTTCCCAATGGTTGGAAACAGCGGCACAAAGAGAGGAAATTTTATAGACGCAGAGCCCCAGTACCATCTGATAATGGACTGAAGCAGGTTGAAAAAAAGACAAGATCTAGCAATTAGCAGAGTCAGCTGCTGAAAGAAAGTAGTGCAGGATACAAGGAGCAGCTATCATCTCATAATATTCTATAGACTCAAACTGGGCTTGTAAATTAGGGATGACTCCTTTGCAGGCTAGCCTGAGGACCACTTACATGATTTGACCTAGGTCAGGGGTACCCAACGGGTAGGCAGCAAGACAGGGGCCATTATCAGGTTTGAACAGTAGGAGTGGTAGGCGGGTCAGCAATGTCTTCTTCCATTGGAGGGCTGGAAACTTCAGGCAAAGACAGTTCCTGAATTAATGGAGATGAGAGACCATAGAAATTTGTTTCAAAGAAAGTAGCTGAGGGGCTTACATCCCCTGTAGTGAGCACCATTTTTGTTGTGTACTTGGGCGCAGCCAAGGGACACAACAGGAAATCCTAATGGTAGGGTTAGGTTTGTACTAAGACAAGGATTAGTCTTCAGGGATGAATAAGGAATTTACCTTAAGGCCCTGGGAATGATAATTATCAGAAATATCCTCTAGACTAGACTAGAAAGATGATGCTGAAGTACAAAGATAAACATAAAGAAAGAGTGTAAACAGAACTTAATTTTATCAGATGCATCAATTAGATTCTTATGAGGCAATAGTCTATCACAAAATGATAGAAGGACAGTTAGATCACTAGCCACTCTCATAAATGGGTTGAGGATCACTCAGTTTACCAGTCAGGATGTGCATAAGTCCTTCACCCAATTTGGAGTGAAACTAATTTTGAAGGGAGAAGGGGAACTGAAGGATTTTGCACTCAAAATGCAATCACATCAAAGGCAAAATTGATTATGCTTGAATAGCAGGATTCACAACAACAAGAGATAGGTGGCAGTGTACTATTGTTTGGATTCACATAAATAAGAAAATAACATGTATGAATTTCTGGCTATATAGTAAATTCCTGTAAGCCAAAGGTGCTCACTCTGCATAGATTTATTGAGATGGCGTCAAGATGGGATAAGGAGAACCTTTCTCCCCTTTATACTTAGCTGTGCAGTTTACCAACTCTTGAGCCACTATTACCCTGGTGGCATCTTCTTTACTGGAATACTCTTGGTGTTTGAAAATGTCTGCATTTACATGTGTAGGGACCTGTGGTACATATTCTTGTTAGTTGCCAAGGTGCCACACCAATTGGAAGGTCCTATGACCAATAGATTGCCCAATTGAGCGATCAATCAGCTACTTTCCTGATTTACTGCTTCCTGATACTTTTGAGGTATGATTTCTTTCATAGATTTGATTTTCATGTTTCACAGCATGTATGCCTTGTAAATTCCTGGCCATTGGAGTTTTTCAAGGGCGGGTTTTGTGTCAATTAAGTTGTTTGCTACAGGCTTTCACACATTAATAGAGGTATTAGCAAGTATGTTGTTAAGGGCATCCTGGGCCCTGACAGTTTTCCTTCATCCTTTGAGGGTTTGTTTTGCCTCTTTTATGTTAGAAGACTCTCAGGGTGCCAGATCACTGGTGGACAAGGACATGGCGAGCTCACACTATCAGCTCAAGTTGATGCGTCATGTGAAGGGGGTTCCCAAAACAAGCAATTATGTGTTAAAGCCTTGATACATTACCTAGAATAGCTCCATTATATGAGGAACATGTGTGCCTTAACCAGTTTCAAAGTTTTTCAGCTTCCTAATATATGTAGTAATATAATACATACACTTATCTAGCCTAAAGGCAAAGGAAAAAACCAGAGAACCAACCCCATTAAGTCATCCTATGCTCTTAGACACCTGGCAGTCGAATTCATATGCTGTATTCCTAGGAAGTCCAACATATTATTCACCTCCTTTTCAATGACACCTGGCAGCCAATTCCTTAACCACCATCTTTTTTCACTATTCCTTATACTAGTGAGGTATTAGCCAAATGCTCACAGTAGAGGGCCCAAGAAGACTGCAGTTCATAACCACCTTCACCTGTTTCCCTTCATCCTCACAGCTGTGAAAACTACAGTAAATTGGGGGTTGGACTCTAGCAAAAATATCTGCCCAGATTGAAAATATTTTTATCTATATGCTTTTGTTTTGAGCAATTTGCTTTGAGGGGGTGTACCATTTTGATATCCATTGACTTGTTAGAGAATTTGAGTATACATAATTTGTCTTGGTATTTTATTTATTTGGCATGGTGCATAGATATCAATGAGTATTTAATCTTTAAATTGGTAAAACTATATTACATATTATTATTCTGTTTGGTGTACAGCTTGAGTTTGGTTTTGGCTGGCTTTGATTTGTCTATTTCAACAGCTGTGCAAAGTTTACTCTTAGATAGGATCCCCATTTTTAGACTGCTGTTAAGTGGATATATGAAAAGGTGAACTTTGTAGTCGATTGGATTTACACTTATTGCAAGGGTTCAATCTATTCTCAAGGGGTTTTAAACTTTGCTGGATCGAGGCTGTGCACCCAAAGTACCAGTAAACGGGTTAAGCGCCCCAGCTTGTATTTTGTCTGAGTCGGTAAAGATTTATTTTAGTTTTCGGGTGGTTATTTGATAGTGCTTGGCTTTCACTTAAGAAGCGCTAGTGATCCTTCCCTCGACTATTTCCACCCCGTGCGTTATAACGCTGTTTAAAAACATCAGCCTTTTGTGCTGTAAACGGTATCCTTTCTAAAACAAAACCTGCAAGCTTAGTGCTCAAGTTTAACTGAATTTCAAGTAACAGGATAAAAATGTTTTATCTTTGGCATTAAGAACCCTTATCCTTCTTTCAAACTCTTACTAATTAACTATTGATAAGGGTTGTATAATTCACAGCCTTTCAACACAGTCATGCTTAATGGTTTCTTTTTAATAATAATATGATCAAAGTGTCTGTTTTCTTACTATATATCAGCTATATAGAATGACATTTAAGTATAAGTTCATACCAGTCAGAAAGCCTAGGAGAAAAGCTCGCGGCTTGAGCGATACGACTCTGGATGAACAGGAAACATCTGAATGTTTAGATGACATTGGCTTTGAGGTGGTTAAGTCAATCACCAAGTCATCCCCAAAAGAGAAAAACATGGAGCAGCTTATGAAGATAATAGATGATAAAATGTAAGCCAAATTTTAGCAGCTTTGAACAAACTGGTTGGATTAAATCTGACAGTTCTGTTCCGTTCAGGATAAGCTTATTGATATTTTAAGTTCTACCACGCTTGTAATGAAGCTCAAAGTAGTTTGAGCCTGGGTATTTTTTTAAAAAATTCCAAGGTTTAGCCTTTAATGGCATAGCAAAGAGCACCAAAGCCTGCTCCAAAAGCAATATTTTGAAGAGTGTTTGCAAACACCCGAAGGATAAAATGAATATCTGATTTGAATTACATTGCACTTCAGGGTGTAGATTATCTTTGACTAGTTGTAGCTTTTCAAAAACCCTATATTTTAGTATAGAGAGAACTCATCATAATGTCTGGCTTGAGCTACGCTTTGCTTTAGAAAGTGGAGCGTAAATACAGTTGGCTGCTAGTATTGTTTTTTGAGATGATTTTATTTTCTACTTGGTGAGGTCAAAAACAGTTGTCTAGAGATGAGTTGTTGAAATGTTAGTGGCAAGATAATTCGTCTCCTTTTTGTTGGAAATTTTCTAGAATCAAAGTACCTTTAAAATACTTGGATTGAGGCTTAAATCGGCTTGGAAATAGTTTACAAAGTTACATTCGTCATGTTAATTTTTGCTAGTTCGACTCTAGCCACGTGGAACTCATGTACAGACTTTTCAGACCGCATAAAGGGTAAGTATCACATTTCACCTAAAACACCAGTTTGGCAACCATTGGTTTAACTTCGCATTTAAGACAACATCAAGCTTAACTTCAAAACATTAACTTGGTTTACTAGATAAGCTAGCTGCACCAGAGAGTCAAAATTCAATAGACATTGTATGCTATGGAATCGGCTCCATTGCAGATTCTATTCTTTCCCAATGGCAGCTAGCTTTAATATTAGTTCTCTCTAGACGCATCAAAGTATGGACACTTGAGTGCTTTTAAGTATCTTACAATGACTTGTTTAGAAAATCAGAGATATGGTCTATTATGACCCAGTCCTACTTTCTGAAATAGAATCAAATGTGCTTGTTTTCTTCGGCTTCAAGATTCTTGACGTAAATGAGGTACGTTTTTCTTCTATTGCTTAGTAATCTCTAATCCATAGGAAGGAAGGCGAAAGATAGACAAGCCCACCCTTTTCTATATGCCGCATTGTCCCCTGGCACTATATGACAATGTTTTAAATGCAAACTGGAATGCGTCTTCGCTCAGGCACCTTTACATATTTGGTAATCTGCTGACCAATTATTATGAAAAGTAAGCGTCTACTACATGAAGCATTACTAATACTGCATTTAGTATGTCTGATTCAAAGCTTGCTGCAAAGGCACCGCATGTTTTAGAGATATCCTTTTAGTTTTATTTTACATGCATTCAAATTATCTTTAACTTAATGCTTTACGTGTCCAAGGTGGGAGTAGATGCTTTAGACTTTCCGACTTTGGAAGACTGCCCCCGAGCATTCAACGATACTTCCTTCCAACAGGTTCGTAGATCTGAGGAGCTATCGGGCATAGCCATATCTGCTGGCCTTCGTGCAGACGATACTGAACTTATCCACGTGGAAAATGACGCTACTGTAGATATCAAGTGCAAAACACGATAAACTATATAAGGCCTTCAATACTCAACTAATCAATGATATATAATACTTTTAACAGTATAACATGCATAGACACGTTTCCTTTCAATTGTAGTTTAAGAAGATTTGGACCCATAAGCTTTCTTCAGCAGAGCCTGGTACCTCTTTGATGCGCCAATTATTTTGTATCCGGCTGATTTTGCAACACTGCGTCCATCAGCTTCCAAAAATTAAATAGCAAAAAAGCATAATTGATTCCCTGAGTGCGACCAGCAAAGTAAATGTCCATTCTAAGCTTCAATCAATCCCTTGATGTGACTTTACCTAAAGCTACCACACCAAGTGAACTGGTCAAACTTTAGCTTGATTGCATACCTGTATCAAGGCCATAACGTTGGCGATACTACAAAGCGCTTTAAGCAGCTTATGCCCAGCTGGTTTGAAAGTTTCATCACTGCAAAGTTTCACCAGCCATCAATACTAGTGGTGTCGAGTATATACTTTTGGGAAGTACATAATACGAAATAAAGAGCAGAGTTTAAGAAGAGAGTGGTATCTTTATTCAATATAAAAGAAGAGCATTATATAGTATCATGATAAGCCACATAACATCCATGTAGATCATGGCAGCTATGGGGCTCGTGTTAATCTTGTTCCTCATGGGTGTCAGGGAGCCAGCCTGTAGTAGGTTCAGGCTGGTCAGCAGAAGGGTGCCCCACAGTCATGGGGGAAGTGCCCACCACAGGATAGGTGTTAACTTCACAATGTAGGAGAATAATTTGCCTAGTAGGGCTCAGGGGCCATTGGCGGGTACCATGGAATTGACAAGGCCAGTAAGTGTAATATAAAGGATGTCAAATAACTGGGTGGAGATTGTATCAGCGGTGGTCTCGTGTTTCTGCAGGCAACTGGGTCTGGGGGTCACTGGTGGTGTCATGTGTAAGGAGTAAGCCGGCTTGGGAGAATACTCAGAGGGATATGCTGGGCCGTAGGGAATTACTGGAAGTCAGAGTAATTTGGGCAGCTTGGTGTCTGCTTCTGGTAAATGGTAGGCCAGCAGGGCGGGGTCAGAGTAATTGTTCTGTGAATGTAAACGTGCTAAAAGTAAGTACAGGATAATTTGGGAGAACCAAAGGTTCATAACACTTTTATTGCAAGAATGGCCATGTGCAACTTCAGGGTATAAGTATGCTCATCTGTCATAGAAAAAAATTTGCTGCTTCCTTTGGGCCAGGTGCTTGAGTCTACCTGGGCTTGGGAAATCTTGGGGGCATCAACTGGCGGTGGTGTGTTATTGGCTGAGCTCAGATAAAGAATTTTGGTTTCCAACTTGGTCTTAGGAAATTTGCCATCATCCCGCAGCCCGCTGGGCCACAGAGACAGGTGTTGGTTTTGGGTCCAATTTCAGGCAACTGATTACTAGGTAAGGCAGGTCCCTGTCCAGGCACAATTTGCAAGTGGTCAGTGCTTCATTATCCAGGATCAGTGATTTCTCCAAAATCAGGTCAGTTCCTGGTTCAAGTCCAAAGATCCACGGGCTGGCAGTTCCTGGTTTGGGTCCAATGACCCGTGGGCTGGCGGTTTCTAGGAATTCAGGTTTTGAACCTGGGGGGCAGGTCACCGTCTCTTTGTTGGTCAGTGGTGATTTATTATTAAGATCAAGTTCAAATCACACAGGTGGGATACCATCCCTTTGATGGTCAGTAGGCAAATGTCACTCATGACAATGAGACTCAAATGTCTGATCCTCATATAATACCTGGACACAACATTGGTGCTATCTTTTACTAAGTAATCAAGTAATTTCTCAGGAAATGATTTCTCAAGAGAGAGTAATTAAAGATGTTGCAACATCTCCCCAAGGTCCTGGAAAGCAGAGCTTTGGGAATTATCTTGAGGGTATCTGGGAGGCAAGCTTGGTATTGATCCAGTTTGGCCTTGGATACCTGCAGGCAGGAATCTCTTTGCACTTGTCTTGCTTTGCATAGTCAGAGTCTGTCATGATGCAAATTTTAAGAGCTGTCTGTGCGTCAATTCCCTTGATAAGTTAGATGTTGGGGTTGAATTCCATGACAACTCCAGGTCCTCTTGATCCTGGCTCTAACTTGTATAGGTCATGGTTGACTACTCAGATCTTATCTCCCACTCAGAATCTTTCAACTTGGATCAGGATGGCTTCTCTTCCAACTCTTTCCTTTTCTTTGTTGAGTTGATCCTCTCTTGCTCTCTGTAAATTCCAATTTCTTTCTTTTGGTAAGATGTTAAGGTGGTAGGCCTGGCCCTATGTTGGTGCTTAAAACAGTTAATTAATTTCTGTATATCAATTAATATGGACTTCTGCATGTAATATAGTTTAATTGAGTACAACAAGCCTTTGATGCAGCTAGGAGCATGTGCATCCAAAAAGATGATATTTAACAGATAACTTGCTGAGTGCCTCTACTAGGAATGTATTTAGTCTTTTACTCTATCATTTTCCTGGGGGGATAGGGGCTAATGATTGCACAATGTATACCATCTTTGATGAGAGAGAAGTAGGTACTGCTGGAGGCAAGCTCCCTCCCTCTCCTGGTGATAAGAAGACCAGGTTTCCCAAATTCAGCGGTAACCTCTTTGTCAATGAATCAGCTCACATCATTGTCTCTGTGTCCCTTGGTAGCTCATGACACTGGCCATCTTACTGTGTAAATAAGGGCTGAGGTGTAAGGTCTTGCCCAATAAGGCGCAAGATTATAAACTATACTGTGCAAAGTGTTCAGATTTAAGTTTGAAAGATATAAAAAAGTAGGCACAGTTTGTAGGAGTACCTTTAACAGACCTGCCAAAAATTTATGATTAGACACAAAAGGTGTCATAGAATTAACTAATCCTAAACAAACTATATAAAATAAAGTGTTAAACAAGGATTTGTTGGTAACCAAAGGTATATTCACGTCAGAATATTCCCTGTGGGAATATCTCAACCTAAAACTAGTCAAATTATCCCTAAAGTAAAAAAATGGTGACAACAAGCTAAATGCTTGTTGTCTAACTATCTTCATTCTAATTATGCTAGCTTTTTGAGCCTGGGAGGTAAATTTAAAAGCTAATAAGGTATCTAATCTAAACCTAAGCTTCTTTTAATTTAAAAGATGATAACCTAAGCAGATTTTGAAGTTAGAATTTAGAAAATGAAAAATATAATTGAAGTAAAAAAACCTGTAAACAGTGATTCGGGAAAAACCACTTAGAATTTCAGCTTAAAAAGCTTACTTCTCTGGTGTCTTTATTTATAGGCAACAAAAACCAAGTCTTGGGGAGATCTTCAGGGCAAAACAGGGAGTTTTCTGGACAGATGTGATTGACAGACAGAGGGGAAGAACACATGGTGATGGGGAAGCAGCTGGCAACAGGAGCCTAAAGATCTGCATGAAGCAGCGGGGAGAACGGCGGTTGCGTAATCCAAGGAGTTTAAAAAGTAAAAATAAACCTATCTTATAATAGGAATTATATAAAAGTGAATTGAATTTGATCTACACACACAAAGGAGCAAAAGTAAAAGGAAACCCGAGAGTGAAAGTGAAAGCAACCCAAAAACAAGCAAAAATCAAGGTAAGCTTCAATTTAAACAAACTAATAAAATCTAATTCAAATATAAATTCAAACTTCAAATTTTTTTAGAGTTGTTTTGAAGCCTGCCCTTTGGGGCAGGGCACGACATGAGGTGATATAATTATTTTCTTTGTTGTCACCAATCATGGGTCCCACAATATCCAGCACCCATACTTTAAATGGTTGGGTGATTGATACTGGTATCACAGGCTTGGGAGGTGCCTTGTGGTGAGCATACTTCTCATAGGCTTTGCATTGATTAAGCCCTTTTTTGATGCTGTTCAGCATATCTGATCACCAGTAGTGGCCCTTGAGATACTCATGTAGATCCCTGCTGCAGGTACGTCTTGAGCCCTGATCATAGTGAAGGATCATGTAAATCTTTTGTGCTGATGGGGTATGTGATACTGTATCTTCACTTGGTAGTATGTGGTGGAGGGTACCATAGACATTTTTTAATATATGTTTGTTATTGAGAAATTTCTCTTGAACATTCATTGGAGTACCGGGTGAAAAGCTCTCCTGGAGATTTATCATATTAACATGGGCCAGCCAGGATCTTCATCATTAATGTAGAGTAGATGTCTACAGCATAGTCTTGCTAGAACATGTGCAGTAAGTAACCATTTTCCTGGTCTGAATTTGATAGCAGTTGGGTATCTTTGTACCAGGCTCCTCAACCTAGCTTGCCCTCTTGAGAGGTGCTTTTGTGCTTTGAAGAGCACAGGTGATTTTTGGTTGGTTAGTACTTTGAATATTTTCTTCCCTCTAGATAGCAATGCCATTTTGTGGGACAATGAACAGTTGCTATCAGCTTTTTATCATGTATGCAATATCTGTGTTCACAATCTGATGGTTTTTGTGATTCATATACAACATAGTAAACTTTATTGTCACATGTATGTATTCTGAGTACTCCTCTAATAGCATTATTAGATGTGTCTGTCTCTAGCTTGTAGACTTCACCTTGATTGGGGTATTTTAGTATAGGTAGATTTAAATGTGAGTTCTTTGGATTGTCTGTTTTCTTTTGTATCTGAGGGGGTTTCAAATGATCTTTGTTGTCTTTCCTGTGGTCTTGGATAAAGAGGTGATCAACGCTCCTTGATCTGATATGAAATTCCTGATATACACAATGTCAGGATCTTCCCAAAATATTATCAATTTTTATCTGCTTTATTGATATATTTAAACTTTCAAATTGAGTTTAAAGCTTTTTAAACTAGCTTTATAGATTGGTTTCAAGTTAATTTTTTCAATTATGAGTCTTTTAATTCATGCAGAAACCTGTTTTGTCAAATGCATGAATGTCCTTGCTTGTTTGTTTTATATCTCATGATCTAGAAAAACAATTTTGGTGCTTGAACATAATTTCAAAAACCTGAAATGGGAGGATTTTAAATAAGTTATAGCTTCATCATATACAAATGATTTACTTGTCTTCCAATATAATTTCTGCTTAATTGCCCTGCTTTTTGTAAAGTTACTCCCTCTTTAGCCTTGTATAGGACAATCTTCCCTCAACGTACAAAGAAAACAGCACAGAATCCAACTAAATCTCTTAATTTCTTTAAGGATTTAGCTCACACAATTGACAAGAGATTTGTATTGGTATATACCTCGCAGTTTGTAGCTACCAATGTCCAGATTTTTGTGCCTACTTGGGAAGAATCCCTGATTAATTCAGATTATTTGTTGGCTTGGTTCCACCTCCATTTAAAACAGATGAAGTGTAACCAATCAGGTCGCGCTTCTGCTAAATCAACAAATTACAATCAAAATAGATTAAATGCCCCCTGAAGCCCTCCATAGGCACCAGCCAATCAGAGGCAAAGCCAGAAATTAATGGAAAACCTTCTAACCCACTGAAATCTCCCTGGCAAAATTTCTTCCCTGGCCAATCAGACCCATTGTTTGGGTCAGCTGATCTTTCAAATTCAAACCCTGTCCCTTAAAGCAAGACAGGGGACTTTTGGCCCCCTGCTTGCTCATTTTTAACAATAAAAGTTTAGCTTTTACAAATTCACAAATCTTGAAATTAGGGCCTGTGACAGTCCACATGGAAGCTTTTGTGCAGGCAAGGGTTGATTTGGCCTCAATAAAGGCTCTATGTTGAAAGTTGGTCATGAATAGTAGTTTTGGGAAAGGTAAAGGCCTACTAGGTAACATTGGCTACTAGAGACAGAGGATGAACCAGCCCAGCAGGTACCATTGGCTGCTAGGGGGCTGGTTAGGTGTCTTAACCCAGTAGGTAACATTGGTTACTGGGGTGGGGAATGATGCAACATACCAGGTAACATTGACTGCTAGGGTGCTAGTTGAAAGGTCTGAACCTAGTAGGTAAGATGGGTAACTAGGGGAGAATGATGGCTATCCTTCTTGGTAGGTAACATTGGCTGCTGGGAAGGATGGGTGATTCAGCCTAGCAGGTAACATTGGATGTTAGTATGTGGGATAGGTATCTCCACCAAGTAGGTAACATTGGCTACTAGGGGTGGGGAGTGGCTCTTTTCCCAGCAGGTAACACTAGCTGTTGAGAAGAATGGGTAATGTGACCTAGCAGTTAACATTGGCTGCTAGTGTGCAAGCTAGGTGTCTGAACCTAGTAGGAACATTGGCTACTAGGAGAGAATAAGGTCTCCACCCAGTAGGTAACATTGGCTACTAAGAGGTGGGGAATGGCTTTTCTCCACAGCAGGTAACATTGGCTGCTGGGAAGAATGGGTGATGTGACCTAGCAGTTAACTTTGGCTGCTAGGGAAGAGAGGAGCTAAGATAGCTCTATGCGCTCTTGTGCACTCACAGAAAGTCTGTGGGTAAGCACATTACCTAACAAATTGGTAAGGTGTCCTCATCTGTGTTTTCCTGGAGGCTTTGGGGGAGGTCCTGAAGCTTTCACTGGGGGCATGGATATGCTCAGAGGCAGTATCAGGGTAGCTGCTTGGGGAAGCAGCGGGAGATCTTGATATGATCAGGTCTCTGGAAAGTAAAGTTGGTCACTTTGCGCCTGAAAGCACAGACTTGACCACCTGAGTGAGTAAAGACAACTGCACAGACATGAGGATTATCTGTGGTTGAATGGCCCAAGTGGAGGTCACTTTCAGGGGCCCAGTCAAACACCAGTAGCCTTGTAGACTTATTGCCTGAGTCTAAGGTATTGATAACAGGGACTGAGAATGGAACCAAATCAGTTCATAGAAAAAGATCACAGTGAAGACTAGTAAGAAGGACCGTATTGTGACAGAAATTGCAGGATAGTAAGAAGCTGTCTCTAAGTGTGGGGAATTACCACCCAAATCCACATAGAGTTAATGATTAACCACCAACGCAGCTTCAGATACCGTTTTGTAAAATTTACAAATGAGATACTAGGATTAAGTAAAATAATTAATCCCAACCAGAGTAGCTCAAGATAAATAGCCTGGGAAAGCATCAGAGTGTCTTCAGAATAAAATTCAGGACATTGAGATACAACAAGATTTTCAGCTTTAAAGACGGGTGAAACAACTCCGAGATTGGGGGCATTGAATTAACATTGGGTGGTATCAATGACAAAGTACTAACGTCCAGGCCCCATCTGCCAGTAATAATCCAGCTGAGAATCAGATTGTAGGGGATGTAACACAACAAACCAACTACTGGATGCATTTCTTAAAATAAAATCAGACCAAGGGATGTGTGATTTTTATTGAGTAAATTTTGGGAGAACTTAACTCTTAAGAGTTGAAACAGTGAAAATTATTCAATATATATCAAAAACTGACTAAGCAATACCGCCTGGTTCCTGGGCTCCTATTCCTTCCACATCATTAAATGAGTATTTAGTCCAGGTTGCAAATAATCCTTGAGTGATCAACTTCTGATGACCATGCTGATAAATAAGCTCATATTGGGTGACCCTTAAATTACATCAATTTATCAACATCAACTTACGGGGGGATCGGATTCAACTGGAAAACTGAGGCAGCTGTAACCAATTTTTGATCAACCATTTGATTCAAGTCCGTTAAATCAGTCAGTTTTGTTAAAGTTTTTCCAGCTTTCTGAGATTTTCTACTTGGCCAAATAATTCCTGGCATTATAAAACTTATTGTGATATGAATGATCACAGTGAAAACTAGTTGAAGGATTGGATGATCATAGTGAAGACTAGCTGAAGGACTGGAAAGGTCATGGAAAAAACTATCTGATGGACTAGAAAGAACTAGCTGAAGGACTAGAAGATCATAGAGCAGGACTATCTGGAGAACTGGAAGTTGGTTGAGAAAAACCAGCAGAAGTAGATTAAGGAGCAAGAATTCTGGATTTGGACTATTGGAAGTAGGATTAATAATAAGAAAGAAACAGTAAAAAATTAATTAATCTGCCAAAAATATGATAAAAAGATTAAGATTAATATCATATTAAGAAATAGTAGAAAGCAGGAAATAGTTTATAGGAATTTGGCTGTAAATTTATTAAGGGTTGATTGAGTGAACTGAAGCCAAAGAGGCTGGAAACAGGACAGAGAAACTGTTGGAACAAAGGCTGGAATTTTTCCAAAATGGTTGAGAGAGGCAAGAAGAGAGTGACAGGAGAGTTTGAAGTGCTAAAATGTTGAAGAAACACAGAGAAACTTGGAGAAACGTTGAAGAATTAAGGGTTCAAAAATCCCTTAAGTAAAACATACATGGAAGTGCTCAAGTTTGACTGGAGAAACGTGTCAGGAATCACAGCAAAATTGTTTAAAACATGAAGCAGGTGTTTATATGGAGCAAGACAGCGCTGGGTTCAAACCAGGGTCAAGAGCAAGTCATTTAGGCAAACGTTTTGGCAAAAAATTGAATATGGGCTTCTGATTGGCTGTAGGTCAGAGCCTGTTTGATCATTGTTTTAAGGGCTTTAACTGAAGGGTTTAAGCCTAAAAATGAGGAAATGAAGCAGAAAAAGCTGGTTTTTAATTAGCTGAAATAAGTTAAAAAGTTTAATATATTATAGAGCAGAAAAAACTGAATAGTTTAAGCCTGGAAAAACCAGAGTTCTGAGAGAAATAAGGACTGAAACAAGGAGCTATAAAAGGGGGTTCAATCTGAGACTTTTCAAGGACTGAATCAAGTGAAATAACAAGGCCACTAAAGCTATACAGAGAGCTGCAGCCTAAGATAAAGGTATAGGAGCCCAAGATAAAAAAGCTGGAGCCTGAGATAAGGTGCAGGAAGCCAAGAAAGGAGCAGGAGTCTGGGACTAAAGAGAAGGAGTCTAAGACTAAGTACAAGGAGTCCAAGAGATTGTTAGAGAACTTCAATTATTGACACATATCAATTGTTTCCCAGACCCCCAGGCCATATATCAGAAGGTTTCTAAGGAGATCTTCCTTCTGAAAGGAAATAAAAGTCCATTTTGATCCCTATCCAAAATTTTCAGTACTAGATTTAGACCCTATGTGTTGATTTACCAAATATCTTTTACCCTAGCTAAGGGGAAGAAGAAACCTGCTGCCAAAGCTGTTGAAGGTTTGCCACTAGTAAGACTTCCCAGGAGGAGTGAGAGAGATTAACTAGACACCTTGAGATGTCAGATAGGGGGAGGAAGTTTATTGGGAATGAGTTTACTAGGTTGTTGAAGGATTGATAAAGGCCCACAGAGGTACTAGCACCAGCTAAAGTACAAGTTCATGGTGGAGATGCCCACCTAGTAATTGGAAAGGTGCTGGAAGAGTTTTCAGTTATGTAGGCTAAGTATAAGCTTCTAGCCAACCACTCACCACTGCTGGGAAATGACAACTCCTCCAAGCTGGTCCCTGGTTATGACCCAGGACACACTATGGGGACTGGTGAACAGGAACCCCACAGCCCCCCTTTTTGGCTCTTTATTTCTTATTAGTTGTTAGTAAAAATGTTGGACTTCCCTTACCTTATACATTGCTTTCAGGTTTATGATGTCTCCTCCAAAGCTCCTATAGTCTTTATTAGTACTAGCGTCAAGGTTTACCTTCTTTGCTTTCTAAACTCAATTTTGAACTTTAAAATTATTATTGGTTTCTTTATAAATCCTTACTTTAAGTTTGATATTATTGATTTTTTGCTCTGTCTTTTCTGTAAAACCCAATTTACGCTCTGTAAAGGCCTCCCCCTTATTTCCAACTGTTTAAACCAGGTTCAAAGCCTGCTTTGCCTCAAATTTCAAAAAGATACCCCTGGTTTTCCTTGTTTCTGATTGTGCTTCCACTTGCCTCATCAAAGAAATTCTCCTGTTTTTCTGATACCCTCAGAAATGTAGGTTTCCCCCTTTGAAATTTGTGGTTTTTACCTTGGCTCTTGTGCTGGTGATGATCTGGTCCATCTCCCCAGATCTCTGGGGGCGTTTGTATTCTTCAGCTTCTTATGTGGGGGAAGATATCACTCATCTTCTGCACCTGCTTGAGGACCTCCCCAGATGTGCTCAAGACCTGGTTGCTACATGTGAAAACCTGGTCAAAAGTATCACCTGTGATGACCTTGTGTTTTCCTTCCCCAATTCTGACCATGCAGCTCTCCCAGAAGCAGACACCCCTGTGGTTTTCCTCCCTTGGAGGTTGAGTTCCCTGTCCCCAAGGCGGAGTTACCCTCCCACAATCCCACCCCCAGGCGCACTCCTTGGCTGCTTTATGGGTTGATCTTGATGAAGTTTGATTCTTACTTTCCCCACTTGTCCCCCACGTCTTCTCTCTGGACACCTGTAGAAGCAGTCATTCTATTTCTGCACTGAACGGAATCATTATAAGTCTTTCCTCCAGGATGGGAGCCAAACTCAGTCAGTTTAGCTCCCCTTTCTTACACTTTCTCTCAATTTCAAACACTAAGTGGATAAATTCTCCTATTCTCTCTCTACTATCATACTCCAACACTCTACTTCTTGTTTTCTTAAATAAATCTGGTTTATTCAAATATCTTTGATCAGATCTTATATTGTTTTACTTGTATATTACATCTGAATAAGCCTGAGTTAATTGAAAATAGTCTTAAGACTGGAAATCTTGGTGGCCTTGCTCTAATCCAACAATCCAGTTTTCAGCTCTGACATCATCAATCATATAGCCCGGGCTTTTAAACATAATGAAGCCAAATTTACTTGCTAATAACATAGGTCATTAGGATCAGTAGCTGCTTTCCTATATAGCTGCTCTGGTGATGGTCTTAGGATTCTCATTCTTGTATAATAAGCAATAAGTATCATCTTTAAAGCTATCTAAAATACATGATCATAGAAACTTTTTCATTTTGATTGTGCAACCAACCATATTATTGTCCCAGTTGGTCTTAGGATTTCAACATCATATTGTATATTTATCTCAGGGTGCATCTTTAACTTTGTATGATACACATAGGTGTCCCTATTATTAGCATCCAAAAGATCTAAAGGTCAAATACTAACCATCATAGTTGGTAAAAACACTATTCATTGCATCTGGAAAAACAAACAAACCTAATATATGCTACTCAGGCAACAGATGTTATTTAGCCAACATCAGCCCACATTTTTAGAACTCCTCAAACTGTGTTTATCACAGTTACCTAATTGCAACTAACAGTACAAGCAGGAAAATGACAATTCTGATAAGGCTATAAGGGTTGTACTTAGTGTAAAAACAGAAAATATTATCTCTCCTGTAGTATATTAATTGCAAAAACTAACAAACACAGAAAATGGTACCTTAATTGTGATAAAAAACTAGCTGAAATTGTTCACTGTAAAAAAATGAGGTTGCTACCTGAAGGAAGTCATGTCCCTTATCAAGTACTCACAGAACACAAGTTGCTACAATGATTTAATACCCAGTTCCACATGACTCAGAATCCAGAAGATTAGATCAAGCATTTAAGAAAGAGATAATTGGCTCAGAGAGCCCGATTCTAATCTTGAAGGAGAGCAACATCAAGATGAAACCCAGAGAAGTGTTAGGATTGCCAATTAGAGATTGCTCTTTAAGAAAGAAGAGGGCAAAATATATAGGAAGTACTAATGCATTTATGAGACAATGGTGCTGAAAGGATCACTCCTGACATCCAAGTCAAAGTCTAGCCAAGCTGGAAAATACATCATAAATCACAGACTAGTGCAAAAGGGGAAAATTGTGAGAAGCCAAATTAGGTCATGTTTACTTTTTTAATCATGCTAAAGAGATTGCATGAATTATGTCATTCATGCAGCCATAAATCAGCAAGTAATCAATGAAAATCTATTTTCAAGAGCGCGTTTAGAAGCTCTTGTCAATACTAACAACTTTTCTTATATGTCCAAGACCAGTTGAGATTGCCAATTGAGAGCCAAATCACGTTGAAGCAATCTTCCTGCATGATAATCAGTTGCATGAAATGATTTCACTCATGCAACTGTAACACAGTGAATATTTGTTAAATTTGCATTTATTAGATTTCATTTGAAAGGTCTTTGCATTTACAGTTCTTTTCATTAAGTGATGAGTACCTGCTGAGAGCTTCAATAACCAGCAATCAAAATGAGTATAAAACCTTGTAGTTGATGAGCTGCAAGCTAATTGATATGGATAATTAATTTTCATGCCCCAATTAATTATCTGATTTCATCTCATTTTTATAACCACTTATAAATTAATGACTCTTGAATAGTTGATATCTTAAGCTATTGTTAAAGTTCAACCCAAAATTTTACTATCTATTCAGTTCATTATAGAAAGTAAACTCTGCTGTGTCTAACACAGCTGGGCTTTACAGATGCCAGTCAAAAGCCAAGAAAGGTTTCCAGAGATTTCAGCATCTTAAACAGGGGAGCTGGGGTAGGAGCCAAGAGGGGAGGTTCACCATTATCAAGAATTGCACTATGGCCAGGGCTGCAAAGATCAGTTGCCTTGGAATCAGGGGCCAGGTAAATGAACAGGCACAAGGATTATCCTGAACTTTAGATTAAACCTGAGCTACAAAAAGATCAGACAGGCAGACAGCAAAACCAATAAAGGCATTCAAAACTGTATCTACTTTGGTGGGGACATCATTGAAATATTTATCTGGTAGAAGGTGCAAAAAGAACCGAATAGGACCCAAAACTATAAAAATATTGTGCATCTAATTGACTCCTTTTAAGAACCAAGAGAAAAAGAGACAAAGGCAGCAGCAGAAATGGATACTGTTGAAACAACGGGGTCAGCCCCCAGTAAGGTTCCACTTAAGAGGATCTGTGACCTGCAAACCAACTTTCCCATGACCCGCAGCCAAATGCAGAAGTCAACTCAAATTACTAAATCTAGCAACAAGAACCAGTGATGATCCCAGCTCGGTGGATAGCTCAATCTGGCGCTTCCCTCATTACAAGGATCCCACCATCCCCTGTTCAATCCAACTGGTTGAATGTCTCAATTTTGTTCCACCTATAATGATTCACCCCAACTATATAATTCACATATATTAATAAAGATATTATCTAGTTTCCAATCATTTTCCCTGTGTAACTTTGCTAATACAACACAGTTATGACATCAGTAGTAACTATAAAAGTATCCTCAGGAATACCAATTATCATAAAGTTGTTAAAATCATACCTTATAGGGTATATTCCCCTTTAGCATATATCTATGGTTTTGTCCAGAAAGAGAGTCCAATCTATCCAAATGAAATTTGGAAAGGCAGTTATCTGATTACAGAGTACACTTTTGTGCCTTAAAAATCAATTGCCTTCCAGAAAACTCCTAATACAGTAGTTTTAAAGCTATGGCGCCAAGTAAAAAACTCATCTGTAAGCAAAATTAACTCAGATGCAAACAAAATTTTTAAAAGTAAATTCATATTGATTAACCATAGATTTGGGTTCAGCTCAATTTTGTTTTGAGATTGATTGATTTCATTTACAGATGAGTTGATTACACTTAAGGATGAGTTTTATTTGCTTAGTGCCATAGCTTTGAAACTACTGTGACAGAAGAACCTGATTTATTAGCTTAATAATAAGTGGCTTTAAATACTAGCCACTTTAGGTTGGATTTCAAAACCTGTAAGTGCTTCTTAATTTCCTTTAAGACCATCAAATAATTACTATTAAAATAGATCTACAGCCAAGTATTTAAAAAATCAAAGGCTTTTACCAGGAATACAAAAATAAGAATAAATTACATAGACTCAACTTTTAGGCCTGGGTGGTAGCTGGACTGACTTCCTGGGAACTCTATGGATAAGAGGGAGCTTTGGAATCAAACTATTATTCCCAGATAGATGATCCCTTCAGTTGAGCTATATCATAGTTAGGCTCCATAGGATATAGTACATACCTTCAGCAGCAATAGAAACACTGTCACCTATTTCACAATCTTTTAATTGTGCCCTTTCCTGAATAGTAGCCCTTGGCCCAATAACACAGCCTTCTAATTTGACACTACATTGTTAGCCCAAGATATAGTGTAAGCCTTACCCATCCTCCACAATAACATAATCCATCAGAACAGAGTTGGCTATCTTCACATTACGGCCAATATGACAATGTGCACCCACAACAGACTTCTTGATGGATGAGCGTTCTGCCATCTTGACGCAAGCCCCCACTAATGAGTCTGGACCAATTTGGGATGACTTGTCCTTTTCAACAGACTCAGGAATGCGCTCCTCAGCGGGATAGGATTTGGCAAACTAAGGTGTTAAGCAGAACCTAGCCAAACTAACCTGTCGATTCAATTCATGATACGCGGCAAGAGAGTTAAGTCTACCAAGGATGCCAGTCCGCTGCATGACCATCTGGCACACCAAGACTGAAGTTTGACTATCAGACTTTGAGTCCAGGCCAACAGTATGCCAACTGGACTTTTCAGGGAGAGTGCTGTACTGGCGGGTAAGTGGCTCATATGTAGAGATTGCTGCTGGATTAATAGAGTGGATCTGTTGATTACCTTTGTTTAGATACTCCCAAGCACTGAGGGTAGGTCTAGACTGCATTTTAATCAAAAGTGGGACCAAGTCTCGATGAATGGAAACGATGCTGGGCATGGCAACAACAAAATCTATCACCCAGGGACTAAAAATGTAAACTCCCGAGTCAAAAAGCGTGCGATGTAATTGGACTCTTGGAAACTGATTAAGCAAGGATTGTCGCAGCGTTAAGTCTTCAACCTTTTGGTTGTAGAAAACCCACTGAGAGCGTGTAGGCTCTACTCCGATAATAGGCGGCTGCTCACCTTCAAATGTTAATTCAGTGTGAGATCAATGTGCTACCGCTGTCTTTAGCAGATACATCTGCCTTTGAGGGCTCGTAAAAATATGCTGTAAGTGCTGGTCGATGGAGCTTATGGCGAGTCAACAGAGAGGCAAGAGGCGAAGTCGCTAGAAAGTCACCTCCCAAGACAAGAACATGTCCCTGCAACTTTAGTTGGAAACAAGATATGACTAACCTGGATTTGAGACTTAAGCTGGGCCAACACTTGGGCGCTGCCCGTCTGTGTTTTAAGAGGATGTAGTGTCACTTTGATGCTCCCTTCATAAACCTTTGCGAAATATTGGGCCAGCTGTGATTCAGCTTGTAGGTTTGATGAAGGAGGTACAACAAGGGTGGCATCTATTTACGTTATAAAGAATTTACATAATTCTAACCTTGAATACCGCCTGCCTCCAACCATTCCAAAAGGTAATGAAGTAGTGGTCTATTGGCAACAGGTAAAAGCGAAAGAGGACGATCTCTGGTTAAACCAACGAGAGAGGGTTGGCTTTGATAAAAGTAAATATAGATTTCGTAACGAACATATTGAGTTTCAAGTAACTTAACAGGGGTGATGCAAAAAACAGTTCTAGCTAAAGCAAGAATTTACTTAAAAATTAATTGTTTAGAAGGGAAATTTAGGCTATGTCGAGAAAACAAATGGAAACGTATAGTTTCTGAAAAATTAAAGGGATGTTATCACACCAAGTTCAAAGGGCTTGGGTAATAAATGACATCCCTTTAGAGAAGATTTTGATGAAAACTCAAACGTAAATAATAAAATTGAAGAGATGCTTTCAAGTAAGGTTTTTAAAATGCTTCAGCAAATATACCGTATTTTTAAAAAAGCTACTTAAACTGAAAGCTAAAATCTATTTGTTAAAGAAAAAATTGCCATATCATAAGGCAGAATAACAATCTTATTCTAAAGTAACCTCTTTAAAAGCCTGAGGAAAGGAAGATAAAATTCCTTTAAAAAGGACTAGCTTAAGGCTCATGTCTAAAAGTTATTATTTGAAAAAGGAAGCAAACAGAGTATTTTATGCCAATTGAACATCATTTTAATAAAAAATAATCAATAAGATGGCCTGGAAAAAAGGAAAAACTCAGCACTTATTTTAAAATAGAGTAAAGCTAAAACTGACAAGCAAGCTTAAAAACTAAGGATAAGAAGTCTAAAAAAATAAGATGCATACCTGAGATGCTCTTCAGCAAATATAATAGCGTGAACCGCTACAGGGAGCTTTGTTTGAACATTACTTCGGCTAGTTTCGTCAAAAAACATACTCTATAATATAATGTTAGATTAGGACTGCTACTAGACAACAAAAAAAGTGTTTTCATCTAATACATATACTTCTATCTGAGACATCCAATAAGGTTAGTTATCCACCCTTTGGTTGGATTATGTTAGTTTATTGTCATCGTTTCATTCATTTTTTTCGAATGTTTTGGTCAAATGACCTCATTGCAATTCAGCCTGCCTGTGGCCTACCAACTTATTTAGCAACCATCTATTGAAGAGAAATAACTTTATTTAAAGTACTGTAAATTCAGAACGTGAACATAAAAATGCGGGATTGTCAAATCCTTGGTCCAAATTTAGAATCACTTTTGTGGGATGGCCTTTTTTTAGTTAAATTGATTTTTTGAGTATTTATTTGAATATTTGAAAATGCGGGAACTCATAGACACTTTGCAAAATTCAAGTCGAACAGCATATTTTCAATGGAGGAAATGAATTAACTGGAATCAGTTTTGAAGCGTTCAAATCCATCAACCATTTTCATTAAATTTACTATGTTTTTTGGAATTGTAGGATTGTCAAATCCATGAACCAAATTTCAAATCACTTTTGAATGCCACTAGTAAACTCAAATATTAATTGCGGAAACTGGAATCCAAATTTAATGTACAGTAAGCACACTAGGAAACACCAATCCAAATCAAGAAGCTCCACCACAACTAAAATCAAATGAAATCTCAATCTCTTTAACCATGTATAGACATAAAAAGTGATTAAACTTTAAAATTATCCAAACCCGGAAAGTATACAATATTATACACTTCAAATCACGGATATAGAAATTCTGTTACTATTCAAGGCTAAATCAAGAGAAAATAACTATCCACAACTAAATCAACAAAGCCAAATAAACACATATTTAATCTAAAATATATTTTTTATTTTATTTTTATGGACTGTCAATTGCATTCTCAACCAGCTCCTGCACCAGCCCGCGGGGCAGCCCGTCCACGAGGGTGTCCCAGAGGGTCCAAGAACAGACCCAGAACCCAACTCAAGAGGATTCATGCCAACATACAGGCCTCCCAAGGCGCCATCACCAGCCAACCACCTTTTGCGTCCCAAGCCCAATTGACCAGCCTGAATCCAAGACAGAAGCCGCTCTCAAGGCCTGCAACCAAAGTCTTCTACACTAGGGTCACTGGAAACACTGAGGTTACTTACACCTCCACTGTGTACCCAGTCGTCACCCGGCCCACACTCTTGATCCAAGAGTTGCTACTTCCTGCCCCGTGTCTTTGACATTATCTACAAGCCATTAGCTACAATTGAGGAGCCATCTGTACCTGTGTCTTATGCCATCATTGACAGCGCCAGCATGACCAAGCATGATCCCATCTTTTACATGAAGGTCCCCATCCCCTGTGTTGAGCCAGCCAGGATACCGCAGTACCTGCCAAGGGCCGGCGTCAGTTGACAGATAATGAGTGTGAAGCTCTCCTCAACTGCTTGAACAGGGGAATGGCGGTCTGGGATATTGCGTCCCGATTTGGTGTCATGGCCAGATACATTGCTGACATCAACACCAAGTATGGCAACACCAGGCAAATTGCCAAATCCACAAGGCTAAGCGGCAGCCAAAACTCTTGCAGCCTGTGTATATTGACGCAATAAAACAGTGAGTAGCCAGGGATTGCCACCTGGACTCACTTGCTGTTCAATAAAATGTTTGCTACAGAGTTTGGGCTTTCTGTTTCCAAAACCCTTGTTTACAAAACAATGGTTGATTTGGGCTTCTCCTGGAAAGTACTGGGGGTTTTGCCATACAACAGAAACAATGAGAAGACCATGAAGAATTGACACATTTATACCAAGACATATCTGGCCCTAAAAGAGACTGGGAATGTCCAGTTCTTCTACATTAATGAATTGTTGTTTTCCTCCTCACTAAGGTCTAGGCATGGGTGGGTCAAGAAGGGGTCCAAGGACGGCGTAGCCCATTGTGCAGCTGTCTGTTCCCAGACCTATTCAATGGTTGTGCTTCTTGGTCCTTGCAGGTTGGACTAATACCAAATGATCAAGGGTTCCCACAATAGTGGGACTTTTCTCAATTTTCTCCAAGTTGTCAAGGAGTATCTCCAGATCAACTACCACAGTACAACCAACACTGCTGTGCTGGATAATGTCAAGCTCCACAAAGTGGATCTGGTTGTGTCCGAGTTCCCGCCAATCAATAAAAATAGCTATTTGGCCAACCACCACCTGGCTGACTGCCCAATGAGACTCCTCTTCCTCCCCCCGTATTCTTCATTTCTGAACCCAATCAAGGAGGTGTTTGGTTGGATCAAGAATAAGGTGAAACAAGGCCTTTCTCAGGACACTGAGGATCTATTCAATATTCTTGAGGTCAGTCAATTTGCAATGCCACCCAATGTGGTGGCGGCTTTTTACAAGCACTCAGAATTCTTCCTCTCCAAAGCCCTGGCCTCTGAGCCAATCAGATAAATGGGCGCTCCAGGTTTTATTTGTTTTTATTTTTATTTATTTTGTTTTTAGTAGGACTCAAAAATTATTATTTATATATAATGGTGGGACGTTTGATTGTATTATAGACATATAAGAGTATGTAGAAAAGGTAAGTAAAATTAATTATACTAGGTATGAGGAATATATTTTTATTATAATGCACTGAATATTATATTGACTGTTGCGCTAACAAATAAATAAATTAAAAAAGATAGAAATAGATTAATTTTATTTAAATAATTGTGAATCCTTGTCGGTACTTTGGCTTTGTTAAGCCACAAATTGGACCTTGCAGGTCATCATCTGATCCTTATTAAATCAGTGCCACTATAGCCACACAACACGGAAGCCAATGATTTTTATGTATTGCTTACTAATTAGTACTTAGGACGTGGGTCAAGCATATCAAATATATTTATCAAATCATATTACAAGGGAAAGGTAATTTGAGTTCTAAACAATCACTTGTTTAGAATATAAGTGGAGCGGGCCACATGATGCAGATAAATTCAATTCTTGTTGTTTGTATATGTAATAAATGAACCCGTACTTGACGAGCTAGTAAATAAAAACATTAATAACTTATTTTTATTATTTGATGTGGTTGCAACTTTAACTAATCTCTTGTAATATATTTAGATATATTAATATTATAATTTACCTACTAAAATTTAAAATAATCTTAAAATATTAAAAGTAAAATTATAATTATAAATCTTAAAAGTTATCTATTAAAGTTTAATTATTCAAAATTTAACTATTTTTATTTAATTGTGATTTATTCAATATTGAAATATTATATATTAAAAATTTTAATATTGAAATATGTATTATTAAAATTTTAATATTAACTTTTAGATACTAAAATTTTAATATTTAAAATTTAAAATTAAAATTTTACTATAAAATTTTTAATATTACATATTTCAATATTAAAATTTTAGTATCAAAATATAAAAATTTAAAAAAATTAAAATTTAATTTGCAAGGGAAAAATATTTATTGAGGGGATGCTAATTGCAAAGGGAATGCAATTATTCTGGGGAATTATACCCCAAAATTAAATTTTTGGCTAGAGCGTCTAATTGGATCCACATACTCTTCTGTATGTGGTGGACAACCCTGGATGCAATTGCTAGAGGGGTGGCGCCCTGTACCCCGGTGGTTGTTGAAAGTTTAATAAAAGGAAGGTGGGTGAGTGAATCAATTAATAGGTTTTTTTTCAGGGGGCACATAGTATCTGTACAATGTTGCCAATGCAAAGGAGTCATACAGGAAGTGCTCGACTGTCCTATACCCCTGTGGTGTCTTCTGGCGTTTGAGTGCTAACTGGCATATGTCCATTTGAATAGGTACATCCTCCAACTTTTTGACGTTGGTTTTTAATATGCAGTGAAGGAGGATTCTCAGGTATACTGCGACGTGAATTCTTTGCAAGGTATATTTTTCTAAGAACATGCACAATTTTTTGAAGACTTTAACTAACCTATTGATATAGGATGTTTGATTGAATTTGAAGAGGGTTCCAGGGGGCGCCCAACTTGTATCAGCCCCTCATGCCTCGGTAAATGATATTGATAAAGGTTTAAATGTGTTCACAAGGACTGCGTCCCCGACTTTGTTTGACAATGCCTTGAATACTTCATTAAAAATTTCAGTTTTTAAATATTCAGTTCCTATTTGAAAGTCAGTTTTTATTAAGTTTTTTTCATATTTGTTGATGTTTGCAAATGTGAATTGTTGAATGCTTTAATAGATATATTTATCAAAGTTTAACTTGACATCCCCGCAAATTTCATTCATTTCTTTGAAGTTGATCTTTGATCCTATTTTATATGCTTCCCTTAACCACGGCAAGCACCCCACAGGTGGTAAATATTCCCTATCTTTAGCTTCAATACTTGAAAAATTATTCATATTCTGTTGAATTATTTTATTTATTTGTTTTACAGGGGCTACCAGTGACTGGTAACACCCATAGAACCAACTCAGCGTAAAAGCCGCCACTTCTGCAACCTTGTCCCCATTCCTGGTGATAACTAAAATAAATATAAGTAAAACATAAAAAGATTTACAAATTGTTTCCCCTGTGCCCCCCTCAGCCACAGGCGCCACCTCAGCAAATTTCATGAGCATTGGCTGCTCTTCATTAATTTTTCTAGGCTTTATTTTTCTTATATTTCTTGCAACTTGTGTTTCTTCTTGGTTTTCATTTGATAAAATTTCTGTATTTCTTGAAGCACTCCTGCTTCTTGACTGAGCTGTGTTTTTGTCTGTTTCCATTTGGTAGGTTTCCTCTTCATTTGTGTTTATTTCCTACAGGATTTCATTTCCTTCAATTAGTTTGATTTTTTGAGTATTCTTTCTATTGGCTTTTTGCAAATTCCCATGAGTTGTAACTTTCACTTTTGAAATCTAAACACTTGAGTATTTCCTTTTGAAGATTAAAAATTATTTCCTTGTGTTTTTCATTAACTATTATTCCCAGGCTATTTTTTGCAATTTTCTTTTGCTGGACCAAGGCTCTTCCCTCATTTCCCAGTTGATTTACCACAATTTCCCTGATGTTGTATTCAAGCTCAACAACCTTTTGGAGGACTGACTCTTATTCAATTATTAAGCTATAGATATTTGACATTTTGTTTGAATTACATCAAAAAACTGGTTTTTATAGTACTACCTTCAACGCATACATATTTTTCATCATAATTAATAAATTAAAGACAATAAACGTGTCAGGAATGCTCTTCCAGACCCTACTGACAACAATTTACCTCTTGATACATTAGCAGAAATACCCCCTTCTCTGGGGTTAATTGGGTCTCCTAAAATTGTTGGGTTAGTTAGTAGCTACTGTTATATTTTACCTGAAATTGATGGCTGCAATACAGTTCTGGACAAAGGGAATTCAACAACGGGGTTTGAACCCGGGTCTTCCTCTGTCTGTGTTGACTTTCAAATTGATGAAAATGTTAGTTTAGTTAAAAACAAATTGTTACCTTCAATTAACAAATTCAGCCAATCAGCTGTTACGGCAATCCTTTTGATAGATGCTCTTAAGCATTCCAATGACATTTACAACAGTTTTGACTTCAAATTGGTCACAACTTGCCCGTTGCCTGCTGTTTCTGGTGTTAGTCCCTGCTCTCATTCCCCAGTTTTGACTGGGGAATAGCTGCTCATCTCCTGCTTCTGCCTGTTCATGTGGTTTGTTAATTTAAATCAAATATTGTTTTAAACTACCTTGAGGTCAGTATAATGGCTCCAATAAGACAAATAGTCCTAGTTTTAATACCAAACTCCCCAGGATCTCCAAATTCCCTAAATATCTCCAACTTCTTCTCCATAAGTTTGATCTCCTTTATGTTTCCTCCAGTTTATCATTTTGCTACCATGCTATATAAGGCTGGTAAGTTATGATCTATTACTTGTTCAATCAATAAAGTCTACATTCACCCAAGTGATTGTTTTGTTAATCTTTTATTTTTAAAAAAACCTCTGAATTTATAAAGCCATGAAATTACCCAAGACTCCTCTTAGGGAGTGGCTTGGGTATAAATGGTTACTCTGGATAGTCCTGACTACGGCGGTGTTTGCCAGCATTTCTATAGGTTCACACGTTGATTTGGGTACAACGTCAGAGTCTCAGTTTCTTGACAGCTCCTGGTGCTGTGTGATCCTGGGCGTCTGGTATACCGCAACTCCTCTCTCCAACAATCCACCTGTCCGGGAAAAAACCAAGTTTTATGGTTCCTCCACCCAGGTGAACAAGCCTCAAGTGTTCCGTCCATTGGCTTTGGCCTTTTTATTGAGTTATCTAGGCGCGTACTTTTTCTTGGGGTGTTTTAATCCCCTGCTAGGCAGGTATCGGCTCCTTGGAGAGTTATTTCATCTGGGAATGGTCTCCTTGCCAGTGGGATCCCTGGTGACAGGATTGAATCCCTCTGCAATCATTCACTACCCAGGGAGTTTACTCCCTAGCGGGTGGGTGCCTGAAAAAACGTAAATATTGCATTAGAATATAGCAATTAGACGTTTCTCTTGATATTTAGAAATTATGTGCATAACTTAATGCATTTTGATTAATAAATTAAAAAAATGAAAAAGGCCAAGTTTACAATGAATTTTATTAAACAAAATGCATTGAGTTACACACATAATATTAAAATATCAAGAGTTGATGTCTAATTGCTATATTCTAATGCAATATTTACGTTTATTGTCTTTAATTTAATAATGATGATGAAAAATATGTATGCTAATAATTTTAAGCTATTTGTAAAAAGTACAACATTGTATTAATTATGGGAAATGTTGATAATGTAAAAAGAAAATATTATTAATTATGAATTGAAAAAGAGATATCAATTTTAATAAGTTGTCACAAAGAAAAGATTTATTTTACTGATCAGAGAATGGGAAGGGGAGGGAATGGGCAGAATGAACATTGCCTTCATCTGCGTCTGTGAAAGAGGCAGCATCAGAGATAGTGGGGGGATTGGTAGTGGCTTGGGAGTCAGGGTTGGAAGGCAGGTGGCTTGATGGGGGGTTGGGGAGGCAGGGTTTGTTGACTGGGAAGGGGCAGTAAGAGTGGTTTGCTTCAATTGCTCAAATTCTTCATCTGTCACATATGCAGGCTTGACAAAACGGATAGATGGGTGAGGGGGAAGGCGAGAGTCCTTTCTGGACTTATCACTATCACTTGCATAGAAGATGATAAGATCAAATAAGTCCTGGACGGACACAGAAGGGAAAAGCTCATAACCCTTATCTATTTGGGTGCATAGTTTGTTGTAGGCGGCAGGCTTTAAGCGCCTGAGGATGGAACCAAAATTGTAGAGACATACATCTGCAAGATGCTTGCCGGCGTGGTTGGTGGGGTAGGACCAACAGGTATGCTCCGCAGCCCTGATTTCTTGGGTTGTTCATTCCCGCTGCTCCATCTCAGCACTAAGTACAACTGTGTGCACAGCATTTTGTGTGACTCACTCCTCCAGCATGGCCTTGAACTCTGTCTGGTAGGCATACCCATCTGAAGTGTTTGATATTGTCAAGTAATAATTGACGCCCAATGGGAAAACTACCAATAAAACCCTGACAAAAGGATACAAGATTGGGCCGCGCTTGTACATGTCAGACTGGATATGCTTCTCTCCATAGTCTTGGATACTTGCAGAAATCTTAGCGTATGATAGAAAGATGACGTCATTACGGGCCCTCATTGCCCTCCCTTTAATAAAATTGATGATGGTTGAATTGTATGGGTCGGTATCCACCAAACTGGGGCCACCAAGAACCTGATTGGATAGGATTTTGGCGGCAACCACAACTCTGTGCATCCACAAATTCACCGTTCTTTTGTTGATAAAGATGCTGTGGAGTCTCAGCTGGAGACGTACCTGGACCAGAGGCATCCACAGGTCACATTGCATAATGGCCATCTTAAGGGAATGAGCTTTGTCACCTTTGGTCAAAGTAAGGGCACCAGTTGAGGTCTTCTTGGTAGGGGGGCCACAGTTGGCGTGGGCTTGCAGGGTTGCAGCCACAGTGGACTTTGCAAAACCCATTACAACCGCAATTTTCCCAAGGGATATAAGCATCTCTTGCTTTTCAACCATTTCAAGAACAATCTCCGGAGTGATTAATTTTTCTTCTGCGCCTTGCAGGCTGATTGGCTGGAGGTGGGATGTGTCTGCCTTGAGAACCAGACAGTGCCATCTGATTGGCTGTTTCTGGATTCTGGCTTCCATTGGTGGCCCCATGGCTCACTTGATCAATTAAAGATGCTAGTGTTGCTATATGATTTGGGTTAGCAGCTGCCTGTGCGTGATAGGCAAACAGGGCCATGCTTGAGGACGCGGGAGAAAGAACACACTCCTGGATAGTGCTTGCGGAGGGGCCTGCGGGTTGGAAGTGACCATAGAGGGAGGCTTCACTATTAGAAGACCCAGTGTAGCCCTGCATGATTTCATCAAGGCCAGTGAACAGCTCGTTGACTTGGTTGGTGTTGGAAGAAGACATAATAAAAATTTTATAATAATTTTAAACTCAAGAAAAGGAATGTATATTTTTGTCAATTTTATTATTATATATGTTAATTTTGTGAATATTATGATCTAAATTTTAGCTGTCCTAAAATGGAATAGGGTGATTTTTGAGAATGCCTATGGTTCCTAAAAGAATTAGTACAAATCCACTCTAGATCCTTTGACTTCCTGTTCTAGATGCCCATAAATTATATTTATTTCAAATTCACCTCATTTTTGATTTGAAATTTGGTTCTTGGATTTGACAATCCCGCAATTTCAGATTTGTTAATTTTTACATGATGTCTATGATTTGTTTGAAATACAGTAAATCTCAAATTGTACATTAAAATCCTGCATTTCTGATTCATGTATCCTGTATTTGTTTGTTGTGTTTTATCTTTTGTTAGTGGAGTTATCTGCTCAAGTGATTCAAAATTTGCCAATTTAAATAAACCAAAAAAGTCAAAAAAAATGGTTGATTTTATTAAATATTTTAATTTTCATTCAGCTGAGTTGCCCACAAAAGTGATTCAAAATTTGGACCAAGGATTTGACAATCCCGCATTTTTACGTTTAGGTTCTGAATTTACAGTGTTGTTGAGTAAGTACTTCCCAGAAGTACATAATACAGAATAAGTGGGATAATTTAAGAAGATCATGATTTCTTTATTAAATATAGAAGAATTGTGCTATATATTGAAGTGATAAACCACATGGCATCTATGTAGATCATGACAGTCATGTGGTTTAAGAGCTTTGGATTATTTTTTAAATTAAAGGGGGTTGATCCTAGTGTAATATCTGGATGTGAGTTTTAGGGCCACCTTCTACTCAAACTTGAGCTATTTCTTAGGGAAATGATTTCCTAAAAGTGAATAGCTGAAGATGTTGCAACATTATATATAAATTTTATGCTTCTGATTAAAATAGTAAAAAATTCAATGGTATTAACTGCTCTAGATGCTGAGATACATAGTGAAGCACTGAAATCAGGCATATAACATAATAAAGAGCCTTAACCCAGCGCAATTAAATTCAAATTAATCTTAGTGCAATCAAAAAGAACTAAAAATTATTGTATCTCTGTAAGACTATTCTAAAGATGATGTTTAATAATTTATTTTAAAGCTATGGATCAGCTCTATATTTTAATAGATTTTAGGAAATAAAATATTTAAATTACTACTTTAGTTTATCTAAACATATTAATACTACTCACATATTTAAGTTTTATTTTATATTTATGTTTGGGATATGTATTTTTGTATTTAATAAAATTTAAATTAGCTTTAAAAAGCCTGTTTAAATGATGTTTTTAAATTAAACAGATGATAAGAATCCCAGCCTGCAAATGCAATAAAATATATTCAATTACTATAATAGATTCAATTTTATATCTGTTCTTGGGGGAAACCACCTAGTCAAACTATTAAGAGCGCCAAATAATTTATGAACATGTGAATTTAGTATTAAAATTATGTGTAAAGGCAAAGGAAAATTTGATTTAAAAATAGCATACCTTTGAGGTTATCGTACACTAGTGTTATTGCTAGGATAAGAATAGTTTTAAGCTAACTTTTAGCAATGAAATTTCCATTTGCCAAGCAAATATTACTCATCTACTATGGGGAAGGTATCGAATATAGATTAGTGTACAACTGAAGGCCACTGATATAAATCAACTGAAAATTTAAAAAAGGGCAATAGAAGCTCACAGAAAATATGAATATCTTATAACGCTATCTTGGCTTGAGGCTCATAAGAGTTTTAATTATTAAAGTTCATAAGAATGAATATATCTGCAGATCCGATTTGGATTAACAATTAAAACATCAATACTGTGCAGAAGGATTTCTAAATTCATTAAACCGATGAAACGATTTTGGGAGGAACAAAGAAAAGCTAAAGTAAGGGAGCAGATCTTAGAATACCTAAAACTATAAAAGCTCCAATAGCTACGATATGTTTTAGCAAATTTAAAAGTCGCTATTTATAGTTATAAAGCGTAAAGCTTTTGGATTTTTGAGGCATTTAGCTTAAACAAACTAATCTAAAATTTATCTTAGATGAAAAAATCGGCAAACATCGAAGCTTTAAAGCCACCATTTCATTGTCATAGTAGCAACGATCTGTTGGGAGAGAATTTCAGTAGAAACATTAGGGGTGAAATCTAGATTATATGCCTTGGATGATTAAAAAATAATGCTGGTAGCTGTTACCTTAGTAATCAGCTCTTGATTACCAAACCTAACCAAAGATTCTTCAGAAAAATTCGAGAGACTTTGTGCCAAAAGTACTTTCGAGATAACTCCTAAGCTTTTAAGGGATTCAAAAAAATATTTCTCGTTTGTCTACCTCGCTAAGCTTCTGAGAGCAGGTTTCTAAGCTTATGAGTAAGACTGGTCCAGAATATTCCTTTATTCCAAATAAACGAAACGCATCATTGATCTATTAATGTTGATTAGTAAAACAGTGAAGATTTGCCATACTTTAGTGGTTGGTGTCAAAGAATATAAAACTTCAGTCTCGATTGAACGTGTTTTCATTTTATTATCTCTGAAATTTTTCGGTTGCCTTATATAAAGCACTTTTTAAATGGAAGGTGCTAAGGATCTGATCATTATTATATTTATTGTAAAAAATTATACCATATCTGCTCTAATAGCTACAACAGGAAATGGACAGGATTGTATTTTGCTAAGTAAATCTGGTATTGCGTTGTCATTTTGGGATGCAAACAAAAAACATTCAAAACTCAACTTCTCATTTTCTGCATATGGTTCGAAGTTATAAGTCAACATATTGGTTTCTTGTTTTGATATATGCTTTATCTTTAACACTTGTTCTGTAGATTTTAGTGAATTATATTGGATGACAAGCTTTAAGAAGATTTGAGTCTGCTATATGTTTCTGATTTCACCATGAAACAACATTTTATATTGGATGCCAGCTGGTCTGCTGGTGAGGGATTTGTCCAAGGCAAATTTATATGGCTCTACAATTTACTGTTGATTGGTTTAAAAAAAATGGCTCTACAATTTACTCGATCCTAGCTAAGGCTCCACGATTTTCACTACATAAATAGGCAACTACCAGAATTAACTCATTCCGCAAGTCGACTTACTATATGTCAACAATCAGAATTAAAAATACTTTAATGTCAACAGCATTGGAAAGTCAGAATTAAGTTTTTACTCATGCAGACTACTAAATGTCGACACTTTTTTTAATAAGCAGAAACCTGTTTCCTGAACATTTTACTTAATAAAAATTAATCTTCAAGATACTTTTTAGGGTAATGTGACAACATAGATTAAAAAAGTTCATAAAAAATTATACATGGCAATTAAAAAATTCATAAAAATACACTTCAAAAATAATTCACTATGAGTTTAGCTATCTTTACTATAAAATATGTTTTCCCACTCATAAAGATAAAATAAATCCAATACACAAAAAGATACTACATAAAATTTCACGCATTATAGGAAAATATAATAATCAGAAACAGCAATATAAAGTTTTTTCTATAGTGAAAACTACAAAATATATATAATTTACTAGTAAAATACCAATATAAGCCATGTAATACAGTCTAAAGCATCAAACTATCAATAGAAAATCAATGATTTTTATAAAAACAGTATCATAAATTATTAATGAGTTATTTAGAATAACTATTTATATAAAATTATTATACTTAAAAAATAAGAACTATATAAAAAATTAGACAATACTCAATAAATTTAATGAAAAGCTAGACTGTAATAACCTGGTTGCCATTAAGAACTGTGGCAATCTTCTTGATGTATTCCCCAATCTCTGAAAGCTTATATTTGGTCTTGACAATGCCCTTGATCTTCTCTTGATACTGTTTCTCTTTGGTGGTTCTCTTCTTCTTGGATGGGTGGTTCTCAATATCTCTGATGGATGCAACAGTCTTCTCCTGTTGGACTTTGAGGTGCTCATTGAAGGTGCTGTATCTGGGCTTGATTCCAAAGGAGGACTTGATATGCTTATGCCAGCCCTCCAAAGATGAAGTCGTTTTCATCTCATTCTTAAGAACTGCCTGGTAGCAGTTCTAGTTGGCTTTGGCTCTGGGCTTGCTCCGGCGCTTAGTGACCTTACATCCAATCCACTGTGGTTTGTAATATTCAATGAAAGGGTAGAAGGCACCATCATGTTTCTTGGCATATGAATCCTGGCATAGGAGGTCAAAGGCTTGTCCAGTATGCTCTGGCTTTACAAAGGCTAGTGCTACAAACTGCTGAATTAAGAACTTGTACTTTCCAGATGTATCTAGACGGTGGAGCTTGCTGAGCTCAGGTAGACCCTTTAATTGCCTGTTAACAGCCTGTCAATAATGGAAAAACCACCCCTGGACCTCTCCATCAAAGGTATTTACAAAAGCGTTATACTGGGCAGTTTCATAGTCCATTATTATAGTTGAGGGGCCAAGTGCTTTATCATGAGCTTCTTGTTCTGCAGCAAGGGTCGCTTCATCCTTTTCATCATCATCTGGATTGGCTCTAGTGTTATGGCCAGGGGGACTCTTTTTATTACTGGGTAGGGCTTTGATGCCCTCCTGAAGGATTTTAAAGGCCCTTGTGTAGATCTCTTATGTTGCCCTAGGAAGCAGAAAGTAGGCAAATGGGAGCACCTTGCTTTCAATAAGGGAATGTACAACCCATAATTGGTAAAAAAAGGTGGGGACATACTGCAAAGGTACTGTCACATAACCAGGTCTCTGAATCTCTTAACTGCTCCAGTTTCTGTTGTGTAGCATAGCATATAATTCTTGCCTCTGATGTAGGCCCATAATCATGTAAAAGGAACACTTTATCACCATTAAACATCTTTAACTCCTCTGTCAATACTAACTCTCCTTGGACCATGGCAGATTTCTTATGAGGGAATAGATCACAGTGTTTGTCACATATGTACTTCACTAACTGGTCACGGTCAGGGATGAGCTTCATGTTTTCATTACTTAGGTGTGTGGTGGCCTTAACTGCCAGATCAGAAGCCTTGATATCTTTGGAGACTGGAACCATTTGGTAGAGGTACCACTTTAGCAGCTTTTTGATAAGATTGATTGGAGCATTGCATGTGTGCTCTACTTTTTCACTGGTGACCTTATCCCATCCTTCTGTGTTGATCCTGGCAGCGCAGCTTCTATCTTCACATACATAATGCTTGCTTCTTCCTGCTCACCTCTGATTGCTTGCAATCAAAAACATAGCCATCACAGACTAAACTTGCACCTCCTTTGACAGATGTTAGAGGGAAAAACTGAGGGAACTTCTTTGGGAGCTTAAACTCTCCTTTGAAGTTACATATATTGTGAACCTTTAGGGGATCCCATGGGCCAATTGGTGCTTGATGATAGTCAGACAGGTAATCATCAGGATCTTCTTTATTGATACTTGATGAGGAGGATGGAGGTGCAGATTCATTTGGCGGTGGAGGGAAATTATCTGGAGCTGGATTCTTGCACTTCTTGAACTGGGATGAGTTTCCTGGGGCTTGATTCCTTTGAGCTTGATTCATCTGGGCTTGGCTGGGGTTCTGGACTCTTGGGTATCTTCTTTCTTCCTTGCTTGTTTAGTGGAACCTCATCTCTTTCTGATTGGTACCAGCTTGGAGAAGAGGAGGGGTCAGGGGAGGGCTCTTTGCTTTCAGGGTCTGGGGTCTTCTCCTTTATCTTCTGTTTTTTTGAGGGCTCTTTGGCTGGTTTTTTGTTGGGGTAGTGACTTTGGGCCTTTCCAGAGGCTTTGGGCACTTTCTTGGTTGACTTGGGGTTCTTTTGTGGCTTCTTGGAAGATTTGTCCTACAATAATTAGAGTAGAGTTCATAAAGTAAGAATAATCAAGTGAAACATGAATAAAATTAAATAAGAATCACTTGTTTTAAATTTTATTATTAATTAAATAGTTTATAGAAGTATGGAAAGTAATTTTAGAGCTAGTTAATTAGTAAAAAATAGAAAAAACTATGTTTAAATAAAAAGTTGACATTCTGGTAGTCACAATAGTCAAAATATTTAATTTAGTTTGAAGGCATAAAAAAGCTTTAATTTTGACTGTTGACATACTGACAGTCAGCATTAAACTAAAAAACACTATGTAAACCACTTATAAAGCTTAGTTAATATTTTCCAGAGTTGGTTTTTTAAGGCCAAAATTGATTATTTTTAAATTTAAAAAATAACGATTCACATATGTAGCTTATGAAAAATAAATATTAGGGATTGTAGAGGGAAGTCTAAAGTACAGTCCTGGGTACTTTGGCCTGAATTATCATACCATTGTATGTGTACTTTTTGTTAAGCGGCAGTGTTTTACTAATAAACCAGTGAAGGTGTTGACATTCAGGCAGTCAGTGTTCTTTTATAGTAACTCTTCTATTAAATCTTGCTTAAATTATGTCACTTTGTTTGCTTAGCCAAACTCCTCTGTTGCAATTTAGATAACAAGTTGATTTGATACAAAGTCAACATTATAAATACATATATAAATTCTAGTTTTAACATATATGTTTTGGCTTAAGTGGACTTCCGGAAATAAGCTATAGTTTATCCAGTGAGTTTAAAATAACAGTAAGTATCTAAATAATACAAAGAACACTATGGAAGTTGGCATATGTCTTTGTTCAATTCTTATATTAATATATATTTAATAAAAACAGTAGTATAAAATATAAAAAGTAGTTATTTTTAGAATATTGTGTATTTTATTAAGAAATTTATGGATTTTTATTTGGGGTCAACATCCAGATATTACTTACTGGAGTCAACCTTAATGTAAAAGTACATAGAAACTTACATTTTCATAGTAAAATACATTAGTTTTTTGGCTTAAAAATAAGCCTTTGTTTAAATGGTGTTGATATTATGCATGTTCCTTTTTAATTTTGCAATTCTGACTTAATAATTTACTATGAAAAATTAGCTTAGTTTTGGAAATGCCCAATTCTGGCAGATAAATACTGAAATAATGTTGACTTACTGTATGTTGAAAAATTGTTGACATTCAGTAAGTCAACTTGTGGAATGAGTTAATTCTGGCAGTTGCCCATAAATATAAATCCAAAGCTAAATCTCACTTTGAATAAATGCATTAAAAGCATATAGCTGTAATTCTGACAACAAAAGTTTTTATGGAGGCATGTGTTTCCCATAAGAAACCAGGTGTATAAAAGCTGGCCAATACAAAGAATAATTTAATGTGATGTGATAGTGTCAACGTCAAGTTTGATGAATTCAAACAAAATGGTTAGTGTTAATTGATGACTATGAAAGTGAATTTAACTCACTTCAAATAAATATTCTTCATCCCTTACTTTAATTTTTGGGTTTTTGTAGTTCACTGCTACAGTGACTAGGTGGTTGCCCTATCTAAGGACAAATGTAAAGTTGAACTTAAAATGTCAATTCAAAGTATTTTATTGCTTTTTAGGCTACATTTATTTATAATATGGCCAATTCAAAAATATATTATTTAAATAGATTAGTTAAAATGATTTAAATGATACAGTAGTTTTAACAGCTGGGAGGATGAAAAAAACAAATTCATCTGTAAAAAAATGAACTCAAACTTAAAATAATTCCAAATAATGACGTAGAATATATAATTAGTTAACAGGGATTTGGGACATTAATGGGCAAAATGGATCATCATTAAAACAAACAACTCAAACCACAAAATTATGTGATTAAGAAACAATCCAAAAATATATAAAAAACACAAGCAAAATGGTTTCAATCATCATTCAGTGTAAATATGGGTCATTAATTTTTGCTATGCCTAGGTGCCCGTGTTGTGAATATACTTCTGAGAGTATAAAGTATGAAATAAGGGGACATTAAATAAGATAATGATATCCTTACTTGATATGGAAGAAGAATGTTATATAGTGAATAGGTAAGCCACATAGAGTCCATGTAGATCATGGCAGTCATAGGGCTTTTGGGAATTCATATTCTCTTGGGGCTTGGATTTTTGGTCCCAGTGTTGTAAAGTTACTCCCCCTTTGGTTTTAGACAGAATTGTTTTTCCTTGATATTTGAGGAAACCCAACCAAAGTCCCACCAAACCATTGAATTCCTTGGCAGAATTGCCCCAAACTGTTGACAAGAAATTTGTTCTAGCATATCCCACATATCACCCAGCTTCTTCTGTGCGGCCATGGGATGAAACACTGGTAAATTTGAATTACTTACTGGTCTGGTGCTGACTGCTTTTGAAAACAATTATAAACAATCAATCAAAAACAGTCATGTCGTTGTCTGCAAATTCAAAAATCCCAGTTGCAAATTCCCCTCAGGATTATTCTATAGGCACCAGTCAACCAGATGTAGGATTGGAAATCAATTCAAAACTCTCCAACTTCCATGCTTATGGGCAGCAAATTTTATCCCCCAGCCAACCAGGAGACTCCCCTGCTTCTGGTGGCCCTGTTGACTGAAATTTGGTCTTCAAAAGTGTAAGGCCTTGCCCAATATGGGACAAGACTATAAACAAAGGCATAAAGAGAAACTGGGTTTAAGTTGTGGAGATACAAAAAGGTAGGTACAGTTTGAAATAAAACCTTAAGAGAAACTGCTAAAAGTTTATAATGCATTAAGTGTGGAGACAAAGTCTGTAAAAATCCCAAAATCACTATGTAAGAAAGAGTGTTCACTAAATTTCTTGTAGTAACAAGTGGTATATCTATGTTGGGAAATTCACTGTGTGAATAATAATTTAAAAATCTATAGAAACTTTCTTTGAAATTAAGAAAATTTGTCAGTATTGCAGAAGTTTGCTGGCTGACCATCCCCATGAAGTTATAGAAAACTGCTTTTAAGCTACTAGAACTAACCATGTTAATTTATAAAAAAGAATCTAAGAAATTTGTGCAAAACTAAAATGGTATTTTTAATTTTTTCTTTTGTAAAAAGGTAAAATATAACTTAAAAACTGAAATTTCTAAAAAAATCTAGCAGATCAGGGTTTTTCAAAAATCAGAAGAAATTTTCAAGCAATTCTCTTTTTAAAAATTTAACATTATACAGTAGTTTTCAAAGCTATGGCGCTAAGCAAAAAAACTCAGATAAAAACAAAAGAAAACTATCTGAAAGCAAAATTAAATCAGATATAAGCAAAACAGAAGCAAGCCCAAATCTACTATTAATCAACATAAATTTATTGGTTTTTAATTTCATTTGAATCCAAGTCAAGCTTGTTTGAATCTGAGTTATTTTCACTTACAGATGAGTTTTTTTTGCTTAGCGCCATAGCTTTGAAAACTACTGTAAAAATAATTGAAATTTAACCTGTGGCAAGGGGAAACTTAGAATTTTGGATTAAGCCTACTCTTCATAGTACTCTTTATTTATATAGAAATATTGAGATTTGTTGCAACTGCAACATAGAAAAGAAAAGTAGAGCATTGTTGAAACAGCAGGCTTGACCTGCCAGCAAGGTTCCAAGTAAGCAGGTTTGCAACCTGTGATCCAATTATCCAGCCACTTGAAGCCAAGTTAGGAAGTTGACTCAAATTTCCAAATACAACATGAACAGAAGCTGATCCCCTACAGTGGATACCTTGTTTTAGCGCTTGACTCATTACAAGGATCAAGCCACCCCCTTCACCATCCCACCGTGTGATCAACACTATCATGTTCCTACTATACACAATTCACAATGACTATATAATGCACATCTCTCAATAAAGAATATTATCTAGTTTCCAAATATTTTTCCCCTTGTAACTTTGCTAAAACAGCACCATTACAACATTAGTAGCAGAAGTAGATTTTACATCCTACTTTATCCTCCAAAATTCTGCCTGTTGCTTGTACTTGCTGCGGCCAACAAATCCTCAATAGAATCATTTCTGGCCTTCCTCTAGACTGGAAACTGTACACACCTGATACCAAGATACCTGATGGGTTTGTCCTCTACAAAAACACGGTGATCCTGCTTCCCACCTTCAATGCCCTGTCAGTGCAAGGGTTCTTCCAAGCACTTGCCGCCATGCCTTGAGCAACTGACAAAAGCACCATGCCAGCCTACGTAGCCCAGAGACTTTGAAGCGCTGCCCTGGAACCTTTTTCTGGAGCCAACAACAATAACACCACAGCATGGATTCAATCAGCTCAAAGCAAGCTGGCCCAAATGGAATGCCCACAATGGTTTTGGATTGCAGAGATCTCCATCTGACTGACTCACAATGCTGGTACCTGGTGCAACAAGTGGCACAAAGAACACACTGAGAATAATTGGGACATCTTCAAGAAAGATTTCTTGGCAAGATTTGTGCTGAAGGATACCACACTCATGATTATACACCAAGTAAATAATATGACCCAAACAGGCACATTAAAGGAGCTCACTTGGGCATAAAAGGAACTCCAACTATGTGCCCCCTCTGATATGGCCTTTGACACGCCAGCTACCCACCTCATGTACTACAATGCACTCAAGTCACATGTGATGAGACACATAAACCTGGACCAAGTGACCAACTTACAAAGTCTGTACTGCAAGGCAGAGAAAGCAGAAAAAACATCCAACACTCTCTACAAGGCGCAAACTGGAAAGAGAGAGCAACTCAAAGATTCTCATCCATATGGGTGTTCCAATCAACCACCTCCTTGGAGCAATAACAACAATGCAAACCACAAACCCACAGGTTCAAATGGAAATGAAAGCAGAAGTAACGTCCAGTCAACCTGTACCCATTTCTGTGTCACTGCCACACAAGACAATCAAGACAAGGGAAAAGCCCAGGGAGAGCACTAGGAAAGTAAAGCTCTCCCCACACAACTCCTGACTTGCCCAACAATGAGTATTAACCCAAGGACATGGACTAATGCCCAATGATCCAAGTACCCTCAGCAGACCCAGTACTTTACACCATTGCCAGACATCCTAATAAACTGATGTCTTATCCTTTCTGCTTTTGCAGTTACACAGGCTCAGCACTCCTGGACTTGGGTGCAGATTGAACCTTAGTCAACAGTAAATTTGTAGACAAGTTCAATCTAATCACTAATCCTTTTTGGTGTCAAGTATATACTTCTGGGAAGTAATTTAAACAAGATAAAGGGGAAATTTAAGAAGAGAATGATACTTTATTTGATATGAATATAGAGTATTATATAGTATTATGGGAAGCCACATGTTGTCCATGTACGTCATGATTGACATGGGGCTTATCTGAGTAATGTTCCTCTTAAGTCACAAGGCTTACTCAAGTTGTGTTCTGCTTAGAATCTGGATTGTGTGATCCCTGTAATAGATGGTCAAATGATAGTGGTGCCACCAGCTTAGTGATTAGTTGGTGAGCCATTCAGTGACTTATTTGATGAATTACTTGGGGTGTTAATTCCGCAAGAGAGAGTAATCAAAGATGTTGCAACATCTCCCCCTGGGGTGATGGAAGACAGAGCCTTGGGGATTTTCTTTAAAGTGTTGGGGATGTAAGCTTAGTATTAATCCAGTTTGGTGTTTGGGACGGGAAGTCTGGAGTTTTGTTGGACTGTTCTTGCTTTGCACAGGCAGAGTTGGTTGTGGTGCATATGTTTCAGTTTGGTTTTTGACCCAATTCCCTTGATGAAGTAGGTATTGTTGGGCTTAACTTCCATGATAATGCCTGGTCCTCGTAACCCTGGATCCAACTTATGCTGGTTGTGGTTGACAACTCAGATTTTGTCCCCAACTTGAAATCTTTCCTGTTGTAGCAGGATTTCTTCTCTCTCAACTCTTTTTTGTTCCATGTCCTGTTGGTCTTTTCTAGCCTGTTGTATGTTGGGGTCATTTTCATCTGGCACTCTCTTAGGTAGAGGTAATTGTGATCCTGCATTTGTACTAACAAGAGTGAGCTTTTTTCCGTGTTACAGTTGACCTGTGTTCTAAAAACCATGAGCGCTGTTGGGAGCATGTCAACCCAGGCCTTTGGATTATTAGCAGATAACTTACTGAGGGCTTCCACTAGTGAGCCTTTTAGTTGTTCTACTTGTCCATTTTCTTGTGGGTGGCACAGGCTGGCAATGATGTGTCTTATTCTGTTCTTGGCAAGGTAGATATTGGTGTTGATGGCCTTGAGTTTGGTGCCTCCATCTGTGATCAGGAGGTTGGGTTTTCTGAACTTGCCTATGATCTCTTTTTCAATAAATTGTCTCACATCATTGCCTTTATGTTCTTTTGTGGCTTGTGCCATAGGATATCTGGTTGTATAGTCAATAGCTGTTATGATCTACTTTTTGCCCTTGTTCTCATCAGGCATTGGTCCCACAATATCCAACAACCATACCTTGAAGGGCTGTGTGATGAATACAGGTACCACTGACTTGGGTGGTGCTTTAGTTTGGGCGTACTTTTCACAGACTTCACATTGATCTAGTACCTCTTTGATGTCATCTAGCATATTGTGCCACCAGTAGCGTGTTTTGAGATACTTGTGTAATTTTCTGCTACAGGTGTGTCCCAGGTCTCTGTGATATCTGAGGATGGTGTGAATCTTTTGAGTTGACAGGACATAAGGTATGGTACCCCCACTTGGAAGTATTTGATGCAGGGTACCATATACGTTTTTGAACAGATGTTTGTTCTTAAGGACTTTCTCTTAGATGTCCATTGGTGTGCCAGGTGGGAAGCCTTTTTTGAGATTCCCCATGATAAGCATGGGCCAATCAGGGTCCCCATCAGTGCATAGGGCGTGTTTACTGTATAGCCTTGAAAGAATGTCTGTGGTAAGCATTTCCTTGTCTGGTTTGTATTCAATTTGTGTTGGGTATCTCTGTATGAGACTTCCCCACTAAGCTTGTCTTCTTGATAGATGTTGTTGTGTCTTGAAGAACACTAGTGACTTGTGATTGGTGAGGACTGTGAATGTTTGGGCTCCTTCCAGATAGCATTGCAATTTCAGGAGGCAGTGTACAATGGCCACCAATTCCTTGTTGTGTGTGGGGAACCTTTGTTTGCTGTCAGATAACTTTCTTGACTTTTACGCCACAGGGAGGAAGTCCTTTTCTGCCGTCTGGATATAGAGTACTCCTCCTATGGCACAGTCAGACACATTGGTTTCCAAATTGTATACCCCTTCAGAATTTGGATATCAGAGGATGGGGGCGGTGACCATTTATTCTTTTAGTTGGCAGAAATGCTGATCTTGTAGAGGTCTCCACAAAACTTGGTTGTTTTGCCTGTAATGGCTGACAAGGGGGCCGTCAGAGCACCCCAGTTAGGGATGAATCTTCTAATGTAGGCTATCATGCCTAGAAAGGTGCATAGTTTGCTTTTTATTCCTGGGGGCTGGCATTTTGGTTATGGTGTGTATCTTTGCTGGATCTGGTTTTATCCTGTTCTTACTGACAATGTGGCCAAGGAATGGGAGTTCAGACAAGAAGAAGTTGCACTTTAATGGTTTGGCAATGAGTTGGCTTTCTTTAAGGGTGCAAAGGACCAGGTGGATGTTTCACAGTTTTGCTTTAAGTTTGGGCTGTAGATGATTATATTGTACAGGTAGATGATTGATTGCTTCCTGATGTGTTCTTTTAAAACCTTGTTAATGAAGATCATGAAGGTACTAGGGGTGTTTGTCATGCCAAAGTTGAGGACAACACAATCAAAGGATCCCTATTTGGTTCTGAATGCGGTCTTAGGGATGTCTTCAGGTTTCACGCAAATTTGGTGGTAACCTGCTGTCAGATCAATTTTTGTGAAGATTTGGGACCCCCCAGGGCATCAAAAAGGTCATCAATCAGGGGCAGTGGATACCTGTTCTTAATTATGACCTTGTTGATTGCCCTGTAGTCTGTGACCAGGCAGAGTTCTCCATCTTTATTCACCACAAAGAAGACAGTGGCACCAAAAGGTGACTTCAAGGGTCTAATCAGGCCTTTTTCAAGGGCTTTGTCTAGATAGGCTTTCAGAGCATTGTCCTCTTGGGGTATGAGGCAATAAATAGGTTGTGCCTTTGGTACACTTCCCTTGAGGTTAATCTCATGTTGTATGCCACGGTTGGGTGGTAGCCCTGGTAGTGTTTCCTGGAAAACAGAAGGGAATTACTTGATAAGCTGATCTCATATATAGTCCTGTTCACGTCTGGATTCTGTATTCTTAAAATGGATAATTTCATACATGCAGGTGTTCCAATTGATCTTTCTGGGGTTGGTCTCCTCTTCTGTTTCCATGATTTTCACAAATACATGGTCTCTCATAAGCGTGTCAAGGTGAGTTGGATATATGTGGTGGTGTACTTTGCCACGCTGTATAGTGAGAGTAGCGCTATCCTAGTCAATATAAGGTTTGGTCTTTCTCATCCAATCCAGGCCAATTATAACATCATACTTGGGGATTGGTATGATGAGGCTACTAAGTGTAGTTTGCACGTCCCTGATTTGAGCACAGAAAGGTTTTGCTTCTCTGTTGACTGGTGTACTCCTGTTATCTGCCATGATAATTCTTCTGATACTGCTTGAGACTGTTGGTATTTTCATAAGGTTGTCAAATTTCTTGTCAACAAGGGATTGATCTTCTCCAGTATCAAATAATGCTGTGCCCTGGTATCTGAAAAAGTAGAAAGGATAAGTGAGGAGTTTGTTTCCAGTTTGGGTGGCAAACAGTAGAGGATTACTGGAGGGTACTTGGATCATAGTGATTGAGTCCATGTCCTGGTCCCTGTATAAGTCTTGTGAGTTGAGGGAGGGCAGCTTTCCTAAGCACTCCCCTGAGCTTTTCCCTTCTTGTTGGTATCTTTAGTGCTTGCCTGGTTGGCTTGGGCAGTACAATTCCTGTTTTGAGGTTGGGTGTGGCTGGCTTGGTTATTTTTCTTGTTTGATTGAGGGTCCTTCTTGGATGTGGGGCTCTCTTTGCATTTGTTTATTGTGTGTAGGTTGTCAGACTTCTGAGCTGCGTGTTTTCCTTCTAAGAATACATCTTAAAGGTTCTTGCAGCAGGGCATGTTAAAATGGTGCTGGATATGCGTGGGGAGACCGTTGTAGAAGTCCAACTGAGATCCTGGCTTGTCAAAGTTGATAGTGCTGGGAGCTTGGTCACGTTAACCTTTGTATGCTGCAATGTAGTCCTCAATTGTTCATGTCATCTTAAAGGTTTGAAGTTCTGTCATGATTACTATGTCAGAATCCTTCATGGCAAAATTCTTGAGGAAGGCGGCTTTGAACATGTCCCAGTTTTTATTTTGATCAGGATGCTGGTCAAGCCATTCACTTACAAAACAAGAGGCAGCTCCCGTGACACAGAGGGAGACTTCACTGGCCCAGAGTCTGCAGGGGTAGTCTACTTGGGTGAACTTGCTTTGTGTGTTGTTGATCCAGAGGTTGGCATTTTCCTGGCGTAACCCTGCAAAGGTCCCAATTTCTGCTGAGTGTAGGCGTTGGAATACAATGTTAGGAATTTTGGGCTGTTGAGGTTCCACTGTGGTTTGTGGTAACAGTCTGCGGGCTTTGAGAGTGTTGTATTGTTCAATGGGTACAAGGATGTTGTTGTAGATGACAAGGCCTGTGGGGATGTTTTGCCCTTTTTTGTAGTCTCTCCAGCCGTTAGAGAGTACCATTGCTTGGGTCTTTTTCTTAGGAGGAATTTTTCATTTGAGTTGGGTAGGTATAGATAACCTCCCTGTGCTACCCCTGTCAAGTATATACTTCTGGGAATTATAATAAACAATATAAAGGGGAAATTTAAGAAGAGAATGATACTTTATCTGATATGAATATATGGTATTATATAGTATCATGAGAAACCACATGTTGTCCATGTACATCCTGATGGGCATGGGGCTTATCTGAGTAACGTTCCTCTTAAGTCACAAGGCTTACTCAAGTTGTGTTCCGCTTAGAATCTGGATTGCGTGATCCCTATAATAGATGGTCAAATGATAGTGGTGCCACCAGCTTAGTGATTAGTTGGTGAATTACTTGGGGTGTTAATTGCCCAAGAGGGAGTAATTGAAGATGTTGTGACAGCGGATTAAGAATGTGGTTTTAGCTGATGAACATCACATTTCTGTGACAAGGGAAACTGTTCCATTCTCTGTCATGCTAGAGAACCTGCATTCCACCATCCAGGGTCCTGTCATCAATTTTCTCAAGTTTGACATTGTTCTGGGACTAGACTGGTTTTGAAGGAACAACCCCCATGTAGACTTGGCAACCTCAGTACTGACCATCAAACAAGAAGGCGTCAATCACCAGATCTACCCTGACTCAGTGGACCAGCTCCTGCGTGACCACGTCTTCATATGCATCACAGAGACCCTGGACAAACAGGAGAACCTCAAGGCAATTGACTGGGACTCCTGCCAGTACAAGATCATAAACTTTAAGGACCACCAAGATACCACTACACCTCAGGACTTCAAAATTGTAGTCTGCCACCCAGAAATCTTCAAAGAGGCTCCACCTGGATTGCCACAAGAGAAACACATCCAACACTCCATCCAACTCAAAGGAGCTGTACCTAAGGCGCAACCCATCTACCACCTTACACCAAACAAGGATCATCCTATGTGTTTACCTCAAGGAGGCATTAGAGAAAGGACTTATCTGCCCCTCACAGTCCCATTTTGGCGCTGCCATATTTTTTGTAGCAAAGAAAGATGGTACCCTACACCTAGTCACAGACTATCAAGCCCTAAACAAAGTTACTATCAAGAACTGTTACCCACTATCACTCATTGAGAACCTCTTTGATGCCTTGGGTGGCGCCACAGTCTTCTCCAAGGTTGACCTAACCACTGGCTACAACCAGATCTGTATCAAGAAGGAAGATATACCCAAAAAAGCCTTCTGCACTAAATATGGTTCATACAAGTGTGTGGTACTCAACTTTGGAATGGCAATACCCTGTCCACCTTTGTGACCTTCATGAATGAGGTGTTTGCCCCCACATTGGCAAGCACGCCTTGGTATATTTGAACAACATTATTGTCTATAGCCCCTTGGTAGAACAACACCACAAGGACCTGGAGGCAGTCTTTGCCACCCTGGTGCAATATAAGCTGCTGGCCAAACTCTCCAAATGTCAGTTCTTATGCAAGCAGTTGCCCTTTCTGGGACACATAGTCTCAAAAGATGGCATTAAGCCTGACAGCCAGAAGATTAAGGCCATTTGCAAAATACCACCTCCAAAGGATAAGTCAGAGCTCCACACATTCTTGGGAATAGTCGCCCATGTACGGCAATTCATACCCAACTGTGGCGTCCTGACTGCACCCCTGTCCACCATAACTGGCGCCAAATCTAAGTTTTTATATACCCCCAACGTGACCTTTGCTTCAGACGTCTTAAGGAGCAGCTCACAACGGCATCCATTCTGCAATACCCCAAATATGATGGGGAATATCAAATGGAGACAGATGCCTCTGACCCCTCCATTGGGGGAGTACTACAAATCAAAAACAATGATGGTGATTTTCTGTCTGTAGCCTACAAATCACACAGACTGACAGACAGCAAATGCTGATACCCTATACACAGCAAGGAGTTGTTAGCAATTGTACACTACCTGGTCAAATGGTGTTGCTACCTAGAACAACATGGGGAATTCATAGCATTGACCAACCACAAGTTGCTTATATACTTCAAAACGCAAGCAAACTTATCCTGTTGTCAAGCCTGCTGGATAGAACTCCTGGAGAGGTTCAATATGGTCATAAAATATAAGCCTGGTCCAGAACTTGCCATGGCAGACACACTCTTGTGCCTGTACATCAGAGCCACAAGGGGCAAGAATGGGCTTGACTCAGACTGGCATCTCCTAATGCTCCTGAAAAAGGACAAGGGCTTCCCCCTGGCACCACATATATAATCAAAGAAACATTCATTAATAACAAACGCTTATTTTCAGATGTGTATGGAACCCTACATCAAAAAAAGGCTGACAGAACCACCATCCCTTAAATCCCTACACATCAGCAATTTGACACCATCCTACGTTACCACAGAGACCTAGGACACACTAAAAGCCATAACCTCTATGAATTCTTCAAACATAAAGCTTGGTGGCTAACCTTATACCAGGATGTCCAGGAAGTCTTAGACCAATGTAAAGTATGTGAGAAATTTGCAAAGAGCAAAACCCTAATTAAGTCAGTACTACCTATCCGCACACAACTACCCTTCAAGGTGTGACCCTAGACATTGTGGGCCCCATGCCAGGGAAACATAATGAAAAGAAGTACATCATTACCACAATAGACTTTTCCACACAATAGCTAGTAGCACAAGCAGTAAAAACACACACAGGCAATGTTATGTGGCGGTTAATAGGGAAAGAAATAATCAGCAAGTTCAGAAAGCCAGAACTCCTGATAACCAACAGAGGCAAAGAATTGACCTCGGAAGATATCAACATATACCTCACTAAGAATGGGGTCCAGCACACAGTGACAATATCTTATAATCCTCAGGACAATGAATGCATGGAGCGGCTGAATGGTAGCCTCATGCAAGCCCTGGCCAAGCTCACTGCTAGGAGGCCTGAGGACTGGTATAAGCAGCTACTGACTGCATTGCTTGTATGCCAGACCCGTGTGAACAGATCCACTGGGAAAAGCCCCTTTGAGCTACTTTATGGAACACAACCCAATATCATCCAAGCACTATCAGGACTAAAGTTGGAAATGCCCAGCAAGGTTCCACCCCGCTCAGATCCCCAGGTCATACAGGCTAATAGCAATCAATCAGAAAGAGAAGAAAAATGTCTACAAAAGACCTTTGTTCCCATCCAAGACAAACATTAAGTTGGCAACAAAGTCTGGGTCATGAACACCAATAAGAGCAAACTACAGCCAGAAAAAGTGGGCCCCACAGCAACAGCGCCCATGTTGACACTTTGTTGAAATGGCCACTGTCAACTCAAAACTCTAAATCTCCTATGTTTTTTGCTAGTTGCGCTAGCTTAATTCTTTTTTTAAAAGTGTTCAGGGGTGCAAACCCAGAAAACACAACAAAATTGTGGTCATCTTGACACAATTTAATATTAAGCTTAATAAAAAACTCAATTTAACCAGATTTTTCCTTTACTTTTACTAATAAAAATCAGTTTATTTTTTATTTGTTTTCACGACGTAAAAGTGTCAATGTCAACACTTTTTAAGCATAACTTATTTTTAATAACAAAAATAAAGCATCTACAGTAAAAAAATAAGCGCATATTTAAAAATATATTTTTATTGAATTATTATATTTAAAAAGACAGTGCACATACATTTGATTATTGAAAGGTTCATGTTATAAATATATATGTGCCACTTATTACGGCTTTGATATATTAAGTGGATTGGTGGCTAATAGGGATCTGATAATTTAAGCGTGAGTTACTATGTAAGTTAATATAGAATTTATTATTAAAAATAATTTTGACACTTGTAAATGTCGTTTATTTGCTTGTGATTATCCCCTGGGGTGGAGTTAAGCAAATTAGAGTGGTGCAATTAAGCCTAGATTAATATGCCACCTCACATAAAGAATGTTGTAAGTGACGTTGTTGACACTTTACCCTTTTCAATACTGAAAACAACTTTCTTCACAACTTCACATATACACAATGGTAAAATATCATATTACCACTACCCAAATATTATTTTTAATAAAATAATAAAGAACCTTGATACTTTTTTTTACTTATTTTTATATGTTTTTTTAAATTTTTATATGTGAACAAAAACATACAGAAAACAGGTAATATTTGCTAGCCCGCATAAATTTAATTAAGCGTACTATGAAAAAACATAGTAAATTTTCAAAAAAATGTCAACAGTGACAATGTTGTCAAAAATAATGTCTACAATTTTTGTAATTGACAGTGAGAATTCAGCTTTTTTTACTAATTGTCACTCATAATGTTGACGCTTTTCAGTTCTCACATATAAAGCTTTATGTTTTACATAATAAAAACTTCCCATTTTTTGATATGTTGTATTTTTGACTTTGCTCTTTTATATTTTTTAATTTTTAAAATGAAATCTATATCTGAATATAATACTTTCACATAAATATCTTAACTTTTAATTTATTTATTTAAAACTATAATAAAATAAAACCTATATAAGTATTTTTTAACTTTTACATGCCAATAAAAGCCATCCAAGATTTACTTTTGTATATTATGCTTTTTAAGTTGTTTTGTTTGTTTGTTACATACATTGCTTCATTTTAAGCCATTTTAATTATTATTTTAGGACAAGAACACTTCCAAACAGCCCAAAGAAACCAAGCATCCCTCTAAGCTAACCAAATCTACCAAGAAAAAGCCTGTCTCATCAAAGAAAGCCACCCCCAAACCATCCCTAAAGCCCTCCCCTGAGCCCTCTCCTGAGAAGAGCCCTGCTCACTCCACTGGGAGAGAGGAAACTGATGGCTCTCTTACAGAGCACAGTTTCTACAACTTGGCTTCTGACAAGGAGCCAACCAAAAGAAGCGACAAGGAAAAAAGACCCCTTCCAAAGATAAGTCTCCTGCACATGAGGAGCACCACAATAAGCCCCCTTCTGCTTCCCCACCCCCGCCAAACTCCCTCCTTCAAGCTCATCTGGGGATGATTCAAAGCCCCACCCTGATTACTTCCCTGGCTTTTGCCATGCTCCTGCTGGCCCTTGGGACCCTCTGTTGGCCCACAACATCTGCAATGTTGACGGCAAATTCAAGGTTCCCTCTTCCTTGCCCAAATACTTCCCAATCATGAGTGTAAAGGGTGGGCCGGCCATGGTGGCCAATGGGTATATTTTCTCTTGCAACAATACCAACTGGGGCTTCAAGAGCCGGCATTACACCTGCAAGGACCGCTCCTGTCCAGTGCGGCTCAACACTGAGCGCTGGGACCTGGTCCAAACCATCAAGGGCAAGCATACCTGCATCATGCCCAACACTACCATAGCCTGCCTTCTCAAGTGGTATCTGGTGCAGATGATGCTCACCTCCAAAGAGTTTTCTGCCACCCAGCTGGCTGTGCTTGCTTGCAAGTACCTGTCCCCTATCAACCTCAAGAGGGTCCTTACCCACACCCAGTTGGTCAATTTTGTGAGTGATAGGCGTCAAGCCTCCAATCCCCTGGCCAAGAGTGCCACCAGTATCAAGGACCTTATCCTCACAGATGCCCTCAATAAGACAGAGGATGGTGAGATGTTCCTGCTCCATGATAATGGGCAGGAAGTGGAGGATAGGATTGTAGCCTACGCCACAACCCAAAACCTGGAGCAGCTGAACACTGCTACCACCTGGCTGTGTAACAGCACATTTGCTACTTGCCCCTCTCTCTTCAAGCAGCTTTGGGTCCTGCATGGGCAGTTTAATGACCAGGTTATCCCCTTTGTGTTCTTTCTCCTTCCTGGTGCCAAGACTGAAGTCTACACCAGAGCCTTCAAGATTGTCCAGGATGCTTTGAGCTCCCTTCCCACCAACCAGCTCCCCCTCCCACCTACACCTTAAGGGCAAATCCCTCCTCTGCTGAGAAGGATGAGTCCACCATAGCCGCTGAGCAGCTAGCTCATGCGCGCTCACTTGGGCCAAAGGTTATAATAATGGACTTTGAGCAGGCTCAGTTCAGAGCCTTCCAGGCCACCTTCAATGGAGAAGTCCAGGGCTGCTTCTTCCATTTTAGGCAGGCCCTTGTCAAGAATCTCAAGAATGAGAAGGACCTTTTTGACAGGTATTGTAACATTGGTAAGGGGAAGTGCCGCTTTGCCCTGAATCAGTTTGCTGCCTTGGCTTTAGTGCGCCTGGAGCATACTGGGCTTGGCTTTGAGGCCCTCCTGGAGGATGCTTACATGAAGAAGCACTCCACCATCTTCAAAGGCTACCTGGATTACTTTGAGCGCCAATGGGTGGGCAAGAAGGTGACTGCCCAGAGAGGTAAGAGCAGGGCCACTGCCCCTTGGAACTGTCAAGGCGCCTGCCTCAAGGGGGGAGATAAAGACAACCTCTAGCCTTGAGGTTCGGCATAAGCACCTGAAGGTGAAGTTTTGGACCAACCCCAAATATAACAAGTTCTTCTCCAAGCTACAAGAGGAGCAGGCCCAGACTTTCTCCAAGCTCTGCGACCTGGCCAACTGGGTGGCCCTCAAGAAGAGGAAGTCCAAGGAGCAAGACTACCAGGAGGACATGCAGAAGGTGGTCAAGAAAAAGTATAAGGTGGCAGAAATCAAAAAATACCTTAAAGATGTTGCCACTGCTCTTGCTGGTGGCTTTAATTAGCCAAATAAACTTTTCTTTGCTTTGCCTATATATTTTTTACTTTTAAACTTTTAATTTTTTAATTTTTTGGATAGTAATAATCTTTTTAAGTATAAAAAGTAAGTTTCAGATACAGTTTCAATGTGGTTTTGTAAGAAATATCTTATATTTTGTTAATTTATCATTAAGCTATGTGATATTTTCAGTTATGCTTATATAAAGTATAATAAATTAAATAGAGAACTTTTTTATATTTTGTAGTTATTATGATATATAAAATATCTTTATTTTTGGTTTATTGGAATTTTAATTTTTATGGGAATAAAAAATAATTTTATAATAAAGAGTGTGTTTTACATAGTAAATTAAAAAATAGTTGCTTATATCTCCTTATTCTAATTACTTATGGTATTTTTTATTGCATTTTGAACTCTCTGGGGTCATTTTAGTATAATAATTTATTTTAAAATATTTTTTTTATATTGAAATTGTTCAGGTTAAAGTGTTTTGTTAATTAAAAAAGTGTTGACATCCAGGAAACAATATTTAGTAAAACCAGGTCGTCACTTTACTATAGTGTCAACATTAAAAGTGTGAACATGGCCACTGTCAACATTTTTAGTGTTGACATGGGCGCTGTTGCTGGCCCCACCATCATCCTAAAGGTAAACAAAAACAACACTTACCTCGTGCAAGGACTTGGGAAACACAATCAATACAAAGCTCTCCACCATGATTGCCTGAGACCCTGCAAAGCAAGACAGAAACAATGCAAGACCGTCCTACCCACCATCAAACAACAATTAGTCTAGTATGGAGCCCAGGATCCTGAAAAGCTGCCCCCAGAGGAGGCTGACCTTCAGCCGTGGGGTGGTGTCAAAACAGCAGGCTCAACCTGCCAGCAAGGTTCTGAGTAAGCGGGTTTGTGACCCACAATCCAATTATCCAGCCACTTGAAGCCAAGTTAGGAAGTCAACTCAAATTTCCAAATACAACAACATGGACAGAAGCTGATCCCCTACAGTGAATACCTTGTTTTGGTGCTTGACTCATTACAAGGATCAAGCCACCCCCTTCACTGTCCCATCATGTGATCTACACTATCATGTTCCTACTATCTACAATTCACAGTGATTATATAATACACATCTCTCAATAAAGAATATTATCTAGTTTCCAAATATTTTCCCCTTGTAACTTTGCTAAAACAGCACAGTTACAACAGCATAGGAGTTTGTTTGAGTTGTTGAAACCATAGCAGACTGCTATAACAGTATAGAAACATAGGAGTAAGTTGGGGTCACACTTAGTGAGTGTAACGGCTTATGAAAATTACACCAAAGCAAAAGCAAGCAAAAAAAGGTAGTTGAGTTTTAAAATCAACTACCTATTATTTAAAATTAACTTAAATCCTTAATAAAATACTAAATAAATTAAGGTAAATTAAAAGTTGATTAAAATCAAACCCAAAGGGCAACAAAAAGATGGGCAGCCCCATTTTGGGTCCCTGTTTGTCTATTATTTCAATAAATTTTAAGCTTTTAAAAACAAAATAGTTTAATTTTGGGCTCTTATTTTGAGTCCTTTATCTAAAAACTATTAGTAAAAAATCTTACCTTTGCTTACCCCAGATCTCCTCCTCTGACAGTGTTGGCTTCTTTGTCTTTCCTAAAGTTAATGTTAGTGTTAATAAATTTAATTTACCTGTCTTGCTTTCAAAATCAAACTCAAACTGAAGTTTTATCTTAAAAATATCTATAATTATCTATTTTAAGTTAAAACTTAAAAATTTGCTTTCTTTTGCACTCAAAATTGGATATATTAACATTAAAGTCTCCCCTTGTGTCTGGCAGCCACCCAAGTCCTCCAAAAGTCTCCCAAGTCCAAATTCTCTTTTGAATACCCCTGGTTCACTGGTTTTCTCCTGTTTGGACCCTGTCAGTAATTTGCTGTTAACTTTGCCTTACCTTAGTGAAATGGCTAGTGAGCAGATAAGCCAAAACCTTTATAAAATGATGGCCTGTTAATTCATCAATAAAAGAAGCTTCTGATATATTGCAGTCAAGACTAATTGATCTTGAAAGCTTTTGACAAAATGGATTCAGGCCAATAGATGCAAGGCCAACCAGGAGCATCCTAGGCCATCAATTAAGGTTGAATCCTGATTGACCAGAGTTATTCCAGAATACCTTAGCAACCCGCCGGGTTAGCAGTAAAATAGGTTTGATAACAAGGCACCAAGAAGATGATGAGATTCCCCAAGAAAAAAGAGGATTGGGATCAATTTGCACTGACAGACTGCCAGTGCCATCATAAATTTCTGCTGTGAAAGGTTGCTAGACAACCTGATTATTAATGCTCTATAAATAGAGCAATTAATTGGTGCTGCCACTGCTGTCATGCCAATGAATGATCCATAGCTATGAAGTAAATAGTACCCAGCACAGGGTACTATTTTTGAATCACATGTCATTGCATGGATGCCTGACTCTGGGGTTGATGCTGGCAGTCTAGGGATGGAAAGACTGGACAAGCAAGAGTTAGAAGCATCAGATGAATTATCCTGGAAAGAGGGTGTAAGCTCTATAAAAAACCATTCCATTCAACTAATGGAAGAGAGACAAAAATAAGATATCCCTACTGTAGAACATTTTTGAAGTAGAAGATAAATCCAAGTTCAAAGACCCCTGTCAGTACTCAAAGACCTTAGCAAGCCGCCAGCTAGAGATCCACTTGTATATTGCCTTCTTTGGACATCAGTTGTTGTCACCCTGCCAAGGAACAAATAGAAGCCGTAGATAACGCTTTTTTCATACAAGCATTCCATTCCACAGAATGGCCATGATTACACATATCCTTAATAAATCAAATAATGATCAGACCAACAAATCCAATGGCAGAAACAAAAGTTTGGACATAGCTGATATGTTTATATTTTTAGCAATATATGAGTTAATTGTAGTCATTTCCTAAAACAATTTAATATTTTTCTATTTGCCTAGGTTCAATTTCTCTAGCATATTTATCCTTTTAATCTGTAGCTTAAGCTTAGAAATAAAAGTCATCTCAATTTTAACTTTATTCTAAAAATCAATGATACTTTTAACCTTTTAGGGATTTAATTTTTGGTAAGTAAATAACAAAAGAGCTTTTAAGATAGAGATTTTTATAATAATAAGGCAAATACAATCAAAATAAAAGGATCTTTCAGGATACCAGGAGTACTGTGGAGCTCCAGCAGGTGAGGGAGGAGTTGAAGAAGGTACTAGAATGACCCACCAGATGATGGGACATAACTTTAACAGGTAGGAAAAGGCCTTCCCAGCCCCAGCCCAGGGCCCAGCTTCTGGCAAGGCAGAGTCAATCAATCCTGTGAGCGCCAGGTAAAGCACTTGCAGGAATTGGCTACTCTGGCCAGCGGCATTAGAAGTGGGTGGGGTTGAGATGGGCGGTTTGGGTGTCTGGGGTGATTCCACGGGGACCAGGTAGGCAGCAGGATTGTTGTATTTCCTGTTAAAGATCAAAGGGTAAATGGTGATTGCTTTGTTGTCACAGACAATTTGGTAGGGTTCCTTGGGGGCGTTTGGGCGGGTGTATCACTGCAAGTCTTCCAAGGTCCAGGGTTTGTGATCAGGATTTAGGGGATACTCAGTAAAATGCACAGGGCCAAATGGAGCATTGGATGGACAGTAGTAGTCAAAGGCTTTGGTTTTGTCAACTGGAGTCTGGATATCTATCCTAGTAGATGGGTACTGACGCTTTGGTGTATGCAGATGGAAGAGTATCAAAAATATGTATGGAAACAGATGGGTGAACCAAAGGCTCATAACAACTTTATTTGGTAAGGATGATGATACAAAACTTTTTCAGGTGCTTCTGATTTATATACTTACTCACATGCAAGTGCCTCTGGGCATTCTTCTGGTGCTATCTGTGTGGCAAGGCTTGGCATCTCAGGTTCTGTTGTTTGGCTGGCTGCTTCATGGTTATTTTTGGGGTTTTCAGGAACAGTTGTTTGGCTTGTTGGGGGCCCATCTTGACCTGACTTGTCATTTGTTCTAGCAGGTTTGGCTACTGGGGTCATGGGGGTTTTCCCAATTTGATTGTCATTTTGGGACTGGCTTGACAGGAATTCTTGAGGTAAAAGAACTTGATTAAAAAGGGGTTTCCAATTGGGAACCCCAATTTACTTGATGGAGGATGGGCTTGAACTAGGTTTACTGGGCAGCTAAAATTAGCCTGCCCAGGCCCAGCCAAACTCACCAAGGCTTGGGCATAGCTTTTGGGGCCCATAACAGGCTATGCAGCTGCCACCAGGGCAGGAATGGTTCCTGCACCTGGGTTTTGCTTTTCAAAGCAAATCCAGGTGAAGGCAAATCTCCCCCACCCACTAGCCCCGTCTGGCAGCTAGGAGCGGGTTTGATTCCTGCCCGGGGCTTCAAACTTGTTACTTTTGTAACAGGATCTATTAAAATACTCTTTTTATTTAAGCAGCTCAGTTTTTCTAGATCTTTTAAAGTTTTAAAGTTAAAAACTTTTTTGAAATTGTACTAGTTGGATCAAAAAGCTGAAAAATGTTACCAAAAACTTTATTTCAACTCTATAAATAAAATAATCTAATCATAGGACTTTCTTAAATCATTTAACAGTCCCTGAAAGATAATACTATGTAGTTTTTGGCAGTAAAACTTTGTAAAGGAGACAAAAAGTAAAATTTAATACTAATAAATGCAAAAAATAAAAATAAAATTAATAGATAATTTTAAGTAAGTGAAATGTTTTTATTTAATATTTATATAAATTATGTAAAGAAGAATATCTTTTTTAAGTGATAATTGGATCAAAAATGATTGAAAAATAGTAGATATCTTAAGACTAAAAAACTTACCTTACCCAATATCTGCTTAAAGCCAAAATTTTGAGGTGTGAATTTAGGTTAGTAAATTTGAAAGAAAAAACTTACCCTGCCCATGAGCAGCTTAAGGATGAAAGCTAAGATTTGGTAGTTGGCACAAAGTTCTCACCAAACCTCAAGATCTGCTGCAGTAAAAACTGGGCACTTTTTAAAAAATGTTAGTAATTAGTGTCAAGTATATACTTCTGGGAAGTGAAATAAACGAGATAAAGGGGAAAATTAAGAAGAGAATGATACTTTATTGGATATGAATATAGGATAATATATAGTGTCATGGAATGCCACATACTGTCCATGCACGTCATGGGAGTCATGGGGCTTATCCAAACAATGTTCCTCTTAAGTCACAAGGCTTGTTCAAGTTGTGTTCTGCTTAGGATCCTGAATGTTTGATTCCCGTGATAGATGGCTGAATGATAGTAGCGCCACCGACTTAATGATTAGTTGGGGAATCATTCAGCAAGTCACTTGGAAAATTAATTTCCTGAGAGGGAGTAATTGAAGATGTTGCAACATCTCCCCCTGAGGTACTGGAAGGTGAAACCTTAGGAATTTTCTTGAGAGTGTTGGGGATACAGGCTTGGTATTGATCCAGTTTGGTGTTGGGTACAGGGAGCCTGGAATTGTGTTGGGCTGTTCTTGCTTTACACAGGCGGAGGTGGTTGTGGTGCATGTGCTTTAGTTTGGTTTGAGCTCCAATTCTCTTGACAAGGTAGGTATTGTTGGGCTTGACCTTCATGACAATGCCTGGCCCTTGTAACCCTGGATCCAATTTGTGGTGATTGTGGTTGACAACCCAAATCTTTTCCCCTACTAGGAATCTTTTCTGTTGTAATGGGATTTCCTTTCTTGGCTCTTTTCTTTTACATATCTACTTTGTCCCTTCTAGCACGTTGCACATGTGGATTGTTCTTGTTTGGTACTTTCTTGGGTAGAGGTAAATGTGGTCCTGCAGTAGTACTGACAAGGGCAGGCTTTTTCCTGTGTTGCAGTTTACTTGTGCTCTGAATACCATGAGTGCTGTAGGTAACATGTCAACCCAGGCCTTTGTATTGTTAGCAGATGAATTACTGAGGGCTTCTACTAGCAAGCTGTTTAGTTGCTCTACTCTTTCATTTTCTTTGTGGGTGATAGGGGCTGACAGTGATGTGCTTTATTCCATTTTTAGCAAGGTAGATATTGGTGTCAATGGTCTTAAGTTTGGTGCCCCCATCTGTGATTAGGAGGTCAGGCTTACCAAACTTAGCTATGATTTCTTTCCTAATGAATTGTCTCACATTGTTGCCCTTGTGCTCTTTAGTGGCTTGCTCCACGGGCATCTGGTTGCATAGTTGATAGCTGTGATGTACGTTTTGCCCTTGTTTTTGCCTGGCATTGGTCCCACAATATCCAATGATCACACCTTAAAGGGTTGTGTGATTAATACTGGTAGTACTGATTTGGGTGGTGCCTTGGATTGGGCATACTTTTCACAGACTTTGCATTGTTCCGGTACTTCCTTGATTTCATCTAGCATATTGGGTCACTAGTAGCACGTCTTGAGGTACTTGTGTAAGTTTCTGCTACAGGTGTGTCCCAGGTCTCTGTGATATCTGAGGATGGTGTCAATCTTTTGCGTTGATGGGACGTAAGGTATAGTGTCACCACTTGAAAGTATTTGATGCAGGGTACCATATACATTTTGAACAGATGTTTGTTCTTAAGGACTTTCTCTTAGATGTCCATTGGTGTGCCAGGTGGGAAGCCTTCCTTGAGATTCCCCATGATAAGCATGGTCCAGTCAGGGTCCCCATCAGTGCATAGGGCGTGTTTACTGTATAGCCTTAAAAGGGTGTCTGTGGTAAGTATTTCCTTGCCTGGTTTGTATTCAATTTGTGTTGGATATCTATGTATGAGACTCCTCCACTCAGCTTGTCTTCTTGATAGATGTTGTTGTGTTTTGAAGAACACTAGTGACTTGTGATTGGTGAGGACTGTGAATGTTTGGGCTCCTTTCAGATAGCATTGCCATTTCATGAGACAGTGCATGATAGCTACCAGTTCTTTGTCATGTATGGGATATCTTTTCTCATCATCAGAAAATTTCCTTGATTCATATGCTACAGGGAGGAAGTCCTTTTATGTAGTTTGAATTTGGTGTACTCCTCCTATTGCATAGTCAGACGTGTCAGTTTCTAGCTTGTATATTCCCTCACAATTTGGATACTGGAGTATAGGGGTGGTGACCATGCACTCTTTTAGTTGTCAGAAATATTGAGCTCTTAGCAGGGTCCATACAAATTTGGTTGTCTTGCCTGTGATTGTTGACAGGGGAGCAGTTAAGGCACCACATTCAGGGATAAACCTTCTGACATAGGCTACCATACCTAGGAATATTCAGAGTTAACTCTTTTTCTGTGGTGCTGGAATGTTGGTTATGTCATGTATCTTCTCTGGGTCTGGTTTGATTCCATTCTTGCTGATAATGTGACCAAGGAATGGGATTTTGAACAAGAATAAGTTGCACTTTGAAGGTTTGGCAATAAGTTGATTTTATTTAAGGGCACAGAGGACTAGGTGGACATCTTCCCAGTGTTGTGTTACTGTTGGACTGTATATGATTATGTTGTCTAGGTATATGATTGCTCTTTTTCTGATGTGTTCCTTGAAAACCTTGTTCATGAAGGTCACAAAGGTACTGGGGGCGTTTTTCATACCAAAATTAAGAACCACACATTCAAAGGACCCATATTTGGTTCTGAATGCTGTATTTGTTATATCTTCTGGTTTCACGCAAATTTGGTGGTAACCTGCTATCAAGTCAATCTTTGTGAAGAATTGGGACCCCCCAGGGAGTCAAAAAGGTCATTGATCAGGGGCAGGGTATACCTGTTCTTAATTATGACATTTTTGAGCGCCCTGTAGTCTGTGACCAGGCAGAGTCCTCCATCTTTATTTGCCACAAAGAAGACAGCAGCATCAAAAGGTGACTTTGAGGGTCTAATGAGGCCTTTTTCAAGGGCTTTGTCTAGATAGGCTTTCAGAGCATTGTCCTCTTGGGATGTGAGGCAATAAATAGGTTGTGCCTTTGGTACTTTTCCCTTGAGGTTGATCTCATATTATATGCCACAGTTGGATGGTAACCCTGGTAGTGTTTCCTGGAAAACAGAAGGGAATTACTTGACAAGCTGATCTCAGATATAGTCCTGTTCACATCTGGATTCTGTATTCTTCAAACAGATAATATCATACATGCAGGTGTTCCAATTGATTTTGCTAGGGTCTTTTTCCTCCTCTGTTTCCATGATTTTCATAAATACATGGTCCTTCATGAGTGTATCAAGACAAGTTGGGTAAACATGGTGATACACCTTGCCTTATTGTATGGTGAGGGTAGCGCTATCCCAGTTGATATGAGTTTTGGTCTTCCTCATCCAATCCAAGCCAAGTATAACATCATACTTGGGGATTGGTATGATAGGGCCACTAAGCGTAGTCTGCATGTCTCCTATTTGGATGTGGAAGGGCTTTGCTTCCTTGATGACTGGTGTGCTTCTATTATCTGCCATAATAACTCTCTTAATATTACTTTGGACCATGTGTAGTTTCATGAGTTTGGAAAAAATTTCATTTACAAGGGATTTGTCTGCTCCAGTGTCAAATAGTACTGTGCCTTGATATCTGCAAGAGTGGAAAGGATAAGTGGGGAGTTTATTTCCAGTTTGGGAGGCAAACAGTAGAGGATTGCTTGAGGATACTTGGATCATGATGATTGAGTCCATGTCCTGGTCCCTGTACAAGCCTTGTAAAGTGGGGGAGGGTGGTTTGCCTAAGCACTCCCCTGAGTTTTCCCCTCCTTGTTGGTGTCTTCAGTGCTTGCTTGGTTAGCTTGAGCAGTGTGATTCCCGTTTCAAAGATGGGTGTTGTTGGCTTGATTGTTCTGCTTTCTGGGTTGATGGTCCTTCTTTGCTGTTGTGCTCTCCTTTTGTTTATTTGTTGTTTGTAGGTTGTCAGACTTTTTTGCCATATGTTTTCTTTACAAGAATGCATCCTGGAGGTTCTTGCAGCAGGTCATGTCAAACTGATGTCTAATGTGTGTGGGAAGACCATTATAGAAGTCTAGGCGTGGCCCAGATTCATCAAAGTTAATGGTGTTGGGAGCTTGGTCACTTAGTTCTTCATATATTGCAATGTACTCCTCAATTGTTCCAGTCATTTTGAAAGTTCTGAGCTCTGGCATGATTACTACGCCGTAATTTTTCATGGAGAATCTTTTGAGGAAGGCGTCTTTGAACATATCCCAGTCTTCACTGTGATTAGGATGTTGTTTGAGTCATTTGCTTACAAAGCGTGAGGCAGCCCCAGTGACATAGAGGGATATCTCACTGGCCCAGAGTCTGCGGGGGTACCCCACTTGTGTAAACTTGCTTTGAGTGCTTTGAATTCAGAGGTTGGCATTCTCCTGATGTAATCCTGAAAATGTCCCAATCTCTGCTGAGTGTAGACGTTGAAACACAATGTTGGGTATCTCAGTTGTCTGCAAGGTTGGAGTTGGTGACAGGTTCAGGAGTTTACGGGTGTTGAGGAGACTATACTGTTTGGTAGGGACAAGGACGTCTTTAAAGACAAAAAACCCTGTATAGACGTCCTGTTCTTCTTAATAGTCTCTTCAACCTGAGGGAAGTGCCATTTGCTGGATTCTTTTCTTTAGAGGAATTTTTCCTTAAATTTGTGTTGGTGTGGATAACCTACTTGTGCTACTACTGTCAATTATATAATTCTGGGAAGTATAATAAACAAGATAAAGGGGAAAATTAAAAAGAGAATAATAATTTATTAGATAGGAGTTTAGAGTATTATATAGTATTATGATAAGCCACATGTTGTTCATGTACATCATGGCAGTCATGGGGCTTATCCAAGCAATGTTCCTCTTAAGTCACAAGGCTTGTTCAAGTTATGTTCTTCTTAGGATCCTGAATGTTTGATTCTTGTGATAGATGACTTAATGATAGTAGTACCACTGACTTAACAATTAGTTCAGGAATCATCCATTGAGTCACTTGGGGAATTAATTTCTCAAGAGGGAGTAATCAAATATGTTGCAATATTAGCAAAATTGACTTACCTAGACCAAGATCTGCTTCAGGGAAAAAGCCTAGTTTTTTAAATCTATGTTAGAAAATCAGTAAAAATAAAACTTACCAACCCCAAGATCTGCTGTGGACCAAGTCCAACTAAAAGGATTTGAAGGTTAGTAGTTTATTGGAAATGATTACCTGCTGAAATGCATCTTTGTTTAAAAAAGATTAGTTGATCAAAACAATACTTACTAAACCAAGATCTACTTCAGGGGAAAAATCTGTTTTTTTTAATTTAGGTTTATTAATATAGTAAAAAATGATTACCTAACATTGGTTTGCTTTGGGGCAAAGCTCCTTTAAAAAATAAATGAAGTTAGTATTTAAATGTAATGATGAAATGCTTACTTGAAATCAGCTTTGATTTGAGTCTCCAAATGATTTAGTTTTTACCTTCTAGTTACCTCTATAATTAAAATCAGCTTCAAATTTTTAAAATTATGTTTACCTTCAATATCTTTGATCTATTATGCTTCAAACATTTAGAATAGTGCATATTTTGAAGCTTACCTTTTGAGTTTGAAATGAATCTATATTATTTAGAAGTGAAAAGTTAGTATTGTATCTGAATAAAGGTTAAATTGCTTAGGTGCTTCTAATTATATCTTCTTGGCAAAGAAATAGATGGGATCAACCAATCATAATTGATGAAGTCATTTCTAGCTCCAATGGTTATCAGTGAGTTTTAAATAAGAAACTTTAACGCCTTACCTTAATATCAAACTGTACTAATTTACATCTATTAAATAGATACTCTACTTAAATTTAAACTGCCACAGGTAGGGATGTCGTGAGACACTTCAAAGTGCCCAACAACCACTTCCAGCAGCAGCATTGGCCATCAAAACAAACTAATTAATAGGCACAATTGTTTTTGTTATCAGCCATTGTCAGACTTAAAAATAGGTAAGTTCTTCCAAGTCAAAACATATAAAAATAATTTCCCCAGTGACTTGAGTGGTTATATATGATTAAATAAGTCATCTGGCCCAGATAGTGTCCCCCACTTGGCACCTTGCTTGAGCCACCCAAAGATTTCCTTGATTGGATTCAGGAATGAGAAATAGGCGGGGATGTATAAAAGGTGTAAAGGCGCTGTAGCCAATTGCTGGGAGCCAATTTCTACACCAGACTCAATTACCTGGAACTCATTTAGAATTTTTTTCACTTTTTGGAGCTCAACATTGTCCAACACAATGATATTGGTGAACCCTGAGCTAGTGACTTGGAGGTACTCCTGAACAAATTGGAGAAATTCAAGAAATGTCCCACTATTATGCAAACTCTTGATCATTTGATACAGCTTGATGCCAAGGGGACCAAGAAGAGCTACCATTGAGTATGCAACAGAACAGATAGCCACATGTTGGGTTATACCATCCTTTTCACCTTTAGGCATATAGCTATAGCCATTGCGCATGAACAACAAAAAGGAAATTTTGACACTGTAATAGAATTTTACTGTGTCCTTATCCTTAAGTGCAGTATATAACTTGGCATATTTCTAATGGGTCTCAATTTTTATTGGGCTATACTAATTGTACAGGAATGCCTTGAGTTTTCCTCCAAGAAAAGCTCAGTCCTCTGATCACACAATAATAAAATGGAGCCAAGGCCTTTACTAAAAAATGTATTTGATCATGGACTGAATATTTTCCAGTTCAAGATGACAGTTTTGGTTGATCCACTGACAGATGGCCCATTTGTGCTCCTTGACTAATAGGTTTGGCTTGCACCAGGACTTCTCTAAAAGGATAACAGTACCTGTTTTCAGGAATATACTATAAAGCCTATGTGTGGATTTTGCTGAAATACCAACAATTGCTGAAGCCTTCTTGTAGTCCTGTGTCTCCTTGATGAGCCTGATAAAGGTCTCACAGATAGAGTTGGGGATGATGTGGTACTTGGGCTTTTTGGCGTTGGGAAGTGAATCCAAAGGCTCATCCATGACATAGGACATAGGTACTTGGCTGCAGAACACGGCAACCTTCTTAAGCACTTTCTGCCCTTTAGTTGTTTGTAAATAATGTGGCTCTTTTTCATCATCTTGCCCTTTGCTATCACTTACGTAAGGCTTTTACATGGTGTCAAGGACTGGCTTTACCTTCCCCATGATAGTAGTCATAACACCATCACTGTAGTATATAGGGCTGTATACATAATACACCCTCTCAGTGGTGATGTCATTTACTGTTTTGGTGGTGATGACCTTGGTGTATTTTCTGGTCAGCTTCTGGACTCTGGGATTTATGCTCTGTGCCCTTGCACCCTGTGAAACCTGAACTGGCTGTGTCAGTGCAACCTCACTATTGAACTCTTCTCTCCAGTCTCCTTCCTGAACAGGCACTCGTGTTGAACTAACTCAATTTTTTGACCCACAAGGGTTTCCATATCTGTGGCATACTCCTTTGGTTCCTTGGCTCTGTTGTTGGAATACATCCATTTTGGTATAAAATTAAAATTAAAATCATTTTATCTATGTATTTTATCTATTGTAATTTTTATCTCTCCATATATAGTAGCATGAAAGCTTGTAGTCACTACTGTTTATTTCAAATTAGGCTTTATATTTTTATACTAGTTATTTTTGTCTGTAAATGTGTACTGTTAATCATATGTTTGGATAAATTTGATCTTTCTATTAATTCTAATCCCAAAACAGACACTCAGAATCCTTATTTCCTTTTTTATTCTAGATTTTATTCTTAATTAGGACAAGCTGGTAACAGTGTTATAGATTCATTGATTTGTTTTGATTTTAGTTATTTTTGTTGTCAGTTTCAGTTACTATTAGGGTTTGTTGTTGGATTGATTTTTTAACTTTTGTGACTGAGTTCCTGTAAGGTCTTGCCCATAATGGCGCAAGGTTATAGACTAGAGCGTGCAAGGCATTAGAATTCAAATTTAAAAGATATAGAAACATAGGAACTGTCTGTAAGATAATCTTACAGAACCCTGCTAAAAACCTATATTGTGTCACAAAAGGAGTAATTGAGTGTAAGAACCCTGATCAAAGAAGATAAAATAAAGTATTTAATAGTGAACAATTTGTAACTAAGGGAATGTCCATATTAGTATATTCTCCATCTGCAAATTGGTACATATAACTATTGAATGCTTCCTTAAGGGAAAACAATGGATATAACAAGCCTAAGGCTTGTTGTTTTACAAGTTCCATCTGTTTAAGGAAAGGAAAAGGCTAAACTTTAAAATGAAACTAATAAAAATTTATAAATTTCTAAAAATTAAGATCTCAAGTTTAAAATTAGATAAAATTGAAGGGGAAGAAATCACTTAGAATTTTGGCTTAAAGCCTACTCTTCACAAGTTCTTTATTATATAGACTTGTCCTTCTCAGTCCTTGTGAAGATTGGCAGGAGGGAAAACAGCCAAGAAAAAGGAGCAACTGAGGAAGCCACAAGAAGAACCTGGAGAAAGAAGAGCCGTACAGATCAACAGAAGTTGCAGATCAGCAACGTGAAACTGGAGAGCAGCAAAGACATAAGCAGGAGTTTAAAAGGTAAGAATAGATGAGAATTTTCTAACTTTAAATTAGACATATATAAGGAATAGAGAACAGCAGAGCAAGCAACAACAACAATTTGAACACAAATAGCAAAAAAAAACAAGGTAATAAAATTGAAATACTTAAATATTAACTTTCAATTCAAAAATCCAAATATTAAAATGCTGGAAGTTTTTAAAAAAATGAAAAAATATTAAATATAATAACTTAAAGAGCCTGCCCTTTGAGGCAGGGCATGACAGTTCCATGCGTTCACAAAAAACATAGTAAAAATAGTAGATTTTTTCTGTGACTGAAGCTCATGCGCTTTAGTGTTTGGTACACTTGCTGTTGAATCATCATACATTTGTCCCCAGTTTATATAATTTTTTGTGTCTGTACATTTTTGCCAAATAGTGCACATTTTCTGTGGAATTATCTTCTATTTAGATTTAACAAGTTGAAATTCATTATGTGACTGAACCTATGCGTTCTGAACTGAACAGTTTATGTTTATCTCAACAGGTTTGAAAAATACTGTACTAAAAATGATAGCTCTAGCTGCTCTAAATACTGATGTATAGAGTGAAGTGCTGTAATTGGGCTTACATCATAATCAAAGGCTTGGACTTGATTTGATCCATCTAAATTCACTCTTAATATACATTTAAAAACTAAAAACAGCATATCTCTATGAATGCTAAACTGACCTTAATTTTCAATAGCTTATTAAAAAGCTACAGATACACTCTATATTTTGACGCCGTCTTGAACCCCAAATAAAACTGGTTTCCCCAAAAATAATACACTCTATATTTTGATAAGATTTAGAAAATCAAATGTCAGAAATCTGTGGACCGTGGTAATATATCATTCACCAGATGATCTCCTAAGTCTTCTAACATTAGGAAAGTACAGTAGTTTTAAAAGCTATGGCAACAACCAAAAATTCTTCAGATTTAAACAAAATGATTTCAGATTTGAACAAAATCCAAGTTGCGCAAGATTCAGGATTCAATTAATTTAAAAAATTTCAGTTAGTAAATGAACTGTCAAAAAAAACAAAATTTCACTAGCCCATTATACAAAATTATATCAAACATCAAGCAATGTGATTCAAACCACAAACAAAACAAACTGTCGCAACAAGTGAAATGGATGAATGCTGTTCCGGAGTATATTATAATCCAATCAGGATTCATATGAGGCACCAACAGAAGGACTAAAATGAAACAAAATTTGAGCAATCTAGAAGCAAGATTCCACAAGCACAAAAAATGAACTCATACAAGATGTGTAGAATGAGCAGCCTAAAATAGAAAAATAACAGTTTAACAGCCAATCAACAGCTATTCAATTTAGGAACAGAGGCATTTTATTCATTTTCATGGCTTCTGATTTGTTTGAAATGGTTTTTAGAACCTTCCAAATGTGGACTCAAGATTACAATAAAAATAAACCATTAAATTTTAAGATTTCTACTTTTAGTGATTTTATCTTAGGTTTTTTTACGATGGTTTTTACTAGCAACATCTTCAACGGCGCCAGCATCCAAGCCAGCAGCAGTCAAGCCAGCTTTAATGGAGGTGAGGCTCAGGGCGTGGAGGCACTCATTTATACCCAAGCCTTTGAGGCGGGTAACAAGGAAGCTGACCTGTACCTGACCACTGACCACTATGGCTTTGACTTGTTTGAGAGCCACTTAGCGTCTAGCTCTTCCCCTGCTCCTGTACCCACCCCCACACAAGCTGCCTTTCAACCAACTAATCAGGATGGCAACCTTGATTTGGAACAACTTCCTGCCACCAGCCAATCTGCCCCTACAGTCAATCAGGCTTCAGCTCCTGCAGCCCAGCGCCCCAAACAATGAATCATCACCACCCAAATTCTCCAGGAAATTGTGGCACTAAACCTACAGGGTCTGTCATGGGACCAGATTGCTGCCCAGTTTCAATTCACCCAAGCCACAATAATGCAGGAATTCAATAACTTAATGAATAAGGGGAATCTGATCAGGACAGCCAAGAAGCCAAAGAAGGCCCCCAAGTCCCAAATCAATGAGGCATACCCAATCATTTTTGACCTCCTCCAGCGGGACCCCAAGCTTCCCCTAACCCAGGTCCGCAAACAGCTCACAAACCATAACATATGGGTCTCTGAGCGCATGTGCAGCTCTGGATGCACAGAAAGGTGGCTTCCATACGGGTTCTTACCAATTTTGCTGGCAACCAATGGGATGGCACTGAGGATTCCCCATATGATATTGACATCAAGGCACCCCTGGTCTGATGCCTGACAGGTTTATCAGATGACATCACTTTCATCTCTTACCATAAGCTATCCATAGCTTTTGACAATTTCAACGCGCAAGGAAGAGCCACCACCCAAAAAGGGAGGAAGAAGATCAAGAAAGGGACGTTCATTGATACATTCCTGGCTGTTTCAGCCAAGGGTTTTGTCTACTATTAAACAAACCCAGATTTCACCAATGGCTACAAGTACAGCCACATCCTCTGTGGATTACTCAACTCCTGGGATGGCTTGAATTCAAAGCATCAGGTTTTCTTGAACCACCAGATGGAGGGTAGCTCCACTTTCCTTCAGGCCATCAAGCAATGCAGGCACCAGGTCTCTGTGTACCCAGCTGGCCACGCAGACATCCATCTGGCTGATATTGTCTTCTTCAACATTGGATCCACACAATGGGAGCACTGCCCTCAGACTTTCAACAACCTCTATCTTGGGGACCTTGACCACAATTTTCTCTTTGGCTGCCAAATGGTGGCTGACTTGTTTGCCCAAATTATCTTCCACGTGAACATGGGCAACCAATCACACAAAGATAAGTGCCTCTCATCTTGTGCTACTGTCACCTACCAGCCCATCCAGCCAATGACGGATGAGGAATATGACAAGCGTTATATGGCAGCCATCACACACAATCCTCCTACCCTAACCCACCACCAACACTCCTCACCCGCAAGCCCAACCCACCCAATCCCAGACCCCCAGGCCAGCACTTCCTCTACGTCTTCTTTCCTGCGCTATTCTGCCTCCTAGGCATCCCTCTTCCCTGCCCCAATAAACCCCATTTTGCCAAACATTTTCTATTTATATTATATTTATTTTGAACTTCAATTGTTCATATTTTCTTTGTTTATAGTTGGTTTTATTCTTTATGTTCAGCTTATTTCTATAAAATCATATATTTACTATTCCATGTATCTAGATCCAGAACACAGTTATTTTTAGCACTTAAACACAGCCCCTTGTGAAAATATTAACAACAATTTGGTGATCAGCTAAATTTGAATTATAAGATTATAAGTTAACTGTTTTTAGATAAAGTTGTTACTGATCCAAATTCAAAACCTTAATGATAAACTTTAAGCCAATCAGGAGCCAAGTGATAAAGTGATTGTTGTGACATAAAGGGTCATTCAATAATTCTTTGGTGCATGTGCGCTAACTAATATGATTGGCTGGATGTTTTGTCATTGTACACCATTGCCGCTGTGGCAAGTTGTTGATGGACTAGTGCCCAATCAGCTACTGGTTTAGCACTAGTCCATCAACAAATTTCCACAGCAACAATGGCGCACAATAGCAAAAGATCCAGCAAATCATATTAATTAGCGCACATGCATCAAAGAATTATTGAATGACCCTTTATTTCACAACCATCACTTTATCACTTGGCTCCTGATTGGCTTAAAGTTTATCATTAAGGTTTTGAATTTGGATCAGTAACAACTTTATCTAAAAACAGTTAACTTATAATCTTATAATTCAAATTTAGCTGATCACCAAATTGTTGTTAATAATTTCACAAGGGGCTATACAAAGCGCCAAAAATAATATGGCAATTATGGAAGCAATGCCAACACAAAGCAAACAACACATTGAGATGAGCGTAAAACATATACACAATGGGTAAAAATATGGGATGATGTAGCAAATGGGAAAACAAAAAGGAATAAATAAAGAGGCAACAGTATCAGAATAATACAGATTTTATTGGGGTTAAAGCTATAAAAACACATGAAAAGGTTAGTAAAAAATCAATGAGAGAATTGGAGAAGCTGCTTAAAGACCTTAGCTCTGCAATTGCAGAGATCAAAGAAATTGACTGCAAGGTCAAAGCCAGAGTGAAGTCTGCTGTCCTTGAAGGGGACAAATTAGACAAGTTGTCTGCAAAGGTGTCAGGGATCCAGTCTCAGACAGCTGGCCCGCCGTTTCTGGGGGTAACTTGGGCTGAGGTTTTTGCAGGCAGGGCCCACCACAAGAGAGGAGCTAACTTTAGAAGGTAGGAAGCAGACTTCCCCACCCAAGACCATGGGCCAACAGCTGGTACAATGTTGTCCACCACCCCTGTAAGGGTGATGTACACTATTCCTAAAAGCTTGCTGGTATGGTTGGTTGGAAGGTTGGGTGAAGAGGCTGGCATTGGTTTGGGTGTTACAGGTGGTTCCATATAGATATTGTAGGCTGGGAGATAATTGAATTTTCCTCTAAATAGTTTTTGGGTGGAGAATAGCCACAAGCCTTGGCAGTTGTATCTAATAGCAGATTGGATGTGGGCTAGCGGGTCAAGTTTGAGGGTTTTCTCTGGTGTATAATCCTTATATTTGGGCTTCAAAGGATATTCAGTGAAGTGAACGGGCCCAAAGGGTGCACCAGATGGACAGAAAACTGCAGGCAGTGGGGCAGGAGGGCCAGGAGATCTCAAACTGAATTGATAGACGGCAAATACAAAATATGGCAATAGCTGTAAGAGCCAAAGTAACATAACCTTTATTTAAAAATGGCAATAAGGTTTGAGCGCATAATCTATAGGCATATATAGCATTCTGCCTCCAAACTTAGTATTTTCCATCAGGGCTTTATCAAAATATCAGGAAAAGTGCAGGCGGGCAGTCAGAGGGCCCGGGTGTGGGAGCGGCAAAATGGCACCTCAACTGGGTGTTCTCTCATTGGTCAGAACATCTAATTTGGTCACTCAATTTTCTTGATTCTTTGCTATGGTCACGGGGTTGGGCCCAAAGCCCAGGTTTATCTTTGTCAGTAGGGTTTGATTGGTTACTTGAGAGGACTTTAAAATCATGAAATTCACAGAGGCGTCATCTCTGCTTCCATTAGGCAATTTGAGAGGCTCCTCTTTGGGCGCCACCATGGTTGAGCTGGTGCAGGTACTCTGGCTTTGGGACTTAGCAGGAGCCTCAGCTTGCAGGGGCTCAATCCCAAAAAAACGCGGGCAAGCAGGCCCTTGGTCCATGGGCCCAGCGGCCTGCAGGAATGTAGGTTCAGGGTTTGAATCCCACCCTTGGGCCCGGGTTTCCCGGGGTAACAAATTGTCAATCCTGACAAAAGGCCCTTATGACCAAAATACCAGACACCCCTGAGAAGACAATCAAGCGCCTACTCAACATTCAGAAGACAGTGGTTGAGAGCCTGCAATTCAAGTCCTTTGCCCTCTCTGTGCTGTCTGTCTGGACATACAACCCTGAGATTTATGTACATCTTAAGCCAGAAAAGCGCTCCAGGAAAGAGAACACTGAATTGCCAGCACATTTACTTGTGCCAAGAATGGTGAAGCCTGCTGAAGCTGCCGGCAAGGAGGAAACCTGCAAAGGTACATAAAAAATTATTATTAATAAAAATTCCAAAATACTTACCTTTTTTTAGAAAACATTGATAGTAAACTCTTCTGGGTCCTGGTTCCTTTTGTCCTGCCCACTTTCTATTCAAATTTTGCCACTCATGTGGCCAAACAGCTCTATCTTTCCCCCCTATCCTGCAAGAGCTCAAAGACAGGGTCCATGGGTCCTTTCCAATGTTGCAGGAGGCATTGGCTGAGCTTACACATGCCAAGGGGGCATCTGAGTGGGCATTTACTGCCTATAAGGATGCCCAATTGGTCCGCATTGACCTGGTGGTCCTCAGTGGAGTTTACTATGTAAACTCCATTGATCTTGTTTAGGACGTCCTGGAGACGCTCCCATTCAAGAATGTACTGGAGATGGGCTGGGCCCATGCGGCTGCTTGCTTCTGCTACCCTGTGGAGCACATGCTGTCTTACCTGCTGGACAATTTTGGGCGTGCAGTGGCAAAACTGGCTGTTGCAGATGCAACAGCCGTAAAGAAGACAAAATCCTCCTGGCAGATTTTGGGCTGGCATGGAGTGCTGACAAGACAGGGGTCCTGCAAGCAATGGAGCTGACCTTTGCTGAAACCAAACACAAGAAGAAGATCAGTCCAGTTTTTAATAAGTTGTGTGGGTTTACTGAAGTCTTTGCTGGGCAAAGGCTTCATCTGGTGGTTTACCCGGGGTATCTCTTCTACTTTGGAATTGGCGCCAGCGTGGAGGATCTTGACAGGGTCCTCCTAGGAATTGACAAGGCCAGGCTCTCCCTGGATGGGAAGAAGGTCCCCCCAGGGGTTACAACTCAGTCAACCATGTTATCCAGGACGCCCTGGTCCTGGCTGGGATATACGGGTTTGTGGCCCTACCTGAGAAGCTGCTGCTTCACTCCCACCTGACCATTCTGCCTTTCACCAGCAGGCAGGGGTATTTTAATAAGGGTGTATCCACTGTCCACAGTATGGCAGTGGAGGTTGTGCGCCACCTCCATTGCAGGGTGGGTACATACAGAAGAACCCATTATAGGCACTCTTAAATTTTTCTATATATTAATAAACATCTTATATACTCTAGTATATTTTCATTATAAATGATTTTTTTAAAGTCTTATTTTAGCAAACAAGATTTGCAAAATATATCCCAGAGAAGGTCTTAATAAAAGCATAATAATATATGTCAATAAAATCTACTTCTAATTTGTACACTTTACATTTAACTTTTTTAATTTGATTTATATATTTATTTGCCAAAAGTGATATTAATGTGTTTGCGTAATCCAGTATCAAGCATTTGGGATACCCTTAGATGCCAAAATAAAAAATGATTATAAATTAATAAATTGCTAACCTTCATTGATGGTCCTGCTGAATGTGATTGCAGGCTTGGAAACATCTAAATATAAAATGATAATTAATAAATCTTGAATATTAAATTAGAGAATATAAAAAAGTCAGAAAAGATAAGCCTTTAATTGATTGGCTGTTTGGCAAGGCATGTGGGGATGAACAAATCAGTGTGGCCATAGAATTTGGCCACAGTCTCAGCTGGGAGGGTGTGGATCCCAGCCTGTAGAAAATTAAACAGGTCTTTGGTCCCAGTTGGGGTTCCTCATTTGACGACTTGCTTGAGCCACCCAAAGACTTCCTTGATGGGATTTAGGAAGGGCAAATAGGCAGGGAGGAAGAGAAGGCGCAAATTTGCTGTGGCCAATTGCTGGGGGCCCACAGCAATGCTGGTGTCAATCATTGGGAATTCCTTGAGAATGTCAGCCACCTTATGGAGACCAACATTGTCCAACATAATGGCGTTGGTGAAGCCCAGGCTTGTGCACCCCAGGTGCTCCTGGACCAATTGAAGAAATGATAGGAAGGTCCGGCTATTGTGGGAGCCTAGTATCATTTGGTACAGCTTGACCCCCTTTGGACTGAGGAGAGCCACCGTCGATTAGGCTGTGGTGTGGACTGCAGCACGCTAAGCCATCCTGTCATTGGAGCCTTTGGGGACATAGCCATATGCATTGCACATAGATGATGCAAATGCTGATTCATCAATATAGTAAAATTTGACTGTCCCCTTGGCTTTGAGGGTAGTGCACGCCTCAGCGCATTTTTTCTGAGTCTCAATGTTGGTTGGGCTGTTTTTATTATAGGGAGATACCCCAAGCTTTTTCCAGGAAAAGCGCATCCCCTTCAGCAGATGGTGGTAAAAGGAAATTGAGGCCTCAACCCCAAAAGTAGATTTAACCATGGCCTGTAGGTTTGCCAGTTCAAGATGGCAGTCCCAGGTTATCCACTGGTGGATTGCCCATTTGGGCTCCTTGGTGAGCATGATAGAAACGTGCATGGATTTCTCTGTGGCAAGGACTTGACCCTTGTTAATGAACTTGTTGAAGGTCTTGCTGGCATACTTGTGATCCACTCCAACAAGGGCTGCAACTGCCTTGTAATCGCCCAATTCACGCATTAGCTTAAGCAGGATGATGTGTTTGATGTCAGGGATGCGCTTCTGGGTGGGCTTAGTGGGCTCAGATGAACTGGGATCCTGATTGATGACTGGCACACAAGGCATGGGCACCTTGGTTTAGAACGCAGCAACCTTCTTGACCACTAGCTGTCCCTCATCAGTTTGATAGAACTCAGGCTCCTCATCCTCTTCCTGATCACTATCACTGATGTAGGGCTTGTAGCTAGTATCAAGTACAGGCTTCACCTTCTCCAGCATGGCTGACGGGACTAACTGTTGCCGGTACACAACATCAAACACATACAAAGTAAGTTCTACCTCCTTGTTTCTAACTGTTTTTGTTGTGGTAACCTTGGTGGGCTTCCGGGTCAGCTTGGGGACCTGAGGGTTGATGCTCTGCACCCTAGCAGCTTGTGCTCCTTGAACCGGCTGTGTCAGTGCAGCGTCACTATGGAACTTTCCTCTCCCGTCTCCTCCTTGAGTAGGAACTTGGGTTGCACTAACTCTATTCTTTGACCCGTGGGGGCAACTGCAACTGCGGTGCACAACAGGTGTATTGGTACTCTGGTGTTGTGTTCCTTCCATTTCAAAATTTAATAAAATATTAAATAAATTTCAATTAAGTTACTCCCTAATTTTAATTTTTGCTTTTATCTGAATGTGGATATTTAATTAGAGTTTTTCCCACCCAATATCCCAATTATAGATTTTTTATTTCTTAATTAGTTGTTTCTGGTTTACAATGCCCATTTTAGAATACCTGAAATAATTTCCACCCATTTTCCCAAATTTTACGCCAAATTAAGCACCCAACACAATATTTTTAAAATTTATGTTTCAGATTTTGTGTCTTATTTTAGATACCTTGGTATCATTCTTGATTACAATCCATTGCACAAACTGATTGAGTGATTTCATTTACATAGTGAGTTGCTATTGTGTTTTGGTTTTGGGTTGAGTTTTGACTCTCTGTGCTTGGGTGTATTTCGTCACCGATTCACATAGTAAACATATGGGTCATTATTTTTCTTGTTATGCCTAGGCGCCAGATTTATTCTTTTATAACTTAATTGCATTATTCATATTCAAATTATTCAGAAAGCTTAAAATACAATCAACAAATTCCAAAACTTTAATTGATCTTGGGCCTAGATGATTTTTTTTAAAAATAAATCATCAATTTTAGAATTGAAAATTGCAACTTATAGTATTACTGAAAATATCTTAAGTGCTACTACAAACTACAAACCAAAAATATTTATGATGGGTTGCATGGGAGAGTAATAGCAGCCCCAAAGCTATAAATGCTATTACCCTATCTTTGGCTCATCATAAATATTCTTAGTTTGTTTCAGAAAAAAATGTTGTTGTTTTTGAAAGACTGATAACTCTATTTAAAATACACCCTCTAGTAAGCTGCCCTACTTCATGAACTTGCCCTAGTGCACCACTAGCATCTTCTGATATTTTTGTTTCTCTGGTATCATCACGTGATTTCAAATGATAAGTTATCTCAGAATATTCTGAGAAACTTTCAAATGTTAAAGGTGAAGTATACAACTTTTCATTTTTCATCAAATATGAAAGATTATTGCACAGATTTTTAACTTTGAGCTCTTTCCTTATAGGCCTAACTTTTCTCTCATAAATATAAAAGAATGACTTTTGAAAAATATTTGGGCCAGATAGCGCTGATTTATATAACTCTTTTCTTTTTTCTTCTTGCTCAAAAATATTTTTAATATCATTTATATTATTAATATAAAAATGATTTTCTTTCTCTTTTAATGTTTTTGATATTACACCAAGGTGACCATCAACAATGCTTTTTCTATGACATTCCACAAAACAATTATATTTTATAGAACCCTTAATATATTTAGGTGCCTCTTTAAATAAGTAATATAAAAATTCATATGATCTAAAATGATTTCCATTATCAGTCCATACTTTTATATTTTTTATTTTTTTAAATCTATCTAATTTAAGAATTTTTATAAAATACTCACCTGAAAATAAAGAATCATGTGATAATATTTGAGACAAAACATCATGATATTCATATTTAATTTTATTGTTTTTCTTAAAAACTAATGCAAACCCTAATAATGTGATTGGTTTTTTTGAATAAAAACAATTATTGGTCTCAATTGGACCACCTCCAACCTTTAAGTTTTCTTTATAATCTATAACTACAACACAAGACTCATCATCTAATTCATTAATATCTTTTTTATATTCACAATTTTGATGAACATAAAAGTCTTGGTGCTGATTAATAGTCTTTAAGTCATTGTCTATAGATTCTGGTAATGGCAAGTTTTTACTTTCACATTCTTCCTTCTTTTTTTCTAGTGAATTTTTTAAATTACAAATATTGCACATATCAGTTTGTTTTTTACTTTTTATTATATTTTTAGGGATTAATTTATAGTAAGTAGAAATTGAAACCAAAATTTCATTTTTTATTTTCATATTTTCATATATTTCTTTTTTTGTTTTAAGTAGAGAGTATTTAATTTCAGTTGAGTAATTACTCATCTCTTTTTCTATATCTTTATAAAAATTTTCAGGCACTTTTTTTGTAAACTGGCTTGTTTCAAAAGAATTTTCCAGCAATTTTTTAATTATTATTTTAGTTATTTCTTTTTTTAATGAATAGTTATTATTTTTTTGGCTTTTTTTTGTTTAAACTTACATTTTTATTTTTATTTATTTTTCTTGAGTATTCAAACTCACTTTTGGTTATATTAAAACCCATATCATTAAGCTCTTTTAAAGAGTAACTGGAAGTAACCAGAGATTGCAAGGCTGGGAGATGTTTTTGGGGAGAAGATTTCATGAGATCCTTTAAGTTTTCAATGAACTCATTGTCTTTTTGAATTCAAATAGTTGGCAGGAACTGAGCTTTCCCAAATTCAGTTTGAGTAAGGAAGTGCTTGATGAAATTATCAAGATCATCACCAGCAATAAAGAGAAATGTCTTTTTAACATTGCAATTCTCTCTCTTTTTGTTGAAGCTCCCAAGGAAAAAAGGGTAGCATGGCAGAAGTAAATTTAACTGAGGACATGGTAGTATTTTGAATCTGTAGTTAGGTCAGATCTCTGAAATGCACCTTAATGTTGGAGTAGTTATGATCAGAATGTGGCCTTTGAATGGGGTCTTTTGGATTAGAAGCTTTGTGGTGCTTTAGCTCTTATATACCAAGCTAAATGACACCATTCTGAAAGAAATGGTGTGATAGTTTTTATTATAGTTTGAACTTGAATTTATGTTTGCAGAATTGATTAAATACCCAGTTTTCATGCATAAGTGATACATGTGAAGCAGCTAAACATTATTATTACATCATATCCTCTTTGTAATCAATGCAAATCAATTAAAATGATGTATTCAGTTAATTGTAACTCTTCCACATATTTTTAAAATGATAAAATATTAAATAATTCTATTTAAAGAATGCTTAATTTGAGGTTCAAAGCTCACTTGAACCTTAAAATCAATCTAAACAGTGATAAAAACACCCTAACTTCAAACTATCATAAAATCCTAAATAATTGAGCTTTTTAAATAAAATAAAATGCGAAAATAAAGCTCTCAATCTTATCTTTAATTTTGTCAAATAAAAAAAGCTGTTGTATATTAAAAAAAGAGTATTTATTAGCTTTGAAGTGATCTACTTTATATCATTAGATATAATCATATAATAAAATCTGGATTATACTCCTTTAAATTACTTTTGCTTTAATATTGAGCATATTATAAACATTAAAATCTTTCCATCAATAGAAAGATAAGATTCTTAGCATCATTTTGATAGTTTACAGTGTGAAAAAATATTAATTTTTCATTGAGTTATTAATGTTTTAAATATAAAATATGTAATTAGTTACTTTTTCAAAATCGAACTGTGTTATGCTGCGACTTGAGCAGCATGTGCATTAGAAAATGGCCTAATCCCTAAAATAATGACCCATATGTACACTAAAAGTCAACTCACACCATTTTGTTTGTGAATCAATGTATTTTGGATTGCATTTTGAATAGTTTTTCTTTGCGTGTGAGCACTTCTTTGCTGTGTCAACTCATTTTGCCCATTAACACCAATAAACCCTGTTAACAGAGTGTATATTTTAACCTGATAGTTGGATTTTGCTTAAATCTGAAATCATTTTGTTTAAATCTGAAGTATTTTTGGTTGTCGCCATAGCTTTCAAAACTACTGTACAGAGAACCTGTGACTTTGGTGTAACCTGCTATCTGAAATATTTGTTATCATCAGAAGTAGAAAGTCTGACAGGGGCCAAGGCCTGAAGGATTTGGGAGATTTGTTCCTACTTCTGGAGATAAATTCATAAGTTGTTGTCTCTATACAGCAGTTTTAAAGGTTATGGTGACAAGCAGAAATACTTCATATCTAAACCAAAATAACTCAGATATAAATAAATTTTAAAATAAATTTTTTTATTAATTTACAATAGATTTATTTATTTATTTTTAATTTCCTTTAAATCTGAAGTATTTTTGCTTGCCACCATAGCTTTTAAAACTACTGTTTTTTACTATAGGAATTAATAATGTATGGCAACAGTATGATCTTTTGCTCTCCACTTGATTAGGATCAAATTAGAAAAAGGATTTGGAATATCAACTCTTTATTAGACGGCTGATATTGAGGTCAGCCCAGCTACCCATGTTTATCCAAATTAGCTCATAATACTAAAAATAGACTGAATTAGCTTTAGAGTCTCGTGGCAGAGGATCCAACCTTGAGTGTGTGTGGTTTGTGAAGAGAGCTCACTTGACAACTTTCACAGCTCAGTATCCTTTCTGACGTTGTACAACTATCTCTCAACCTGAGGGGAGTAGCTGTCTACCTGGGCCATATTCCAGGTCTAGCTAGCTAGTGGTTGACTACTAGTTCAAAGAGGTGATTAACACTTAACTATTAATCAGAGCTACTTTAATACAATAGGATCAGAGCCTTTTATCTCAGAGTGTTTGGCCTGGTGGCCCAGTTCATGGTGGACTCTTCTAGATGTAATGCAAATGACAGTCTATATGACAGCCCTCTTGTTCTAGGATATATTTAAAGTTTAGAATAGTAATTATTATGAGGTGCATGTTTGAGGTGCTTGAGGAAGGGAACTGATTAATGAGCAATAATTGCATGTTCTGCTCACTAATTAAGAACAGGGAATTCGTTGATGCCAGGATATGGTTTGATCCTTGATCTGTTCATCTTGCGGCCTGGTCGCCGCATTATTATGTTGAAGCCATTCCTAAGAACACTTAACTGCTGGTTGCATTAATTGGCTGAATCTGTTAATTAGTCAATATCCCAAAATCCTGGCATCAAGTGTTAACATTTTAAATTGATATTCTAGCTTTGCTAAACTTAATAGTAATATCACATCTATTCAGATTTTATATACTTAGATTTCTATTATATATTCATACTCGGAATATGCAATTTCATTTTAATATAAATAGAATTTAAATTAACTTTTAAGAAAGCCTTTTTGATAAGGTTTTTTTAGGCTAAGTTGGTGATAAATAATCCCACCCTAAAAATCCAATAAAATATATCGAATTGATGAGTTGGATTCGATTTTAGACCTGGCCTTGGACGGGCCATCCACCTAGTAACAAGTATTGGGCGGATCCAGATTATGAATTTGTAATATAAATTTTATTTCAGGTAAATGTTTACTTGGATTTAAAGGATTGTACACTCAGAGCTTGGTGCCATTCAAAAGCTATCATTCCGAATGTCACCTCGCCGTTACCTCGCACAACTCAGGAGGTTGTCAATAAAAGGGCGAAGGGTTGTGGAAGGAATGATTTAAGTTTCGCGAAGAAGGCTTGAGGAGATCGTAGTTCCTTAGGAACAAACTGAGTTTTAAGTAGAAGGCCGCCATCTTCCGCTTCAAGAGCTGGCTCCGGTTTAGGTGTCTCCCTGCCCATCTTAAAACATGGTGAAGGAAGGGCAGATGTGTTAGTTGAACGAGTTAAGCGGATATCATAATCTGCCTGGTTTTTTATCGCCGGCAAGGAGTTAGCCCTTGTAAGAAGGGGTGGTTTCGAGTTCGATAACCCAGAAAATTCTGACTTTGATTGCTTAACAGAGTCTATGCGTGATATCCCAGAAAAAACAAGCCGTGGCTGCGTGGATACGTCTGTAGAGCTAATAGTTGGCTTCGCATCAAGAAGGTATGCATCTAAAGGTTTTTCTTCTATATGGGCTTGGAGGATAGCGTTGAACTCGTCTCTTCTCTCGATCATTATCATATGCCCAGATTTTTTAAATAAAACCAGAGGGCAAGAAAGAAAAGAGGATAGTAACTTCCCGTAGATTGGGCGGATAATGTAGTCTCTTGAGCCATGAAAGACCAAACACCGGACCCCTTCTCGAGTTACTTTCTTGAGTTCATGTGGAGGGACATTGTGAAGTAGGGTCGATGCAAACTGAGAGTACTCCCCTTGTGTAGTATTTTCGGGGCAGTTTTCGTTTATATTTTTAGAGGCTTCTTCCAAGAGCTGAAAGTTTGTAACTCCAGGGCTAAACTCTTGCCGGAGCCACTTTTTGGGGAAGCAATTTTTAATCAGAGGCCGTACCATGCCCTGCCGGGTGCGAGCAGTCATTTTGAGAAATATCTTAAGATCGCTAATTGTTGGTAAAAACAGAGCTGATGCATTATATGTACTTATAAAAGTAACAGAGGCAAACCTTTTAAGATCCTGAAGAACTAAGCTTTGAGAAACCATGCCACCCATGGAAACACCTACCAAATGAACCTTCTCTAGCCAGTTTAAATGATTCAAAAGTTCTAGTGCATCGTTGGCCAAAACTTTCGTACTAGACTATTAGAAGAAATTCGTAAAACTCTTACGTGTAGGGACCGGGCGGGGCGCTGCTAGATCCATTTCCGCGGTTATCAAAAACACACACTTGGTATTCGGGGTTAGAGGCAAAATGAGCAGCTTGGAAGCACCAGAAGGAGCTAGTGCTGTTAAGGCCCATCACAAAGAGTATCTTCTTTGTTCCAGAGCCATACACAGTGTAATTGATCAGTATATCATTCCCATCCCTATCGCTGCCTACGCGACACAAGGCCGAAGCATATAGAAGCGAGTCAAGGGTAGCTTTGTAGCTCGAGTTTGGCCACTCAGGCATTTGAAAAACTAGAAGTGTATTCAGGAGGAATTGGCTATTAATGAGCGCTTTAGAGTGCAAAGCTCCTGTTGAAGGACACCAATCAAAGACTGGGATCACAATAAGAGTATAAGATTCCAGTTATCAATATGAAACGGGGCTATGCTTCCACCTCTTAATATGTATACAACTGTTCAATCTTCATTGGATTCATTGGAGGCAATCAACCGAACACAAATAAGCTTAGTGCGAGTCCCGAACTTTAAGAAGTTAGCTGGCTGGATTCCATTTAGTTGCTTGTTGCACGAAATCGGGTGTGGTGAAAGCAATCGGTTAACGCTGAGTTAACCTGATCTTCAGTCCTTTTACTCCTACCTCCAAATGACTTGGAAGCCCTGTCCAACCCATCCTTTTTAGTAATTTGCCCAGAACAGACCAAGCACTTTGCAGCAACTTGGTTCCCCATGTCCAGCTCTGGAATCCCCTTCACAAACTGTCCCCAGAGTAACCCACACATGCATAAATAGACCAGGGTATTTTGGTTCCACTTCCTTTTTGATATAAAACCCTCCCTATTTCCCCCAATAAATGATCAGACTTAGTTTAACGCTATACAACTAATAGCGTCGCAGTGGTGCCATTATAAAACATAATTATATCATAGCTCAATTAAGACGACTATGCTTTCACTGCCAACTTAATTGCAGTCACCACTGGCTTCTATACAATGGGCATATCCAAAATAGGTATCGATGTATATAGGTAAGTTTATTCAATTTTTAAAATAAATATTTTATTTAGGGTACAAAGTTTATTTTTTGGGATATGAAGTAAATAAATCTGAACCATACCATATTCTATTATACTTTTATGTTTCGTTTCAGCAACAGTGGCAAAATCAACTGTAGGGATGTAAAAGTGAGAATTCAAAAGTGAGAATCTAAAGTGGCCATGTCGACACTTTTTAAATTTTCAAAATGGCTTTTATAATAAAGTAATTACTTTTTCTTGACTTTTTTAGTTGAGAGAATGAATAAAAAGTATTTTATATGACCATAATAAATTTTAATTTCAGATGAGCTGTTTTAATTTAATTTTAAAATTTTAAAAGTGTCAACATGGCCACTTTTAGATTCTCACTTTTGAATTCTCACTTTTACATCCCTACAGTCAATTTTGCCACTGTTGCCTTCGTTTCCACTGCATATCTAAATCACTTTAAAGATCAGATTGTTTTCAATTTTGTTTTTTATCCAAAAGATTTAGTAAGTTATAACCCCTTTAAACCAAGTACAAGCAATTTTAATCAATATGTACACTATTTCACATCACCAAGACTGAAATTACAAGCATCATCAGCCTTTAGGCAGTGACCAGACTAAAATGATAGCAATCAAATCAGATTTAATGGTTCAAACAGTTAGTTCATGACAATATCTATACAGTAGTTTTAAAAGCTATGGCAACAACCAAAAATACCTCAGATTTAAATGAAATCCAACTCTCAGGTTAAAGTATACACTCTGTTAACAGGGTTTATTGGTGTTAATGGGCAAAATGAGTCAACACAGCAACAAAAGGCTCACACACAAAGCAAAACCATTCAAAATACAATCCAAAATACATTGATTCACAAACAAAATGGTGTGAGTTGACTTTTGGGGTACATATGTTTACTATGTGAATCAGTGACAAAATACACCCAAGCAAGGTGAGTCAAAACTCAATCCAAAAACAAAACACAATAACAACTTACTACATAAACAAAATCACTCACACAATGTGTGCAATGGATTGTAATCATGAATGATACCAAGGTATCTAAAATACGACATGAGATCTGAAACATAAATTTTAAAAATATTGTGTTGGGTGCTTAATTTGGCGTAAAATATGAGGAAATGGGTGGAAATTATTTTGGGTATTCTAAAATGGGCGTTGTAAAACCAAAAACAACTAATTAAGAAATAAAAAATCTATAATTGGGATATTGGGTGGGAAAAACTCTAATTAAATATCCATATTCAGATAAAAGCAAAAATTAAAATTAGGGAGTAACTTAATTGAAATTTATTTAATATTTTATTAAATTTTGAAATGGAAGGAACACAACACCAGAGTACCAATGCACCCGTTGTGCGCCGCAGTTGCGGTTGCCCCCGCAGGTCAAAGAATAGAGTTAGTGCAACCCAAGTTCCTACTCAAGGAGGAGACGGGAGAGGAGAGTTCCATAATGACGCTGCACTGATACAGCTGGTTCAAGGAGCACAAGCTGCTAGGGTGCGGAGCATAAACTCTTGGGTCCCAAGCTGACCCAGAAGCCCACTAAGGTCACCACTACAAATAAAGTTAGAAATAAGGAGGTAGAACTTATTTTGTATGTGTTTGACGTTGTGTACCAGCAAGAGTTGGTCCCATCAGCTATGCTGGAGAAGGTGAAGCCTGTACTTGATACTAGCTATGAGCCCTACGTCAGTGACGGCAATCAGGAGGATGACAAGGAGCCTGAGTTCTATCAAACTGATGAGGGACAACTGGTGTTAAAAAAGGTTGCAGCCTTCTATACCAAGGTACCTATGCCCTGTGTTGTTCCCAATGCCAACAAGTCAATCCCCACTGCTAAAAAGCCCGCCCAGAAGCGCATCCCTGACATCAAACACATCATCCTGCTTAAGCTAATATGGAAACTGGGTGATTACAAGGCAGCCACAGCCCTTGTTGGAGTGGATCCCAAGTACGCCAGCAAGACCTTCCAAAAATTCATCAATACTGGTCATGTCCTTGCCGCGGAGAAATCCTTGTGTGTTTCTACCATGCTCACCAAGGAGCACAAATGGGCAATCCTCCAGTGGATCACCTGGGACTGTCATCTTGAACTGGCAAATATACAGGCTATGGTTAAATCTACTTTTGGGATTGAGGCCTCAATTTCCTTTTACTACCATCTGGTGAAGGGAATGCAATTTTCTTGGAAAAAGCTTGGGGTATCCCCCTACAACAGAAACAGCCCAGCCAATGTTGAGACCCGGAAAAAATACGCAGAGGCATACACTGTCCTCAAAGCCAAGGGGATGGTAAAATTTTATTATATTGACAAATAAGCATTTGCCTTGTCAATGCGCAATGGGTATGGCTATATCCCCAAAGGCTCCAATGACGGGATGGTTTGGCGTGCTGCAGTCCGCGCCACAGCCTACTCAATGGTGGCTCTCCTTGGTCCAAAGGGGGTCAAGCTCTACCAAATGATATTGGGTTTGCATAACAGCAGGACCTTTCTATCATTTCTCCGATTGGTCCAGGAGCACCTGAGGCTCACAAGCCCTGGCTTCACTAATGTCATTGTGTTGGAAAATGTTGATCTCCACAAAGTGGCTGACATTCTTGAAGAATTTCTATCAATTGACACAAGCATTGTAGTGGGCCCCCAGCAATTGGCCATGGCAAATTTGCGCCTTCTCTTCCTCCCTGCCTATTTGCCCTTCCTAAATCCCATTGAGGAAGTCTTTGGGTGGCTCAAGCAAGTTGTCAAGTGAGGAACCCCAACTGGGACCAAAGACCTGTTTAATTTGCTGCAGGCTGGGATCCACACCCTCCCAGCTGAGACTGTGGCCAAATTCTACGGCCATGCTGATTTGTTCATCCCCAAATGCCTTGCCAAATAGCCAATCAATTAAAGGCTTAGTGTGTCCAATTTTTTTATATTCTCTTATTTACTATTCAAGATTTATTAATTATCATTTTATATTCATATGTTTCCACGCCCGCAATCACATTCAGAAGATCCATCAATAGATATAAGTAATTTATTTAATTTATTATATAGTATTTTATTATGCCATCTGAGGAAATTCTAAACGGTTGATACTGGAATATGCAAATAGATTTATAACACTTTGTCAAATAAATATAAAATAGTCTTATAAAAATTAAACATAAAATGTACAGGTTGGAATTTATTTTATTAACATATTATTTTATGCTTTTATGAAACCCGTTTCTGCAATATATTTTGCAAAACTGGTTTGCTGAAATAAGAATTAGAAAATTTTATTATAATAAAAATAATATGAATTTTAATGATTTTTATTAGAAGAGAGAAAATTTATTGCAAACACCTGTAGTGGGTTCTTCGGTATGTACCCACCCCGTGATAGAGGTGGCACACAACCTCCACTGCCACACTGTGGACGGTGGATACACCCTTATTAAAAAACTCCCTCCTGCTGGTGAAGGGGAGTAGGGTAAGGTGCAAACTGAGGAGCAGCTTTTTGAGCGGGGCTGCAAACCCGTAAATCCCTGCCAGGACCAGGGCATCTTGGATTACATGGTCCACTGAGTCATATCCAGGGGGGACCTTCTTCCTGTCAAGTGCAAGCTGGGCCTTGTCAATTCCCAGAAGGACCCTGTCTAGATCCTCTACGCTGGCGCTCATCCCAAAGAAGAAAAGATAACCAAGGTAAACCACCAAGTGAAGCCTTTGCCCAGCAAAAAGGCTTACGTGAACTCACACAATTTATTATAGACCACACTGATCTTCTTATTGTACCTGGTCTTTGCAAAGGTAAGATCCATTGCTAAGGGGAGCCCTGTCTCATCTGCACTCCAGGCTAGCCCAAAGTCTGCAAGGAGGATATTAGTTTTCTTGACAGCTGTTGCATCTGCAATAGCCAAATTGCTCACCATGCGCCCGAAGTTGTCCAGAAGGTAAGATAGAGTATGCTCCAATGGGAAGCAGAAGCAAGCAGCCGCATGAGCCTGGCCCATCTCCAGTACATTCTTGAATGGGAGCATTGCTAGGACGTCCCAAACAAGCTCAATAGAGTTTACACAGTAAACTCCACTGAGGTTAACTGGGTCCAGGCGGACCAGTTGGGCATACTTGTAGGCAGTAACTGCCCACTCAGATGCCCCCTCTCCATGCGTCAGCCCAGCAAATGCCTCCCTGGACATAGGAAAGGACCTGTAGATGCGGTCCTCCAGCTCCTGCACAACAGGGGGGGACAGATAAAATTGCTTGGCCACATGAGTGGCATAATTTGCATATAAGGTGGCTGGGACAAAGGGGACCAGGACTTGGCAGAGTTTGCCATCTACGTTTTCTAAGAAAAAAGGTAAGTATTTTGAAATACTTATTAATTTTGTTTTTTTAGGCCACCTTCTTGTGTTTCTTCCTTGCCCACAGCCTCAGCCAGCTTGGCCATTCTTGACGCAATCAATTGCGCTGGCAATTCAGTATCCTCTGCCCTGGCATGCTTGGCGGGTTTGAGATGTTCATACATCTCCGGGTTGTCAACCCAAACAGACGGCACAGAAAGATTGTACACCTTGAACTGGAGGCCCTCAACCACCGTCTTCTGGATGTTGAGAAGACACTTGATGGTCTTCTCTGGGGTGTCTGGAATTTTTGTCATTAGTGCCTTTGTGGACACCTTGTTGATTTTGTCCCCAGTGAGGACAGCAGACTTAACTTTGGCTTTGACCTTGCAGTCAATGTCCTTGATTTTGGCAATTGCCAAGTTGAGGTCTTTGAGTAGTTTTTCAAGTTCTCTCATTTGATTTTTTTACTAACCTTTCCATATGTTTTTATAGCTTTTGCCCCAATAAATTCTGTATTATTTTGATACTGTTGCCTCTTTGTTTATTCCTTTTTGTTTTCCCATCTACTACACTATCCCATCTTTTTACCCATTGTGTATATGTTTTACGCTCATCTCAATGTGTTGTTTGCTTTGTGTTGGCATTGCTTCCATAATTGCCATATTATTTTTGGCGCTTTGTATAGCCCCTTGTGAAATTATTAACAACAATTTGGTGATCAGCTAAATTTGAATTATAAGATTATAAGTTAACTGTTTTTAGATAAAGTTGTTACTGATCCAAATTCAAAACCTTAATGATAAACTTTAAGCCAATCAGGAGCCAAGTGATAAAGTGATGGTTGTGAAATAAAGGGTCATTCAATAATTCTTTGATGCATGTGCGCTAATTAATATGATTTGCTGGATCTTTTGCTATTGTGCGCCATTGTTGCTGTGGAAATTTGTTGATGGACTAGTGCTAAACCAGTAGCTGATTGGGCACTAGTCCATCAACAACTTGCCACAGCGGCAATGGTGTACAATGGCAAAACATCCAGCCAATCATATTATTTAGCGCACATGCACCAAAGAATTATTGAATGACCCTTTATGTCACAACAATCACTTTATCACTTGGCTCCTGATTGGCTTAAAGTTTATCATTAAGATTTTGAATTTGGATCAGTAACAACTATCTAAAAACAGTTAACACTATAATTTTCTAATTCAAATTTAGCTGATCACCAAATTGTTGTTAATATTTTCACAAGGGGCTGTGTTTAAGTGCTAAAAATAACTGTGTTCTGGATCTAGATACACAATATAGTAAATATATGGTTTTATAGAAATAAGCTGAACATAAAGAATAAAACCAACTATAAACAAAGAGAACATGAACAATTGAAATTCAAAAAGAAGATAATATAAATAGAAAATGTTTGGTGACAGGGGTTTATTGGGGTGGGGGAGAGTGATGCCTAGGAGGCAGAATAACACAGGAAGTAAGACATAGAGACAGTGCTGGCCTGGGGGGTCTGGAATTAGGTTGGTTGGGTTGGGATTACGGGTTAGGGGTGTTGGTGGCAGGGGTGGAGGCAGGAGGATTTTGCATGATGGATGCCATATAACACTTGTTGTATTCCTCATTGGTCATTGTCTGGATGGGCTGGTAGGTGGCAGTGGCCCAAGGTGGAAGGCGCTTATACTTACGTGATTGGTTGCCCATGTTCACATGGAAAACCATTTGCACAAACAAGTCAGCCACCATCTGGCGGCCAAAGAGAAAATTGTGGTCAAGGACCCCAAGATAGAGGTCGTTGAAAGCCTGAGAGCGGCGCTCCTGTAATGTGGATCCCATGTTGAAGAAGACAACATCAGCCAGATGGACGTCTGCATGGCTGGTGGGGTAGACTGAGGCCTGGTGCCCGCGTCCCTGGATGGCCTTGAGGGTGGTGGAGCTACCCTCCATCTGGTGGCTCAAGAAAACCTGGTACTTGGAATTTGAGCCATCCCAGGAGTCAAGTAATCCACCAAGGATGTGGCTGTATGAGTAGCCATTGATGAAATCTGGGTTTGTCTGATAGTAGACAAAACCCTTGGCTGAAACAGCCAGAAATGCACCAATGAACATATCAAGGGTCTGGATGTACAAGCATTCTGGCTACCACCACCTACTTAACATCCAGCCATTGCCCGATCTAGTCCCCTTCCAATATACCGTTTGATATACTGAGAATGGTAACCAAGCAATATCACCTGACCGTCCAAGTATCCAGTGGCTCAACCCCATCTAACACATGACCAACCCCTAGGTTTGATCCAACTAAATCCCCGCCACAGTCAAGACTATATAAGTCTAAAGCATTACCCAATAAAATATACTTCTCTTCTTTCTTAATTCCATATTAGAAGCTTCCCCAAAAGGCGCTCCTTATCACTGGTAGCAGCTACAGTTTTTTGATCACACCCATGAGAGAGAAAATGACTGACCAAAACCCACCCACCTTTGCTCACGTACTCAACCAGGCCACATCCCAGGATACCTGGAAGACATACTTCTGCGCCCACGACATCAATGAGGATATACCTAGTGGATGCACTGTATTCAAAGGACTGGTCATGCCCAAAGCATGCACCAAGATCATTCAATATAGTTTCTCTCTTCAACCACAAACAAACGCAATACCACCTATCACAGGTGAAGTTACCAACACCAAATACATTGTTATCAACAAGTTCTTTGGCAAAAACAAGGGAAAAATCATCAACTGGCTAGACCAGTCAGCCGCTAAACTCTGCGCCAGCCGCATCCTGCATGAAAAATGGGTCCAGGAAGCCAGCAAGTGCCTGTACAAGGCTACAGCTAACTGGTTTGCCACCTGGGTTGGCTTAAAAACTGACAACCAGCTTGACAACTGGGAAGAGTTCAAGTGGACATTGCCCACAATTTCTGTGTCACCAAATCCCTCCAAGACATTGCAATACAGCTCAGTGATCTTCCTCAGAAAACCACTATTGCATCTTACGCCAACAAAATTGAGGAAATACATTTCAAGATCCAAAACCCAGCACAAGCTGACAAGGTACACACCAGAGCATCATTCATCAACAGAATGAAACCCTCTGTCACTGCCCTCATCCACCCAGAGGCAAATACCTCCATGCTCACACTCATTGCAGAAGCCAAGCACACAGAAAAACGCGTAAACATGGAATATGCTTCACGCAACAGCAATCACTCCTCAAACAACAATGGCATAGAAAACTCCAATGGCAACAAACGCCAAAATACCAACCATAACAACGGCAACTCCAATCACAACAATGGAAATTGCAGCCAAAGCACAAACCGCTCCTGTCCCAAGAAAGAGGACACTGCTGAAGTTAACAATGCTGAAGTAGCAACCCGCAATGAATCTGACCCCACATTCTCTGACCTCAAAGGTCTCAAAACAGAGGAACAGGGAAAAGAGGAGGGAGAACAGGCTTAAGTACCCCTGTCTCCCCCCAACTTGACAAGAAATTGCACCAAGACACAAACTTTGCTACTCGCATTCCCCGTGTCCTACAGTCCTCCATTTTTATGAACTTAAAAATTAAAGATTGCTAACAACTTCTTGTCTATCCATGCACTTAAAAATCACATACACATAAGATTTTATTTGACTCTGGTTTACAACACACTATGGTTAGCAAACCCTTTGTAGCCAAGTACAAGATACCAGTTGTCAAATCCAACTTCAAGTACGCCAGAATGGCAGATATACCAAAGGTTCTACTCGAAGGCAAAACAACTCCCTTCAGAATTGACCCCCAAGGCATACAAACATCCATCAAAGGGCTTGTCATGAACAACATAAACTACAACATTGTAGCAGGCATGGACTGGTTCACCCAAGTGAACCCCAGAGTATGTTGGAAAGCAAAAACCATGACAATCAAACACAACAGAGTCAAATTTAACATCCTCAAAGAACCCAATGACCTCATCCTAAGAGACACAGTATTTGTCCAGGTCATAAACCAAGATGAATCAGAACATCTAACCAAAGAAAGTACCCTCCACATAATGAGGTACACTGAGTTCAATAACATACAAACACAAAAGATGCAAATGCCCAGAACTTACAGCACTCCTAAATGAATACACTCACGTATCTAAAGAGAAACTCACTGAGTTACCCCCCCAAACAGGAGGTCAAACATGGTATTGACTTATGCAAAGCCATGCCCAAACCTTCAACCCTCTACAGACTCTCTCCCATGGAGACCCAAACCCTCAAAACCCATATTGAGGACAATCTAGCTAAAGGCTTCATCCACCCATCTGAATCCCCATGGGGGGCAGCAGTATTCTTTGTAAATAAAAAGGAAGACACTCTACGTCTAGTAACTGACTATAGAGCTCTCAATGCAAGCACAGTAAAGAATAAATACCCTCTTCCACTTATAGAGGATCTGTTTGCAAGACTCTCAGGTGTCAAATTTTTCTCCAAAATCGACCTCACCTCAGGGTACAACCAGGTTGAAGTAAAGGAAAAGGATATACTAAAAACTGCGTTCTGTACACAATTTGGATCCTTTGAATGTAGAGTAATGAACTTTGGGATGACCAATGCTCCCGCAACATTTGTCACCATGATTAACCAAGCACTAAACAGTCTCTTAAATACATTATGCTACCTTGACAATATCATCATATTCTCACAAACCAAAGAAAAACACCTCACACATGTCTGCAAGACACTCAATTGACTTGCAAAGCATAAACTTTACTTGAAACCAAGTAAGTGCCCATTTATGGGAAAGAAACTCCTGTTATTGGGCCACATTGTCTCTGAAGGTGTCATCAAAGCAGATCCAGACAAAATTAAAGCCATAAATAACATGCAACGCCCCACCTCTGTTAAACAAGTTAGATGTTTTCTCAGTATGGTAGCTTACCTAAGGAAATACATCAAAAACTGCAGAAAACTAACCACACCAATCAATGACTTAACCAAGGGTAATGCCAAAAAGAAATCCATCTGGACTCCAGAATGCAACAAGAACTTCAATTTATTAAAATAAGCTCTGACTGAGGCACCAATCTTGCAATACCCTAACAATAACAGGTGCTACAAGCTCCAGTCAGATGCCAGCAACACTGCCATCAGCGCAGTCCTGCGCATCTGCCAGCCAGGGCAGCAAGACTTCCTGCCAGTATGTTACAAAATCAGAAGACTAACCAATACTGAGCAGAGATACCCAATACACATTAGGGAATTGTTAGCAATATACAAGCTTGCAAGAAATGGAGACAATATCTATAAGGACATTTAAACGTCTGAGTACTAACTGACCATAAATCCTTAATCTATTTCAAAACTCAGAACGCACTTGCACTGCGGCAAGCCAAATGGATGTCCTTTCTGGAACAGCTTAATTTGGGCATCCAGTAAAAAAGGGGGCAGAGCTGGTCACAGCCAATGCTCTCTCTAGACTATGTCAGCCTAGAGAAGATCACCCTGACCACCTGGACCCTGACTGGCCAAACCTGTACAACACTGAGTATAAAACCAAAGGGACAGACCCCTCAACACATCAACTGACCCACAATAAATTAGTAAGAAACAAATAGTACTTCTGTGTATCAAATGGCACAGTATACCAATTTATTAATGACAAACATATCCTGTACATCCCACTTGCACAAAGAGTTGCCACCATACTAAGACATCACCGCCTGCTAGGCCATACAAAGGCTAACAACCTATACCTTACACTAAAAGAGATAGTATGGTGGACCAACCTCAAGCAGGATATAGTTGATGTTCTGAAAAAATGCATAGTGTGCAAGAAATACACCAGTACAAAGGCTCCTCAGCCCACATTCAACCCAGTACCAGACCATGAACCATTTAAGGTTTGGGGGCTAGTTGTAGTAGGGCCCTTCCCAGAAACAAAGACAAACCAACGTTTCTTAATTGTAGCTATCAACTTTGCCACACACCGGCCCATCTGCTGGGCAACAAAGGACCACAAAGCAGAAACCATCAACTGCTTCATTAACAAAGCAATTATAGCCAACTATGGCACTCCAGACTACATCATAACTGATGGAGCAACAGAGTTATTGGGTCATGTAGTTAATGACAACTTGAAATCCAAAAACATTAAACACTCCACAACCTCTCCATACAGGCCACAGGCCAACAGTAGAGTGGAACACCTACACAGAAGCCTTATCAGGACCCTAGAGAAAATAATGGATGGCAAAGCCAAAGACACATGACCACTATACGTGAAACATGCATTATTAGTATCTTGAGTCCGCACCAACCAAGGGACAGGCTATTCACTGTTTGAGCTAACCTACAGGTACAAGCCAGAAATAATCACCCACAACAAACAGCCCTACATAAAGATCCCCCGGGGAAACCTCCCACTGTAGAGCAAGCACCAAACCTACAACACATCTTCCTCAAAGCAAAAATAGCTGAAATGAAGAGGCTCAAGACACAAAAGGTAACCTCCACAGAGGAACCACTTACCATCAACTCCCCTGTCTGAATACTAGCTGGCAACAGAAAGAAACTAGACTCAGTACACAGGGGACCAGGAAGAGTCATCAAATGCAGACCAGAGCACAACACTTACCTAGTGAAATTCCAAAGTGCCAAAACCCCAATTGTCAAGAAATACCACAGAACTTGTCTCCGCCTCAGTAAAGGAGAGCACTCAACCAGACTGGTTCCAACTAGCAAACAGCTCCAGGAGCATCAGGCGGCAACCGTTAAGACAAAGCCCCCTCCTGATGCACCAGAGTTCCCCCTTAAGAGGGGGTGTCAAGGGTCTGGATGTACAAGCATTCTGGCTACCGCCAACCTACTTAACATCCAGCCATTGCCCAATTTAGTCCCCTTCCAATATACTGTTTGACATACCAAGAATGGCAACCAAGCAATATCAGCTGACTGTCCAAGTATCCAGTGGCTCAAACCCATCTAGCACATGACCAACCCCTAGTTCAATCAAACTAAACCTCTGCCATAGTCAAGTCTATATAAGTCTAAAGTATTATCCAATAAAATATTCTTCTCCTCTTTCTTAATTCCATATTTGAAGCTTCCACAAAAGGCGCTCCTTATCAGAACGTCCCCTTCTTGACCTTCTTACTTCTATTCTTGGTAGCGGCTTTTCCTTGCTTGCCAAAATCATCAAAAGCAATTGATAGCTTGTAATAAGAGATAAACATGACATCATCAGTTAGACTAGTCAGGAATTAGACCTGGGTTGATTTGATGGTGGTGTCATACAGGGAATCCTCAGCACCATCCCATTGGTTGCCAGAAAAATTGGTAAGAACCAGTATGGAAGCCACCTTCCCATACATCCAGAGCTGCACCATGCGCTCAGACACCCATATGTTATGGTGCGCAAGTTGCTTCCGGACCTGGGTCAATGGAAGCTTGGGATCCTGCTGGAGGAGGTAAAGCATGATTGGGTATGCCTCATTGATTTATGACTTGGGGGCCTTCTTGGGCTTCTTGGCTATCCCAATCAGATTCCCCTTATTCATCAGATTGTTGAATTCCCGCATGACAGTAGCTCAGGTAAATTGCAAATGGTTGGCAATCTGTTCCCAGGACAGACCCTGTAGATTCAGTGCCACAATTTCCTGAAGAATTTGGGCAGTAATGATTTTTTTCTTGGGGCGCTGGGCTGGGGAGCTGAAGCCTGATTGGCTGTAGGGGGCAGGTTGGCTGGTGGCAGGAAGTTGTTCCAAATCAAGGTTGCCATCCTGATTGGTTGGTTGGTGGGCAGCTTGTGCAGGGGTGGGTACGGGAGCAGGGGCAGAGCTAGACACTAAGTGACTCTCAAACAAATCAAAGTCATAGAGGTTGGTGGTCAGGTACAGGTCAGCTTCCTTGTTACCTGCCTCAAAGGCTTGGGTGTAAACAGGTGCCTCTACGTTCTGAGCCTTGCCTCCATAGAAGCTGGCTTGGCTGCTGGCGCCGTCAAAGATATTGCTTGTAAAAACCATTGTAAAAAACCTAGGATAAAATCACTAAAAGTAGAAATTTTAAAAGTTTAATGATTTATTTTTATTGTAATCTCAAGTCCATATTTGGAAGGTTCTCAAAACCTTTTCATACAAATCTGGAGCCATGAAAATGGATAAAAGGCCTATGTTCCTAAATTGGATAGCTGTTGATTGGCTGTTAAACTGTTATTTTTCTATTTTAGGCTGCTCATTCTACACATCTTGTGTGAGTTCATTTTGTTTTGTGCTTGTGGAATCTTGCTTCTAGATTTCTCAAGTTTTGTTTCATTTTTGTTCTTCTGTCAGTGCCTCATATGAATCCTGATTGGATTATAATATACTCCAGAACAGCATCCATCCATTTCACTTGTTGCATCAGTTCATTTTGTTTGTAGTTTGAACTACACTGCTTGATGTTTGATATAATTTTGTATAATGGGCTAGTGAAATTTTTTTTGTTTGACAGTTCATTTATTAACTGAAATTTTATAAATTAATTGAATCCTGAATCTTGCGCAACTTGGATTTTGTTTAAATCTGAAATCATTCTGTTTAAATCTGAGGTATTTTTGATTGTTGCCATAGCTTTTAAAACTACTGTATAAAAAATCTCCAAATGATAATATTTTTATATATTTTCTAGTCAATAGTATTAGTCTCTAAGTATATATATGCAAATAATGAACTTAACCCCTCTTCATTATGGTTATATTTTTATACCCTACTTAAAGATCATTTACTTTTCTCAATATACCCTATGCAAAAAATACAGTTAGAATGTTAGGATATTGACTATCTGAAATATTAATAAATCAATGTAGACAGGCAGCCAACTTAGTTAACTGGGTTCCTCTCATTCTCAACTTAAAAACAATCCACCCAGCATCCAAAATAATTACTATAGCCCTTTGGACTAGAATAAGGTGATTATATTATCTAATATTCAAATTAAGAGCACAATCCTAGAGCCATTAGATCATATGATTGAAGTAACTGAGCTAATGATAGTCTATTATTGGCGTTGTAAAAGACAAAAGACCAGTAAGGAGACAGAAAAGGGGGTTGGTAGTAAAATGATTTTTGTTGGATGTAATGGGAATTCTTATACCATATAGTAAGCAATTGGGTCACTAAGAGGGGTGAAACAGATGGTGTAATCTAGATCAGGTGTGAGCATGGGTAAACAAGGTCATGTGTGATATTTTTCAGAAAAAAGGTTCAACTTTTATAGGTAAATATGAAATTATGCTATTTTAAAGGAATTAATAAGAGATATAGTGTTAGACCTTCTGTATGGTGACTAATTGATTGCCCCATGTCTATTGTAAGATACAGTAGCAGTGAGGTTGATGGTTTAGCTGCATGACCTTCCTGTGGTCTTCACTGATAACAAGGTGATTCCTGACTGAAAAGCAGAAACAAGGGGCAACATCTCAATAGGGTCTGGTAATGGCCTAGCAAAGGTGAAGCATTGCAGCAATGAGTATAGAACTTTTCACTCAAGAGAGTTGCAGCACCAACTTCATAAATGAGAGAGGTGAAGTCATGTTAAGGAGAGAGTGAGAGTTGAATGTATCTTCTGTCACACTGCTCTGCTACAAGGATGTATGGGTTGTACAGTTACTTTGGTAGTTAGATCAGGAATGGGTATGTATAGAATGCCCAATACCAAGAAGGGGGACCTCTTGTCTGCTCTGAAAGGACCGGCATATTGACAATGTGATGATAAGTTTGGGCCTTAAATTTACTATTGCAACAACTAACATTGGAAACAATGTTGCAGATGAGGGTATTTTCTAGATTTAATAAAAGAAAGTTTAAGAGTCTAGAGAGGCAAATAGTGTGGTACAGTAATTTTCAAATCTGTTGAGATAAACATATATCAGTCAGTTTAGAACGCATAGGTTCAATCACAAAATTTTTTCCACTTGATAGATCTAAATAGAAGATAATTTCATGGAAAATGAGCGCTATTTGGCAAATATGTCCAGTCATACAACAACCTACTCAAACTAGGGATGAATGCTTAATTATTCAACAACAAGTGTACCAAACAATAGAACACACGAGTTTCAGTCACAGAATGCCTCTACTATGTTTACTATTTTTTTGTGACTGCATGAAACTCAGTCACAAAAGTTATAAACTTAATCCAACAAGCCTCAATAGCAACTGAAATACACAGCCTAAATATCAAATATTAAAACACATGAATGAATTTATAATACTGTTACTAACTTCTCCTAATTGAGAATACAATCTAGAATATGAAAAAGAAATAAATGTTCTGAGTGTCTGTTTTGGGATTAGAATCAATAAAAATAGCAAATTTATCCAAGCTCATGATTAAAAGTGCATATTTACAACCAAAAATAATCAAAATAGAAATCTAAAAATCTAATCTGAAATAAACAGTAGTGACTACAAACTTTCATGCTTATCAGGAATGACAATTTGGATACTCCTGAATCCCAAAATACAGAACCAGAGTTGAACCCTGGACAAAACCCTTTGCAGACCGCCAGACCATAGGCTGGGAACCCAATAACCCACTACTGATTGATAAAGTTGATGCCAACCCACTAGGACCCAAACCTTTAACTGTCACACAGGATTCTGCAAGCAAACCACCAGTGAAAGATGACGGGAATTTCCCTGAGATGCCAATACCTGACACCAGTGGTTTGCTTGGCAAAATGCACAAGTTTCCCAATGAGAGTTATTCCAAACTCCCCTGAAGCCCAGGAAGAGGCACTGAACCTGAAGAGGCACCCAACGCCTGAGTTGCCAAACAGAAGGATTCAAAGGCTTCTCACCCCAAAGCAGCTAGTGGCAACCCGCCAGTGCCAAGCGCCACCCTGCCATCTAAGACCCCCAATGCCATACTTCCCAAGCTCAGAAAACCAGACCAGGAAATGAAGCCTGGCAGCGTGGTATAAATAGCTGCCAGGCCAAGATCAATCCCCATTGTCATTATTAAATAAAGGTTATGAGATATTGATTTCCCCACTTATTGCCGTATTTTATTCTTGTCATCTTCCAGTTAACTCAAAGATCAACTGATCCTTCTGCCAGTCAGCCTGCCAGGTGTTCCCTTTGGTCCTGTCCATTTCATAGAGTACCCCTTAAAGCCTGAGTATAAGGACTATACCAATGACAACATATTAGCCCAGGATCCCTTGGCCAGATCTACAGAGTTAACCAGATACAACCAAAAAGGCCCTTGGTACATTACTAAACCATGCCTGTTCAGAGATAAATACAACTGCCTTCCTGTCTACCAATTAGACATAAAACCACCTGTCTCCCCAAGCCAATGCCTGCCTCCACCACCGAGCTCCCCCTGGACCATACCAATAAGCTATTTGGGATTGTATATATTACTCTCATGGGAGTAATAGATACTATTGTCCCCGCTGCCGGTCCTTGGTTGTGGGTGGGCAAGTCAATGCCCTACCTCATTAAGTCAGCGCCAATCCTTTGGTAGGCCCTGCTTGCCCAGTCTGCAACCTGCCAGTTCCCAAACACTAGCAAGCCGGCAGATCAGGGTGGGCTCCCTGGCAATGCTACTATATATGGAGAGATAAAAATTATAATAAATAAATTATATAGATAAACTGCTCTGTTCTGTTCTGTTCTGTTCTGATTTTATTTTATTTTATTTTTATACCAAAATGGATGCATCCCAACAACAGAGCCAAGGAGCTGAAGGAGTACACTGCAGTTGCAGTTGCCCCTGCGGGTCAAAGAACAGAGCTAGTGCAACATAAGTGCCTACTCAGGAAGAAGACATATGAGAGATCAATAGTGAGGTTGCACTGACACAACCAGCTCAAGGGGAACAGATTGAAAGGGCTCAAGCATAAATCTCAGGATCCAGAAGCTGACCCAAAAATTCACCAAGGTCATCACCACCAGAACAGTAAATGACGTCACCACCAAGAGTGTGTTCTTGGTGTATGACCCTGTATCCTGCCGCAATGGGGTTACATCTACCATTATGGAGAAGGTTAAGCCTGTGCTGGACACATCATATGAGCCCTACATCAGTGATTCTAAAGGGGGAGACCAGGACAAGCTTTCCCAGTATTTCCAAACAACTAAAGAGCAGAAAGTGCTTAAGAAGATTGCTGTATTCTACAGCCAAGTGCCCATGCCCTGTGTTGTGCCCAATCCTGTTGAGTTAATCCCTACTTCCAAAAAGCCCAAGTACAGTTTCATCCCCAATTCCATCCATGAGACCTTCATGAGACTCATGAAGGAGACACCAGACTACAAGAAGGCCACAGCCATTGCCAGGATCTCATAAAAATCTGTGCACAGGATCCACAAAACCTACCTGAAAACGGGTACTGTTATCTTTTTGGAGAAATACAAGCACAAATCAGTTCTATTGGTTAAGGAACACCTGTGGGCCATCCAAAAGTGGATCAAGTGGAGCTGCAATCTTGAACTGGAAAATATTCAGTTGATAATTGAGTCCGCTTTTGGACTCCAGGCTTTGGTTTCCACTTGCTAATGTGTGGTCAATAAATTACAATTCTACTGAAAGAAACTTGGTGTATCTCTGTACAACTGGAGTATCCCAGACAACTTTGTCTACTGCCATAAATACACTGATATAGTTACTGCTCTCAAGGAGAAGGGGACTGTCAAATTCTTCTACATTGACAAGTCCTCTTTTGTGTTGTCAATGCTCAAAGATTATGGTTATGTCCCAAAAGGTGAAAATAACATTATGTCCCAGCATGCAGCTGTCCAGTCTGTTACCTACTCAATGGTAGCCCTTCTTGGTCCCCTTGGCATAGAGCTCTACCAGATGATCAAGGGTTCTCACAATAGTGCAACCTTCCTGGAATTTCTCCAATTGGTTCAGGAGCACCTCAGAGTGACCAGTTTGAGGTTTGCCAACATTATTGTGCTGGATAATGTTGGTCTCCACAAGGTAGCAGAAGTTCTGCAGAATTCCAAGTGATTGATCCTGGTGTAGAAATTGGCTCCTAACAATTGGCCACATCCAATTTGCGCTTTCTCTTCCTCCCCTCCTATTTGCCATTCCTTAACCCAATTGAGGAGGTCTTTGGGTGGCTCAAACAAATAGTCAAAAAAGGGGTGCCACCTGGGCCCAATGATTTGTTTAATTTGCTGCAGGTCAATGTCCATACCCTCCCAGCTGAAACTGTGGGCCAAATTCTATGGTCACACAGATTTTTTCTCCCTGTGTGCTTCTCCAAGAAGCCAATCAATTAAAAGCTTTGTTATTCTGAATATTTTTTTGCATTTTATTTTTTAGTATTTTTTATTTAGTTTAATTTATTTTGACTTTATTTCTGTGATTCTTCATGTATACTGTCATGTATAATAAAAATTAACAAAGCAAAGAAGGATGAATTGACATACAGAAAATTTTATTTTTTATTATGTATTTTTTGAATAGGAATGGTTTGGTTAGATTATATTTTAAAGAAATTATATAGGAAATTTAAAATTTTATTACTGTAAATTCAGAACCTGAACGTAAAAATGCAGGATTGTCAAATCCTTGATCAAATTTTTGAATCACTTTTGAGGATAGCCTTTTTTTAAGTAAATTGAATGTTTTGTAGTTTTATTTGGATTTTTAAAAATGCAGGAACTCATAGATACTTTGTAAAGTTCAAGTTGAACTTCAAATTTCCTATGGACAAAATAAATTAACTGGAATCAGATTTGAAGTATTCAAATCCATCAACCATTTTCATTAAGTTTATTATGTTTTTTGGAATTGCGGGATTGTCAAATACAAGAACCAAATTTCAAATCACTTTTGAATGCCACTGGTAAACTCAAATATTAATTGCAGAAACTGGAATCCAAATTGAATGTACAGTAAGAAACTAGGACAAATCAACCCAAATCAAGAAGCTCCACTCTGGATAAAATCAAATGAAAAATCCAATCTCAACAACCATGTTTAGACATAAAATTAAGTGAAATATAAAATTGTCTAAACTGGAAATGATGCAATATTATGCACTCAAAATCACTAATATAGCGGCCACAAAACTATATAATGATATATGAGCTACTCTCACAAGTGTGCAGAAATTTTTTAAAAGTGTTTTGGCCCCTGGCGTAGCCAGGGAAATAAAACTTCTTTTCAAGGAAGAAAGGAGAAGAAAAGATAAACCATCAGTTTACTACACTATGCATTCATTTATTACTATTAAGGATACTTGATTAAAGTAGATTTTAAAAATGCTAATAATAAAATAGAATGATATATTACAATCTATCTTATCACATTGTCTTTTCCTTGATGTGCTGATAGTTCATTTGCTGTTGATAATGTGCTTGCAATTAATTGGATAGCTTCACTTCCATTTGCCTTGGCAATAGTGTTGTGAATACTGCTATTCACCATGTTTCAATTTTGCCTTTGTTGGGTTATTTCA